>JASPKZ010002734.1:0-94152 GCA_030220185.1 Diploptera punctata | reverse complement strand
TGTACAGAGGATTGTGTGGATTAGGTGTGTATTCATTGAGAATCAGGTTGTTGTTGATTTCTCTTAGGATTGCGATTTCCTCCAGTTTGATAGTTTTTAACCGTACATTATATTACTGTGAACTAATACCTCAACGGAAAATCACCATGGATTTTACTAGTAACAAGCCGTTTACTGTTTAAGATATAAGGTACGCAAAAATCATAAAAGCTAGAGCACATTCAGCACTTTCATGAATATATTCGTAAACTGTGCACTTTAAAAACATATAAATTCGCTGAGATATCCAGGGAAACAATTTTTTTTGTACAGATGTGTTGGGTTAGGATAGGAATGTTTGCGCTGCCTTGAACTTAAGGGTTTGATAGTTCCAGTGAATTAGGAAGTATGTTCAATATAATGTCTGCCTTGGAGTGTGACGTAAACACAATAGTAAGTTAAGCGTTAAACTCTATTAATTACGTATGGTGATCGCTTGAAGTGAAATAAAAAAAAACTATTTTTGACACATGATTTACGTATACGAGAATGTGGATAAAAAAAGACATTAACAATGTGGTACGCGGTGTCCCAACACCTGTTATGCAACCAGTACATCACACTTCCAACTTACAACATATACGCTGTCAGGTAAATAACTGCATATGTCCAACCATTCATTGTTTTATATTCATAGATACAAAACAGGTTATTTAATTGATATAGTTACTCCAAATAAGGCTCAGATTGAGATGAGAAATACTTGCGACCCGCGTTGAACGGCAGTGGCGGCTGTTGTCATTTTATTGGTCTATGTAGGTAGCATCAGTTAGGTAATTTTCAAAGGCATGAAGTCCCATTTCTTCTTCTTCTACTACAAGGTTTAGGCTATGCAGCCTGTTCCGGCGAAGTTAAAAGTGGAGTCCATCTTCTGCGTGGTCGGCCAACATCTCTTGTTCCTCTAGGAATATACAGGAAGGTTCTTTTTGGTATTCTTTTGTTGTTCATTCCCATTAAGTGTTCTGTCCTTTTCTTATTATTCTCGCTGATTTCATGTTCAATTTTATATATATTTAATTCTTCTCGTATAGTTTCATTCCGTATTCTATCCGCTCTTGTGCATCCTTTCACATTACGTAAAACAGCATTTCTGCACTCTGTATCCTGCTTTTATCCCTTGATTTCATTATCCAGTTTTCACTTCCATACAACAACAAAGGAACAGTCATTGTTTAAGTTTCGTATCTTTCCTTGTTTTCCGACCTAAGGTTCTTTTTATGGTTCCACAAATAGCCTGGAATTTATTTACTTTATTTAAGTGTTTCCGTCCGGCTTTCTCCTTCGCGTTTTAGTAATAAAAGATTCATCTGGCCGCCTTACAAGGGCTGCGCAGATATAGTTGGGTGTTGCGATTGCCACCTTACAGCCTCCCAACTTGCTTCAGCTTTGTTTTTAGGGTGCCTTCCCTTAGGTAGATTGCCTTCACTTCGGCTCTGAGCTCTACCTGCCCATTATAGCCGTCCAATCTGGAACAGACGCTATGCTGATTTTGGTTCACCCCGGGTATTTCATTTCCCTGGTACCACCTATATTTAGGAGGCATTCCCCTATCCACCACCTGGGGAGGCGCCCGATGGGGGAGCAGCAACCCCACACCCCCATTTGCTCCGGTAATTTTCAATTAGTGGCCAAACTTTTTTAACCATAGTTTCATTATTTTCTATATTTTTGTTAGCAACGTCAAGTATGTATTGATATTATATTTAAGAATAATAATAATAATAATAGTAATTAACTAACTAACTAACACACTGGCACTATCGAACCCGTAGGTTCATGGCCGCGCGGACATAAGCTCTCCATACATCCATATCCTGAGCTAATGTCTTCCAATCCCCCTGCATAATCTACTTCCCTCAAATCGTAGTTAATGTTGTTCTCCCATCTCATTCTTGGTCTACTAACTGGGCGTTTTCCCTCTGGTTTTCCCACAAGAAACTTCCATGCACGCCTTTCATTCCCCATTCGTGCCACATGTCCTGCCCATCGCAGTCTACGAGACTTAACTGTTCTTATTATATCTGGCTTCCTATAAAGACCTTGTAGTTCATTGTTAAGTAGTCTTCTCCATTCACCTGTCTGTTCATCTCTCTTTGGTCCAAAAATTCTCCTAAGAACTTTATTCTCAAATACTCGTAATCTCCTTTCCGCCCTTAAAGTAAGAGTCCATGTTTCGCATCCATATAATATAACTGGTAGAATAATAGTTTTATATATTTTCAGTTTAACGTTTTTTGAAAGGAGTTGGGACATCAAAAGTCTCTGCAATGCATAATAGCATGCATTTCCAGAATTGAGCCTATGTTTAATTTCCTTGTGCATCTCATTCCTATTTGTGATTATTGTTCCTAGGTATTTGAATTCAGCCACTTCCTCAAAATTTCCCTCATTTGTCATTAGCTGTCCATTTCCATTATATAATGTATTTCTACGTGTGACCATATATTTAGTTTTACTGATATTTACTTCCAGTCCTAATTTCTTAGTGTAACCTTATAATTATTGATATACTTCAACAATAAATTGTCTTTTATTTTCGTTTTTTAATTTGAATTATTTTGGTGGTATGGTGGCATAGGATTACTAAAGTAAAGTAAAGTAAAGTAAAGTAAAGTGATCCCACTACAGGCCTCAGGAGGCCCTAGGGGTAGTGGGAAGTTAAGGCTCCCTCTTTTTCTAGACAATCGGCACTTTGTCAGCCCTGCGTGACGGCCGCCTTTACCCCAGAACAAGCGTCTGGTACTCATTTCCGTTAGAAGCTGAGTCGACCCCAGGGCCATTGTGCCGCCAGAGGGTTTCGGTCAGTTTAAAAATCCTGACCCCAACGGGACTTGAACCCTCGACCCTCCGGCTTGTAGCTCAGTGCCTTAACCACTACGCTACGGCGTGCCCCCTAAAGTGAAGTGATCCCACTACAGGCCTCAGGAGACCCTTGGGGTAGTAGGAGGTTAAGGCTCCCACATTTTCTAGACAATCGGCACTTTATGTCAGCCGGGTTGTCAGCCCTGCGTTACGGCCGCCTTTACCCCAGAACAGGCGTCTGGTACTCATTTCCGTTAGAGGCTGAGTCGACCACAGGGCCATAGTGCCGCCAGAGGGTTTGGGCCAGTTTAAAAATCCTGACCCCCAACGGGACTTGAACCCTCGACCCTCCGGCTTGTAGCTCAGTGCCTTAACCACTACGCTACGGCGTGCCCCCTATAAGATTACTATTAATTCTATTTTTAATTCAATGCCCCAGGTTGTGATTTCGACATTTGTGGTGTTCTCTCCCGTCATTGGCGTAATTGTAACCCGCTTCTGAGGTTAGAATAGAATAGAATATATTTATTTAGCCTGGTGGGGCGCCTGGAGGGAGATTACGGCTGCCCCGATGATATGATGGCTGATGATGATAAATATTGTGGGGCAGCAGCAGGGACCTTAATCATGAACGTGATCCACACTATATGAATCAGGTGTAATATGATGCTCGGTGACCGTTTGGGCCTAAAATTGTCCTGACATTTGTCTTGCAAATGAGGAAAAATCCCAATTCACCCAGGAAAATTGTCCCAACCGGAAACCGAACCCGGGC
Organism: Diploptera punctata; assembly: GCA_030220185.1. NCBI lineage: Eukaryota > Metazoa > Arthropoda > Insecta > Blattodea > Blaberidae > Diploptera > Diploptera punctata. Next base: position 90,536 of record JASPKZ010002734.1, on the reverse strand, counting down.
ACATGTATTGGTTGACAGATGAAGTATTATTTTATTGCACAACGTTGGTAGCACTGATTATTTTCTAGGAAACAATCTTAGCTGAATGGGAGTATAGAATGTAACGCATAATAGAGCGCGCAGTATAGGCGGAATAAGTTTTGGAATACATTAAGAGAGAGAGAGAGAGAGAGAGAGAGAGAGAGAGAGAGAGAGAGAGAGAGAGTGGGGTGAAACAATAAAGTTAATTCTGCGTGGACACGCGTCTCACATACTGCAAACACACGCACGACACGCATCCATTTATCATTGTTAAAAGCCGCCATTCCTTAGCTGCGCCGCGCCGGTGGAAATCCTGAGGCATTTTGCATTTTAAACAAGTGAATAAAATTCACATATTCATGACCTCAGCACGCAACACCATACATCATTCACTTCACTACGTCACGGTGTTCAAGCTAAACTTCAACTTTATTATTATTATTATTATTATTATTATTATTATTATTATTACTACTACTTACTACTTACTTACTTACTTACTTACTTACTTACTCACTCACTTACTTACTTACTTACTCATTGGTACTATCGAACCCGTAGGTTCATAGCCACGCGGACATAAGCTCTCCATACATCCATACACTGAGCTAATGCTTCCCAATCATTCCCTGTATAATCTACTTCCCTCAAATCATAGTTAATGTTATTCTCCAACCTCATTCTTGGTCTACCAACTGGGCGTTTTCCCTCTGGCTTTACTACAAGAAGCTTCCATGCACGTCTTTCATTCCCCATACGTGCCACATGTTCTGCCCATCGCAGTCTACGAGACTTAACTGTTCTTATTATATATGGCTTTCTATAAAGACCATGTAACGGGCTTCCAATATAAAACCGGACCGGCCTTACGGAGTTTCACCCGGCACGGAGTGCTGTCTCTTCCTCCCGCAATTCACCCTGCCGGCCACCCGTCCTTGAACTGTTTCTTACCTTATAGAAAATGCTGGAAATGTTGTCCTCCAGCAGTTAAACAGGCATTATACCGAGTAAACACATTTAGATTGACACGCTGTAGTTTTGGCACTGTCAAGTTTCTGATTTCATTTCTTATGTTGTTCTTCAGTTCTTCCAATGTGTGCGGATTTGTTTTGTACACTTTGTCTTTCAGGCTACCACACAAATAAAAATCAAACACTGTTAGATCTGGGGAGCGAGTGTTTCTTATTTTGTTCTGAACCAGTGGTCTCAAATTTAGTCACAAGATCGTGGATTGTCGATCTGGAAGGAGGTAATTGTCCAGGGAAGTTCCGAATAAATTCCTCGCGAACGCGACGAGCTGATTCGTATTTATAATAACATTTACACACATAAATGCGCTGCTCTAATGTCAGCTGACGTCTCATCTTTTCGAACGATAGTAAACTGACTAGTTCAAGGACGAGCGGCTGGCAGAGTGAAATGCGGACGAGGAGAGAGCGCTGCCTGACGGGTGAAACCCCGTGAGGCCGGTCCGGGTTTATATTGGAAGCCCGGTAGTTAATTGTTAAGTAGTCTTCTCCATTCACCTGTCTGTTCATCTCTTTTCTCTCTTTGGTCCAATAGTGCCAGTGAGTTAGTAACTTCATATATTAAGATAATTACTAAAATTTGTTAAAAATAGCTAGAATTTATTAATTACAAGGATTCTTGTCGTCCAACGTCTCTCAAAAGAAAGAATTAAATTGAATTTTTTTATAATTCTCTTATTTTCCCAGTTATATTGATGCGATACATGGACTCTTACATTAAGAGAGGAGAAGATATTATGAGTATTTGAAATTAAAGTTGTTAGGATACTGAATACAAATTTACAGAAAACAGAATATATGTGTTTGGGAAAGGATGTGGATGACCTCATACTTGAAACAGGGAGAATAGAGAAGTGTGAATTTTTTAAATACCTTGGGTCTACAATTACAAGTTTTGGTACCTGTGAGAGAGATGTACAGACTAAAATTGCAATGGCAAAAAATGTAACTAAGACATTACACGGAATAATTTGGAATACAAATTTTACAAAGGAAACTAAAATGCAAATTTATAAGAGCATAATACAGAATATTTTGTCATATGGAAGTGAAACTTGGTCTTTGACGGAATTACAAAAGAACAAAATTAGAACAGTTGAATTTGATTATTTTAGAAGAAGGCCTCCAAAAAACAAGACATGATAAAATAAGAAATGAATTCCTTTGGAGAGAAATGAATGTCACCACATCTGTTGTTAAGAGGATTGAAAATCAAACACTTAAATGGTATGGCCATGTCAAAGAAGGGAAAATGAAAGATGGCCAAAAAATATATACCAATGGTCACCCCTGGAAGAAATAAACGTGGCAGACCAAGATGGAAGTGGAAAACCTGCGACAGAACTATAATGGATGATCGGAATTTGGAAGAGGGAGATTGGAATGATAGAGATAAATGGAAACTGAAGACGGCAAACCTGTAAGTGGGGGAAAGCCGAAGAAGAAGAATACTTCTTAGACTTAAGGCAGATGAACAGACAGACGAATGAAGAAGACTGTATAACAGTGAACTGCATGACCTTTTTTACGAAACCAGATATAATAACAGTTTAATCTTGTAGACTGGAATGGGCCGGATATGGAGCACGAATGGAGAATGAAACAGTATCATGGAAGCTTCTTACAGGTAAACCAGAAGGAGAACGCAAAGTTGGTAGACCAAGAATGAGGTTGTATAATAAACAGTGTGTTCCCACTCCAGGCCTCAGGAGGCCCTTGGGGTAGTAGGATGTTAAGGCTCCTACTTTTTCTAGACAAACGGCACTTGTCAGCCCTACGTGACGACCACCTTTACCCCAGAACAAGTATCTGGTACTCATTTCAGTTAGAGGCTGAGTCGATCCCAGAACATTTACGAATATTTGAAGGAAGTAGATAATACAGGAGATGATTGGAAAACATTAACTCGGAATAGGGATATATGGAGAGCTTATGTCCGCGCGGCCATGAACCTACGAGTTCAATAGTGCCAGTTAGTTAGTTAGAAGTGGCTAAAAAGACTGCAAATAGCCAGCAAAAGTTATTACTGGCTTTTTCAGAAATTTGTATATAGCTTTGTTAAAAAGAAAAGCCAGATTTAGCCATAAGTGGCTAAATTAGCAACCCTGGGTATCAGTATGTCTGTTTTATCTATTTATACGTATAATTGACACACGTGCTGACATCTGGTGTTATGTTTTATGCAGTGTTGTGTCTGATTGCATAATTATTTACTAACAGCACTGTCTTGCTTTTTTCTTTTGTTAACGCTAACATCATCATGGCATTTGTTTTTACAACTGTCGATATATTTAAGTCGAAACTACCATCTCTACGGCAATAAACTGAAAACTGCAGCTGTTTTTACTGTGTTAATCATCTCAAAATACATTATGTGTTGAATTTATATAGTTCCACACCCTTTCCTAGTTGTATAAGGCATCAGGCCTTCTGCAGAGCTATGCGACTTGGGCGGGTTCTAGTTCTCATGGAGAAGGCTTTTTTAAAGGAATTTAGACCAGTATAGGACAGGAGCCCACCCAGCATCATCTGGAAGTTTATTAGCTACACATAGTAGCGGCTTGAAGTTGAAAAAAACAGTTGTAAAGGCTGGGAGTCTGGACATGCTGACAACATGTCACCCTTTTACTGGCTGGATGATCGTCTACCGCTGTAATCAATACTGTGGATGTGAGGCCAGCAACCGTCTAGCATGCCAATGACTTTCTAGGCCAGCTGCGTCATTGAGATTTTTTAAAATTTATAATAAAACTAATTGGAACATCGAATTGCACCAAATGTCAAAAAACAAAGTATTTTCAATAATGAACTCTTTAAATATCTAACTAATTCACTGGCACTATAGAACCCGCAAGTTCATAGCCACGCGAACATAAGCTCTCCATACATCCTTATCCTGCGCTAATGTTTTCAATCATCCCCTGTATAATCTAAGTAAAGTGATCCCACAACAGGCCTCAGGAGGCCCTTGGGGTAGTAGGAGGTTAAGGCTCCCACATTTTCTAGACAATCGGCACTTTATGTCAGCCGGGTTGACAGCCCTGCGTGACGGCCGCCTTTACCCCCAGAACAAGCGTCTCGTACTCATTTCCGTTAGAGGCTGAGTCGACCCCAGGGCCATAGTGCCGCCAGAGGGTTTGGGTCAGTTTAAAAATCCTGACCCCAACGGGACTCGAACCCTCGACCCTCCGGCTTGTAGCTCAGTGCCTAACCACTACGCTACGGCGTCTACTTCTCTCAAATTATGGTTAATGTTATTCTACCACCGCATTCTTGGTCTACACAACTGGGTGGTTTCCCTCTGGTTTTCTTATAACAAGCTTATATGCCCTCTGTTGCATTCCCCATTCGTGCCTCATGTCCTGCCCATCGCAGTCTACGAGACTTAACTGTTCTTTTTATATCTCGTTTTCTATAAATATTACATAGCTAACTGTTAAGTCTTATGATGAAAGTTAAAAATTAAATTGTACCTGTTGGTAGGTGCCGTCGTCCTCAACTTTGTTAAAATATTGCATATTAAATTAACTGGAGCGCTTTCGGAAGTTATCTTCCATCTTTGGCAGGTTGAGCTACCGCTACTCGTTGCTGTTGTGTACGGTGATGTTAAGTAGTCTTCTCCATTCGCCTGTCTGGTCCAAAAATCTTCCTAAGAACTTTATTCTCAAACACTAGTAATATTTACCCCCTCAACTCTTTAAATAGATTAAAAATATTTCCGACTGATCTCAAAATAATTGTCGTGATGCTACATTTTGATTATTGTGACAATTTTGATAATATTTAGAAACAATTGAAGTGATGACAAGGCAGCACGCTACCTCGAGACCACGGCGGTGGACTGTATATGATATAATAAAGCTAATAGCCTCAAAATGAACACTACGTTTTTTATTGTTTTCCCAACAATTTGTAGTTTGTGTGGGGCAACTGTTCAATTGTTGAACTGTAGTTTGTGTGGGGCAACTGTTCAATTGTTGAACTGTTTATACGTGTAATAAAAAACATATGACAAACTGAAATCTTACTTTTCATTAAAAAAACAAAAGACAGTGAAAAGTCTTACTTTTCATTCAACAAAGTTGCAGTCTTACAGTTTCGCAAACAAAAATGCGTGCGTTAATGACGATGTTGAAAAGGGTTGGAAGAGGGCAGTAATTACAAAGTGCGTGTGCATGTGTACGCTGGAATCAATTAGGCGTCACGTTAGAGCGGTCGGCTGTCAAACAAATCAGAACGCAGCGAGTTGTGATGGGTAATTAATCTCCTTCTGACTTCATCGCACCAATTTATGTCCGTCCGCCGCTACATTCAAAAATTAAAAGTCTTTTTCCTTGTTCCGTTCCATTAAATTGCACCCATTGTTCTCCGAACAACCGGTTATTCAATTCACTCCTTCAAACATATTAATCTGATTACTAAAGGCCGGATTTCTGTGACCTAGAAAATAAGAAAATGTGCAAGCATTTATGAGATAAAAATACTGTAAATATAAAAAAAAAAATGACTGGACGTCGGGGCGAATTCACGCCCTTTAAGACAGGAGCAGTAAACATGACAAATTTACTAACTAGCTAATAACCGCCGTGTGTTGCTAGTTTAAATACATGGAATGCGATTTTTAAATTTTCGTTTCAGATGAACTCCTACACCTAATGATTTTAAAGCATAATAAGTAGTCGCTAAACACTCGCCGTGCCTAAAACTTGACTTTACAAAAGTATAACATTACGACAAATTCGTGGCTGAATTCAAATACCTAGGAACAATAATCACCAAATAGAAATGAGATGCACAAATAAATTAAACATAGGCTCAAATCTGGAAATACATGCTATTATGCATTGCAGAGACTCTAGACGCCCCAACTCCTTGTAAATAAAAAATAATTGAAATGTGATTGGTCATTGACTCCCATTTGGGACATGAGTTAAATAGTCGTTTGATAAATGACATTTCTTAACAGAATATGGCTTATCATGTTACTATCCTAAGCCCTTCATATATAAAAAATACCAGAAACTTGGTTATATGTTATATATTGTTTAAGGAAATATGTAAAAAAAAATGTAGGCAATATAACGTGCAAGGTAGATTGACTGTAAGACAAAATCTTAGAATGGAAATGGGATAACAAGTATTTATCAGAGAGCAGAGGCTGACCAGAGAGGATAGTAACGCTGTTATGTTGTTCTGAACAGGAGAATGCGTTCGACCACAAAGACTTGTAGCTCAAGTACAGGATTTGTCCACGTCATTTAGGATTTACGTCACAGCAGACGAATGGACGGAATGCAATCAATTCCAGGCCGTCTAGTACATTCCACTGCCCTCTGTCGTTCCACTTTTCCAGTCACAATTCTATACTCTTCTTAACAGTAAGATATAATCTTGGGGCTTTAACTACTCACTGGCTCTATGGAACCCCTAGGTTCATGGCCGCGCGGACATAAGCTCTCCATACATTCCTATCCTATACAATCCAGAAAAATATAATTGTCATATTTACATCATACGACATCAGAAATGAATTAATATACAGTTTGATGTGTTTCATTTTTTCTCCACTAGAGAGCATTCTTACAATATTGCGTTCCTTGGCAATAAATAGTATGATCTGGTTGCAGTGATAAACAAAAGAAGCAGCTGAAGCGTACCTATCGCTTCTCATTTGTTTTCAAATATCGCCGTTTACATTAAATAATAAATATTTTAAAATAACTATAGTTAAATAATGATTTGTGAGTAAACAGCTTAATTTTATTCGTTAAATAGTCCTAACAAATGCCACTCTTGATTTCCAAATTCTCTAGATAAATTCACTCCTCACTTCGTGAGTCGTGAATTTATCGATAATTTGGAAATCTCTCGTGGCATTACTTATGATAAACTTGTTTGATAAATTCCAGGTGAAACGCGACTGTGATTGGTTGTAATTTAAAAATTATTGAAATGTGATTGGTCACTGAATCCCGTTTGAGGCATGAGTTAAATAGTCATAAGTACGCCAACGCCACGAGTGATTTCCAATTATCGATAAATTCACGACTCACGAAGTGTGGAGTGAATTTATCTAGAGAATTTGGAAATCAAGAGTTGCATTTCTTAGGACTATTTAACTAATACAATTAAGCCCTTTACTCAAAAATCATTATTTAAATATAGTTATTTAAAATATTTATATATTTAACGGCGATGTTTGAAAACAAATAAGAAATGTGCGGTTATATATATTCAGTGCAATATGATCATATTATTTATTGCCAAATAGGATCGCCATATTTTAAGAATGTACCCTAGTGGAGAATTAATGAAACACATCAAACTGTATAATACAATTATCACTGTATGTTATTAATTTATTTTTTAGTAAACAACTCAGTAAAATCAAGGAATCTGTTCATTATTTGCTATATTCAATTGTATTTCTTGGAGAAAAATAATGCTTTGAGCTGTTCAGATATTAAAAAGGAGGACCATTCTTTATCAGAAAAGAAGGAGCTGGTGAAGTGAAATCGATAAATTGCGAGGTGAAACACGACTGTCATTGGTTATAAAACAAAATTCATTGAAACTTGATTGGTCATTGACTACCATTTGGGGCATGAGTTAAATAGTCCTAATAAAATATAACTTTAATTATAGTTTGGGGAAATTTATTTATAAAAATATGAATATTTCTGGCGTTAAGGGAAGTGTGTTGGTATGACTGGACAGTGTCACGAAGGAAAGTTATTCCTGGAGCGAATGTGCGCTGTGACGTTTGAGGAGAACAGAGAATCCCTGAGGAACTTTGGGCAAAGGATTGTCATGTGGACACTTGAGAGTGACGGACAGGCTGTCACCAGTGGTTTACTCTAGTGAGAACCACTTCACACATGCACCGACTACGTCATCCTCTATTCTACTTGTATTAGCATTCATAACGCCCCACTTACCACGTGAGGTGCGATAAAACTCCATTAGATCCCATATTCAACTGATATTTATTGTTTTTTTTATTTTCAAGAAAACATTTACATTTAAAGGGCAGCAAGAATTTCAAGAACAGAAAAATTAGAAACTCAGTTATAAGGTAGAAAATTAAGATTGAAGACATTGTTTACAGCATAATACTTCTTCTTCTTCTTCTTCTTCCTTCCAAGTATTAGGCCAAGGCCTGTTACGATCCTATAGAAAATGTTCCCTCCAGCGTGATCCTTCCGGGAAATTCTCGTATAAGACTTGAAAGCATAATTAATTAATTAAGAAGTGTAAAGCACAAAATATGCATTATTAGTATATAGTTTATCTTGCTCATTTGTCACTCAGTTGGGTCAGGGATGATTGTCTGTTCTCGCACCATATGGCGTGGTATCTGTCACACTTTTTCCCACACCACTCGCACTTACACTCGTTCGTCGGTTGGTGATATGTCTTGGTCTTACACACTTTGAAGTGGAAACCGTGCGTCGCTAGTCTTGTCACTGCGTGTCGAAGGTCATATAGGGGTTCCATCCAGTCTTTGTGTACCATCGCGTCCGTGCAAAATAAGTCATCCCATATCCCTCTGCGCTTCCTTTGTATGTCTTTCAGTAGTTTCTCATAGTTGGGGGTGGATTGCAGTAGAAGCTGTTGTCTCAAGTCCTCCACCAATGGTAACTCTCCTGTCAGTACATACGCTAGGCGTGAGGGTGTGAACTTCGATAGGCCCAGAGATCGTTTAAGGTACGTGCTCTTAATTTTTTCTAGGTCGGCTAGATTCTGGTAACTTAGGTGCGTCCATATATTTTCTAGTCCATAAGTTGCTACCTTGACTATTTTCAGCTGAAAGAGTTTCAATGCTGTCTGTAGTGACATCTCCCGGAGGTGCCTTATGTCGCTCATTGCTATTACTGCAGCATTCTGTCTGTCTTTAATATGTGCTGTGAACGTTGTCCCTGTCGTCTGCATCGTTCTACTGCAAGGTATTTGAACTGTTTTACTGATGTCAGGTTTTACTCTTTGGTAAAACAGTTCAAATAGCTTGGAGTACTGAAAGCATAATAATAGTCCCTTCGATTGGTTGCTGGCCAAAGGAAGGCAAGACCAGTGATGGGGCTGCCATCTTATAGCCTCTGGTCAGGCTTTTCTGGAGATGAAAAGAAAATAAAGGAAAGAAGAAATGGAAAAAAAGGAAAGACTCCCTAGCCGTCGGATGCCCTAGTAGCGTCGGGGTCGAAAAAACAAGAGTTAACCAAGAAAGGTTAGATAGTAAAGTTAAAGAGTCTGGTATAAGTAAGTGAAAGAAAGGAAGAAATACCAGATCGGTTAAAGATAAAAGTAAGGACCAAAACACAAGGTGGAAGAAATGTTTTGCTCAGCTTGGGCACCTTGTGGTCGCCATCCACATATCCCCTAGATGGGGACCCCTGAGGGTTACAGCATAATAAAACATAGCAATTAAGATGGTACGGACATGTCCAGAGAATGGAAGAGGATCGGCTATCAAAATGTGTTTTGGAATGGAAACCTGAGGGAAGACGAGGCAGAGGAAGACCTAAAATCTCCTGGAGTGAGGGAATATATTTATACATGAAGGAGAAACATCTACAACCAGGAGATTGGATGGACCGAAAAAATTGGCTAATATCAACCGGACGATGCCAAAGACATTAATCAACTAATGATCTATGTATTTAGGCCTACATTTAAAGAACATGTTGTACTGTTTGGTCATTCATGCCTATTTTTAATCGGCATTAAATAGTAGGGCCTACCGGTATGGCAAACACGGTTAATTTTACGAAACTAAGGTTTTAGACTTTTATACTTTAATAGGTTATGGGATTCATTTTGAACATGAACAAAAGAAAGTATAGGGCTATTCAAAAAAGAAGGAACAGACTTAAAACATTTATTTGTTCCAAACTACAAAAAATAGAAACACAATTCCAAAGTTCCTGGAAAAGAAAAGTTTTATATATTTTCGGTTTATCGTTTTTCGAGAGAAGTTGGGACAACAAGAGTCCTTATAATGCATAATAGCACGCATTTCCAGAATTGAGCCGATGTTTAATTTGTTTGTGCATCTCATGTAAGGTATGTATATTAATTGGCGTATCTCGTATAATTTATCATATTTATATTATTATTATTATTATTTATACTATTATTATTATTAATATTATCATCATTATTATATTATTATTATTATCATTATTATATTATTATTATTATTATTATTATTATTATCGTAAGTATTATTATTGTTATTATCGTATAAAATGTTGTTTGTACATGAAATTTACATTGCTACATTTATTGTATCTTTAACTGTTTATAATTAGTATAGTGTATATCTATATTTGTCAAATATTTATTTCTATTTGTGCTGGTTGAGTGGAAGAGAAGGCCTTATGGCCTTAACTCTGCCAGAATAAATAAAACATTATTATTATTATTATTATTATTATTTACCCCAGTTGAACCCACGTCCGCATTTCTTGACGGTTGTATTTTTACGGTGAAAGATCGCTTCTTGTAGGAAAGCCAGAGGGAAAACGCCCAGTTGGTAGACCAAGAATGAGGTGGGAGAATAACATTAACTATGATTTGAGGGAAGTAGATTATACAGGGAATGATTGGAAAGTATTAGCTCAGGATAGGGATGTACGGAGAGCGTATGTCCGCGCGGCCATGAACCTACGGGTTCGATAGTGCCAGTGAGTAAGTAAGTAAGTATTATTATATTATTATTATTATTATTATTATTATTATTATTATCGTGAGTATTATTATTGTTATTATCGTATAAAATGTTGTTTGTACATGACATTTACATTGCTACATTTAATGTATCTTTAACTGTTTATAATTAGTATAGTGTATCTCTATATTTGTCAAATATTTATTTCTATTTGTGCTGGTTGAGTGGAAGAGAAGGCCTTATGGCCTTAACTCTGCCAGAATAAATAAAACATTATTATTATATTATTATTATTATTATTATTATTCCTATTTGTGATTATTGTTCCTAGGTATTTGAATTCAGTCACTTGTTCATAATTTCCCTCATTTGTCATTAACTGTCCATTTCCATTATATAAAGTAAAGTAAAGTAAAGTAAAGTGATCCCACACAGGCCCGGAGGCCCTTGGGGTAGTAGGAGGTTAAGGCTCCCACTTTTTTCTAGACAATCGGCATTTTATGTCAGCCGGGTTGTCAGCCCTGCGTGACGGCCGCCTTTACCCCCAGAACAAGTGTCTGGTACTCATTTCCGTTAGAGGCTGAGTCGACCACCCCAGGGCCATAGTGTCGCCAGAGGGTTTGGGTTAGTTTAAAAATCCTGACCCCAACGGGACTTGAACCCTCGACGCTCCGGCTTGTAGCTCAGTACCTTAACCACTACGCTACGGCGTGCCCATTTCCATTATATAATACGTTTGTTTGCTTGAACATGTATTTAGTTTTATTGTTGTTTATTTCCAGTCCCAATTTCTTAGTGTTACTTAATAGAATCTGTACGTTGCCCCGTGCTCGGCTAAGATGTATTTTATTTCGAGAACTTATATCTGGTTTTCATTTAGTTAGAGACTGCCTCGACCCTAGGACCGTAGAAAAATCAGAAGTTATTATTTTACGTCCTGGTTACAAAATGTGTAAAAGTGTTAACATTGAAGAGATCGGATGTGAAATGGAAACAATTCTATAGTTTGGCATTGAATGAAACAATTGTATCAGCAATAAACGCACTGATATTCAATAAATCATAGATTGTACACATTATAGATTGCCTAATTTATTAAGATTTGAGTTATTCGAGGACAATTAGTTATCATATGACTTAATTTATTGTTCATTTGACAATTACACATTGCGTGACCATTGAATTCATTGTAGATTCTAGTTTGGGCTTATAATTTATTTAGTCAAATACGAATTATCTAATAATGCACCGAATAAATCATTCCGTTTAGCAACCAGAAATAATGAGAAAATTCTAAAAACTAGCACACACACACATACACACACATAAAAGATAAGGAACTGGTTTTATAAGTCAATATTAATAAAACTGAATACATAGTCACTTCTAGAAATAAGTATCTGAGATGGGAACTGTGAAACCTAGCTTGAAATTTCTTCCAGAGATACGTTGTGATCTATGAAGGTAGTGTTATTATTATCGAATCTCCTAATATTTTGAAACGCTATTTCGCCACAAAGGCATGTTAGGGTTGGTAGGCTTTCTATAATAATAGTATATTATGATTGTAAAACAGAAATATTATCTTATGGTTTTGAATGAGTGTTATGAATTACATAAATAGTCTATAAGTGTCTTAGAAAATACTACATATTGTTATGAATGTTTGTTATGAAGTTCATAAAATGTTTATAATAATTTTGGTTCTTAAAAATCACTTCACACATTGAGGCAGAAGACTCATCATTATTTAAAAGTAAGTTTAACCAGAATCGTTGTCTTTCGAATACAGGACAATCAAATAAAACATGTTTCACAGATTGTATTGATTCTTGACATTTACAATTATGATCACTGTCTGGGTTAATATTAAATCTTCTAAAATAACTTCAAAATTTTCCATGGCCAGTTATAAATTGTGTTAAGATGAAATTTGGAATAAAATGTTTTGCCTTTAGCCTATGGTGTACTGTAGGAAAGAAGAGTTCTTTAGTCAAAGCACCATTTGCACCATAGTTGATGATAACGTTCCACAATAATATATTACTAATATCTTCAACATCTATAAAGGTAATGAAATCTCTGTTAAACAAGATGGCAAATTATCTTCTTGGGAAAAGATCAACACTGGAGTAAGACAGAGATGTGGACTTTCACCGGTGCTTTTCATTATGTACATGAATAAATTAATAAATGAATGGAGGAAAACACAACGAGGATATATACCCATCAATAGGAACCTCAAACTCGATGCTATTCTTTTTGCAGACGATTTAGCTCTTCTGGCACTTTCCGAAAATTATTTGCAACGATCAATTTATAATTTACAAAAAATAGGTGCCAAATTTAATATGGAAATATCAATTAACAAAACTAAAATTATGGCATTTCATGGGAAGGACCCCATACAAAGTAAAATCTGTCTCCAGAATAAAATTTTAGAGAGATCTAATCAATTTAAATATCTTGGATATTACCTCTCTATCTGGGATGAAAAGGATATCCCTGAAAAAGTTACTAGTTATAATAAAAGTTTAGGAATTATTAATCAAGTTATGAAACCATCCCTTGTACAAAAAAAACACCAGATTACGTTTATATATAACACTTTGGCTAGACCAGTGTTGACCTATGGTAGTGAAGCATGGACACTAAGAAAACAACATGAAAGCAGAATAACGGCTTGTGAAATGAGATTCATGCGCAGAACAGCGCCATGGGATCGGAAAAGGAACACTGATATCTTAAAAGAATTGAAGACTACGCCAATTTTGGAATATATTAAACAGTACCAACTAAATTGGAAACACCATCTTGAAAGAATGAGTTCAAATCGGATCCCCAAAGCTGTTTATAATTATATACCAAGAGGACGAAGATCACTGGGCCGTCCTATGAAACGCTGGAGGGAAAATTTTCTATAGGATCGTAACAGGCCTTGGCCTAATACTTGGAAGGAAGAAGAAGAAGACCATTTGCACTCCTTATCCAATGTTCATTCCAATCTGTGATGGTATAGTCCAACAGTTTCTTTTTAACATACGACATTGGACACTTTGAAAATGAATAATGAAGCTCAGAAAGGTGACCGAATGGTGAATTTCAATTTTTTTTAGTTTTCATCTGATTGTTTTGAAATGTTTATCACATACATTATGTGCTTATAGAAACCTTTCTGGAAACGTTGGTGTTTATAAGTAGAATAGTTTCAGAAATATGATTTTTTAAACCATTTTTTTTTATATTTTCTAAAAAGTGCTCCTTGCGATTCCTGTGATTCCATTAGACACATTTGGTATGTAAAAACAATCGTAAAGGGAGGATACTGCTTATTTTTCATTTTTTGAAAAAACAAATTATCACTCTCATTATTTTTTCCATCTCAATTTAAAAGAACACATGTGTCTTAGACTAGTAACAGCATAGCAAATGTCAATTAGCATATAGGCCGATTGGGGAGTCTAACAAAAAATTTCACTTTGATAGTAAAAACATATCATCGTAAGGAGCATTTTAAGTTTTGGAAAATGTCAAAGAAAAATGGAAACAAAAAAAAAACGCATATTAAGATTTAGGTGGTAATGCTGACCACACGTGCAAGGGTATTTCAACTCTTACGTCACGGACTAAATTTTACTCCTACAATACACACTTTTATATGAAAATAATCCTAAAGATTCAGAGTTATTAGAAAGTAAATAATCAAAAAATGCATTTTTTTTGGTGATTTCTTCAACATTTTTCACCAGTCGATCCCCTGAAAAAAATACGCCATTTTTAACTATATTGCACAGAAATCAAAACCACAATCTAGCAATGGTAACCCACTTTATGGAGTAGATGGATATTCTGCTTGAATTAGAGCGGAGTGGAGTGATGTGGGATGCGGTGAGATTTATCCAATTTACCGAGTTTAGAGATGTATTAATTACATATATTGTCTAATAAAGTCCTACATATAGTTTAAATGATATATTTATTTATTTATTTACCTAATGGCTACTATGGTGGCCATAATCATCAACCTACGAAGAAGATAACATAACAACTAGTAAATAATAGTTAACATAACATCAATTAAGGTGGAAATTTGGCATCTTCCTTCTAGCCTCCCAGTGACGTTCTACTTCTGTGTGTGACTTGAGGCCAGGTGAGCAACGTACGCCTACCTCCAAGTAGTGCACCCTGGAAACTCTTTGCTGCTAAAAGGTCTATACTCTTGCAAAATTGACGAACAAGATTAATTTAAATGAGATGGACAGCTAATGACAAATGAGGAAAATTTTGAGGAAGTGGCTGAATTCAAATACCTAGGAACAATAATCACAAATAGGAATGAGATGCACAAAGAAATTAAAAATAGGCTCAATTCTGGAAATGCATGCTATTATGCATTGCAGAGACTCTTGATGTCCCAACTCCTTTTCAAAAAACGTTAAACTGAAAATATATAAAACTATTATTCTACCAGTTATATTATATGGATGCGAAACATGGACTTTTACTTTAAGGGAGGAAAGGAGGTTACGAGTATTTGAGAATAAAGCACTTACGAACATTTTTGCACCAAAGACAGATGAACAAACAGGTGAATGGAGAAGACTACTTAACAATGAACTACATGGTCTTTATAGGAAGCCAGATATAATAAGAACAGTTAAGTCTCGTAGACTGCGATGGGCAGGACATGTGACACGTATGGGGAATGAAATACGTGCATGGAAGCTTCTTGTAGGAAAACCAGAGGGAAAGCGCCCAGTTGGTAGACCAAGAATGCGGTGGGAGAATAACACTAAATATTATTTGAGGGAAGTAGATTATACAGAAAATGATTAGAAAACAATGGCTCAGGATAGGGATGTATGGAGGGCTTATGTCCGCGCGGTATTGAAACTATGGGTTCGAGAGTGGCAGTGAGTAAGTAAGTATTTGGCGCTGGATTTTAATACCTTGCAGTTAAAAAAAGGCAGACAATTTTATGGAAACTGTCTTGGGTGCATCACAACGCTTCTCTGGAAAAAATTCAAGTTATGTTTCGACATGCGATGGTTGAGAGTTCCCTTGTGAGCCTATAGTGGGAGCGGAATAGGCCAGCAAGTGCCCTAATTCCTTGGAAGGGATATAATACATTTACTTCCAGCCTCGCGTGTATCTCCTTTAGAATAAAATTACATTTTTTAAAATATATATTTATATATATATGTATTCTATAAAACTAATTTTAATACTTACTCACTGGCACTATCGAACCCGAAGGTTCATGGAAGCGCGGACATAAGCTATCCATACATCCCTATCCTGAGCTAATGTTTTCCAATCATTCCCTGTATAATCTACTTCCCTCCAATCATAGTTATTGTTATTATCCCACCTCATTCTTGGTCTACCAACTGGGCATTTTCCCTCTGGCTTTCCTACAAGAAGCTTCCATGCAAGTCTTTCATTCCCCATACGTGCAACATGCCCTGCCCATCGCAGTCTACGAGACTTAACTGTTCTTATTATATCTGGCTTCCTATAAAGACCATGTAGTTCATTGTTATGTAATCTTCTCCATTCACCTGTCTGTTCATCTCTCTTTTGGTCGAAAAATTTTCCTAAGAACTTTATTCTCAAATACTCGTAATCTCCTTTCGTCCCTTAAAGTAAGAGTCCATGTTTCGCACCCATATAATATAACTGGTAGAATAATAGTTTTTATATATTTTCAGTTTAACGTTTTTTGAAAGGAGTTGTGACATCAAGAGTCTCTGCAATGCATAAATAGCACGCCTTTCCAGAATTGAGCCTATGTTTTGTTTTCTTTGTGCATCTCATTCCTAAAACTAATTTTAATAAAAAATATAATTTGGAGGGTGCGTTACAAATGATGAGGGATGATTGTGGCAAGTCATTAAATGTAACTGCGAGCAGGGTGGGGGATGCCATCCCTGGCAAACATCCCTCCAGCCAATTATCGGAAACAAGTAATTTGTAATATTTAAAAACTCATCAGGGTTGGTATCGTATGGAATTATATGCTATTAGCCAAGTTGCAAGCATAAATCTAGCCTCCATTAAACTCACAATACAAACGCCATGTTTCACAGCACTTTTATCCAAATGAAACAAACTAACAGCCACTTTCAATCACTACTGTGCGTTGCACTCACTCCCTGTTATTGAATAGAAATAAGATTGATTATGTTTGAATAGTTCAGACAGCAAGTAGGACAGCACAAAACCTGTGCTAGGCATATTCCATAAAAAAAGATTTCACCTTCAAGTATTAGCTAGAAATAGGACTGATTATTATTATTATTATTGTTGTTGTTGTTATTATTGTTATTATTATTATTATTATTATTATTATTATTATTATTATTATTATTGTTATTATTTTTGAGGAAGTGACTGAATTCAAATACCTAGGAACAATAATCACAAATAGGAATGAGATGCAAAAAGGAATTAAACATAGGCTCAATTCTGGAAATGCATGCTATTATGCATTGCAGAGACTTTTGATGTCCCAACTCCTTTCAAAAAACGTTAAGCTGAAAATATATAAAACTATTATTCTGCCAGTTATATTATATGGGTGCGAAACATGGACTCTTACTTTAAGGGAGGAAAGGAGATTACGAGTATTTGAGAATAAAGTTCTTAGGAAAATTTTTGGACCAAAGAGAGATGAAGAGACAGGTGAATGGAGAAGACTACATAACAATGAACTACATGGTCTTTATAGGAAGCCAGATATAATAAGAACAGTTAAGTCTCATAGACTGCGATGGGCAGGACATGTTGCGCGTATGGGGAACGAAAGACGTGCATGGAAGCTTCTTGTAGGAAAGCCAGAGGGAAAACGCCCAGTTGGTAGACTAAGAATGAAGTGGGAGAACAACATTAACTATGATTTGAGGGAAGTAGATTATACAGGGAATGATTGGAAAGCATTAGCTCAGGATAGGGATGTATGGAGAGCTTATGTCCGCGCGGCCATGAACCTTCGGGTTCGATAGTGCCAGTGAGTAAGTAAGTAAGTATTATTATTTTGATGACATGATACGATCATGGAAGCAAATGACGACTGGGGGAATTAACTTAGGAAATGTAGGAAGTAAATATCAATAAAACTTGGATAGAAAGGGTACAAGCAGCTATGAATATCAGAGGAATGGAGGAAGGTCAATGTGTGGACAGAGAGGAATGGCGTTTGGTTTCCGAAAGACGGCGGCAGCTGCCTAATTACCGGATGATGATGATGATGATGATGATCTGTGAAATAATAGTTTGCCACCCTATATATAAGGTTAAACAACTGACGAGAGGGAACACCCTTGTCCTCATGTGACTGTACTAGATTAATCCTCGCCAAACTCGTGTAAATAAATGATATCTCGTGAGAAGGTACATGTAGTGTTAGGGATGATGACGATGTAGAAAGTGAAACCAGTGTGGATCTTGATGTTGTAAACATCGATAATTTGAGAATGTCGTTTTCAATATCAGAGAGTTGGATGTTATTTGTTCTCCTTCTCATGTTAGTTTGACCTCTGAGACCTCACGAAATTCAGCCATTAACTTTCCAGCACTAATTTCTCTGTTTGCAACGGCTCGCGGTTTATTGAATTTTACAGAAGCCATATCTGTTCACTCTATTTCAGTTCCAATACTGTGCTGCAGCCAGACGAGATCTGCTTCCCAGTTTGTTCAGGAACCTGTTAACCCTTATTCTTGCTTTCTTATAATTTTTAATAGCATAGTAGTTAAGGCACTGCGCTACAAGCCGGAAAGTAGAGGGTCCGAGCCCCGATGCGGTCAGGATTCTTAAACTGACCCAAACCTTCTGCCGGCACAATGGCCCTGGGGTCGACTCTGCCTCTAACGGTAATGAGTACCAGACGCTTCTTCTGGGGGTAAAGGCGGACGTCACGCAGGGCTGACAACCCGACTGACATCAAGTGCCGATTGTCCAGAAAAAGTGGGAGCCTTAACCTCCCACTACCCGAAAGGCCTCTCGAAGCCTGTTGTGGGATCACTTAACTTTACTTTTTATAGATGGCTCTTATTCCAATCCCTGATTTATTTTACTTTTTCTTCTTATTTAATACGCGACTACAACCTCATTGACTCTGCCTCTAACGGTAATGAGTACCAGACGCTTCTTCTGGGGGTAAAGGCGGCCGTCACGCAGGGCTGACAACCCGACTGACATCAAGTGCCGACTGTCCAGAAAAAGTGGGAGCCTTAACCTCTCACTACCCGAAGGGCCTCTCGAAGCCTGTTGTGGGATCACTTAACTTTACTTTTTATAGATGGCTCTTATTCCAATCCCTGATTTATTTTACTTTTTCTTCTTCTTTAGTACGCGACTACAACCTCATTGAAGTTTTGGCCTCCTCAACAATTTTTCTCCACCTGGATCTATTCTGGATACAGACTGGCAAATTTCCAATTTTCACTTCTTCCTCCTTCTTCTTCTTCTTCGCGGTTTAGGCTTATTTACTAGCCTGTTCCGGCTCCAAATTGCTGCTCTTTCCATCTTTTCCTTGGTCTTCCTAAACTTCTTCCTCCTCGTGGTGAATAGTTGTATGCTGCTTTTGGTATTCTATTCTCAGTCATCCTTGTCAAGTGTTCTTTCCAGTTTGTTCTGTATTTCTCTATTGTTGAATTTAATTCCTCTATTTTTAATTGTTGACTTATTTCTGTGTTATATTTTTGTCTGTTCTTTGACATCCTGCTATTGGTTGAGGAATCTCATTTCAGCAGCTTGTATCCTAGCAGACTGTTGTGTTGTCACTGTCCATGTTTCGGATCCATAAGTAATAATAGGCACTGCCATTGTCCTGTATAATTTCATTATAGAGTCTTTCCTGACTTTATTTTTCAAAGTTATTTTTAGTGTTCCTGTTATATAATTATTTTCACTTCTAATATATTTTTTATAAGATCATCCTGTCATTTCTTTTTTGAGTGTCCAGCTGTTCTGGTGCATATTGGTTTCCATTTGTATATTCTTCTCACAAGCTTGTCTTCCTGCATTCTATTTATATGTCCAAACAAGAGAAGTCTTTGAGCTTTAATGTGGTTTATTACATTTTTATTTCGTATTAGATTATTTAATTCAGAGTACATTCGTATACGCCATGTGCGATCGCTTTCTCTAATTGGTCCAAAAATTCTCCGTAAGATCTTCCTTTCAAGATGAATAGTTTTTGTTTATCAGACTCCTTCAGTACCCACAGCCATAAGTTACAATCGGTCTTATTACTGTATTATACAGCTTAACTTTAGTTAATCCGGAGACAAGTTTACTTTTGAATAGTATTCTATTTGCATAGTAAGCTTTATTGCCCAAAGAAATTCTTTCACCAATTTCTTCCTCTACATAGTTATTTCCATTTACAGTTGAACCAAGATATTTATATGATTTTACTTATTATATATTTGTATCATTGATGGATTTATTTTCCTACATTATTCTAAATCATTTCTTATCTAATATTTTTTCTAGTTTGATATGTCCTAATACTCCATGTTTCTAGGAATATGTCCGTGTGTTGAGCCTTTAGTACTGATTCTCTGACGTAGTCCCCGCCCGGAGACTATTTTACCTTCGGACAATTTTACCCCAGTGTAACCCATGTCCGCGTTTTTCGACGGTTGTATTTTTACGGTGAAAGATAGTCACTTTTACGACCAAGAAATTTGTTTTGGTCTGTCTTATCGCCCTCGACCTGTACGGTATGGGTAACCCTTTCGCCAGCAATGCTACCGCCGGCATAGCTCTCGGGGTCATTTAAGCACGCAAGCAACTCCACCACGACAAGGTAAATGTATCATGGAGTACGAGTATTTGACAATAAAGTTCTTAGGAAAAATTTTGAGCCAAAAAGAGATGAATAGACAGGTGAATGGAGAAAAACTACATAATAGTGAGCTACATTATATATATATATATATATATATATATATATAGGAAGCCAGATATAGTAAGAACAGTTAAATCCCGTTGATTGCGATGGGAAGGACATGTGGCACATATGTGGAATGAAAGAGGTGCATGGAAGCTTCTTTTAGGAAAACCAGAAGGAAAACGCTCAGTTGGTAGACCAAGAATGAGGTGGGAGAATAACATATCCATGATTTGAAGAAAGTAGATTATACAGCAGTTGATTGGAAAACATTAGCTCAGGATAGGGATGTGAGGAGAGCTTACCTCCGCGCGGCTATCAACCTATGGGTTCGATAGAGCCAGTGAGTTAGTTATTATATTATATTATATATTTATATTATGTTTATTATATCTGGTTTCCCATAAAGATCATGTAGCTCACTGCTATGTAGTCCTCTCCATTCTCCTATCTCTTCATCTCTTCATCTCTCTTTGGACCAAAGTTTTTCCTAATAACTTTACTCTCAAACACTCGTAATATTTTCCCCTCCATTAAAGTCCATGTCTCATATCCATAAATGTAACTGGAAGAATAACAGTTTTATATATTTTCACCCAGTGGAACCCATGTCCACGTTTCTTGATCGCTGTATTTTTAAGGTGAAAGATCGTCACACTTTCTTATTGTACCGATAGTAATAATTCACTTGTTATTTTTACACCAAAAAGCGTATAATAGCCCAACAAGGTACTTTTTCGTCTGGTTTGTCGTTTTCGAATTGTCCGCATGGGCATTCCTTTCGACAGTAATGGTACCCTTTCGACAGTAATGGTACCCTTTCGATAGTAATGGTACCCTTTCGACAGTAATGGTACCCTTTCGACAGTAATGGCAGTAATGGTACCCTTTCGACAGTAATGGTACCCTTTCGACAGTAATGGTACCCTTTCGACACTAATGGTACCCTTTCGGGGGTCTTGTAGGTAATATACAGTATATCAATTGAGTAGATTTAATAAAAATTTTATAAATATTGTGAAAATAAATATTCATTTGGGGGTGACCTTTTCTTGAAGCTCAGTGAAATGAAGGCCTTTTTCAATGATTTTAAGCAAAAGTTCACCCATTCACTGCACAGGAAATATTTTATTTCACAAAAGTCCCAAACGTTATAATCCTAGAGTGTGTACTTACTTCAGGACCCAGTGCAACAGATGGCATCAAAATCTCAATTTTTTCTTAAATGGCGCCTAGCCGATTGATGCATAACTTCGTCGAATTTTGTGACTATTATTATTTTATATCAGATGGCCGATGCTTTCATTAAATGCGTACATTTAAGTGTAAATTGTAAGAAATAGGCCTACCTCTATATTAAAAAAAATATCGTGAGTAATGCCACGAGTGATTTTCAAATTATCGATTCGAGAGGACTGAATTTATCTAGAGAATTTGGAAATTAAGAGTGACATTTGTTAGGACTATTTATCGAATAAAATTAAGCTGTTTACTCACATATCATTATTTAAATATAGCTATTTTAAAATATTTATATATTTAATGTAAACGGCGATGTTTGAAAACAAATGAGAAACGATTGGTGCGCTTCATTTGCTTCTTTTGTTCATCACTGCAACGGATCATATTATTTGTTGCCAAAGGAACGCATATTGTAAGAATGCACTCTAGTGGAGAAAAATGAAACACGCCAAACTGTATATTAATTCATTTCTGATGTACTATGATGTAAATATGACAATTATATTTTTCTGGGAAAAAATACATTTAAGAAAGTGCAAACAGTGGTTTCTTTTTTTTTGGTGGTATAATCAATTGCTACATATGTTTTTATATTAACTCCCGCATGCGGTATGTGTTGACATTCATGCACTATATATACAATCTGGTAGCTGTATTTCTTACTGGGTCAGTCAATGCAAAATAATACTATGACCTATTCAGAATGTTAAAAAGGAGGTGATTCTTTATTATGATAAACTTTAGTTGGTAAATTCTAGGCGAAACACGACTGTGATTGGTTGTAAATAAAAAATCATTGTAATATGATTGGCCATTGACTCTCATTTGGGGCATGAGTTAAATAGTCTGTGGAATTATACTTGCCACTCCATTTTTAGGATGATACGATGATCTGAGTTAAAAAAAAACTCGCGAGAGGGAGCACCCTTGTTCTCATGTGTGTGGATGTATGGTTAATAACTGGGCTCGATTAAGATACAAGTTAAAGATACCATGTAATTTGAGACACCCTCAAGAAATTACCATATTCCTTGGCTTCTTTCTCTATTCAATTATTTCATTGTAAGTCAGGCCATTATAAAAAGAGACTCTTTTAAAACCCAGGTGATAAAAATTTCACAAACGATTTTTAAAAAAATGTGCGTGAATTAATGAGCTATTCTTGAAACCGAAATATCCCTGCTTTAAATTTTGGAACACACCTTTGTGGTTGAGCCAGTATTAAAAATTGTGTTTCAATATTCTATATATAGACCAAATAGAGTGGTAACAGTTACAAATTTTTATATTCGAGTCCGCGGTTTGGTGGTTAGGTTGTCCACCAACGCTTGTGGTTATAAATTCGGTCCGTTAATACATCCGACATTCAATATTCTTAAATAACTTTTTTATTACCATCGCTGTACCTCAGTTTCATTATTTCTTTCACGGATGTATAGTATGTGCATTGTTAACAGTAGGCCTTGCGATTGAAAATACGTCACACAGACACTGACAATTCCTGAGCGAGTGCAATTTACACTCCAACCTTATTGATTAAGAAATTGTATCATTATATAATTAACCCTTTCACTTCAAAAGACTGGTACACTCGCTTAACCCTTAAATTAGTAATATATTCTTTTGGACACATCAGTTGGGTTAATTAATTAATATTTTGAATAAATCAGAAGTAAATGAACAAAAATAAACCACTTAAATATGTGTCTAATTATACAATATACCTAATAATAAGAGTTACACAAGATTCCGTTTTCACTGCGGTCCGCCACAGTCAAATAACTAACAGAAGAAATGTGTGAATGTAGGATTGGTGTGCCCAACCACTGGACCTTTGATACCGGACTACGGCCAGTTATCGTTGGCAGGGGATATATAGGGCCTATTATTAAACATCAACGACGAACAATCAAAGTTCGTAGGAGATATATCATTAAATAACGACGAAATAATTAAATCACAAGGGCTAAAGAGGGTTGGAAGTCCCTAAAGATAGCCGGAAGTTGTTGTTCACCATTGAACAATTCCCATATAGCTGGCCGGGGACGCTTCCATAAAAATGGATGTTTCACTGGCGAACATAGAGGGAAAATAAATGTTTGAGAAGTGACACAATTTCCAATACATAGTGGTGGTGGTGGTGGTGTTTTGCCAATTTAAGGGTTAACTCTGTTGTTATATAATTTGCAAAATTTTGTACATCCTTGATAAGATAATCTTTTATCAACGTTTATGAACAGTAGAGGAATGTGTTTTGGCCTTCTCCCTTATTTTGATCTCAAATACCGTTATCTTTTGTTTGTTTTTGAATGTCTTAAAATAGACAATACAATTTACAGTAACTTAAATCCGGTTTCTGGGGAAATACATTGAACATTTAAAACTGAAGCGAATGGGTTAACTACCTGCTACGCCTAAATAAATTAAATTCGTGTTTTTTATTTTTAGATGAATAAGTAGAAAGAAATGAAGTTAATAACTACATTGGTGTATTTTAATATCATTTTGACAAGGGGACTTGTCAACCATTGCATGCCAAAATAGATGACAGTTCTGTTGCAAGATTCGTTGTGTAATATTGCACAATCACTTTTTTTTTAAAACTTGTGAGTGTCAACAAACTAATTGGACGATGTTATGCATCAACTGGCTAAGCGCCATTAGGAAAAAAATAGTTTGATGGCATATCCTGCACTAGCTCATAAAGTAAGTGTATAGACACTTTTGGCGCCAAATCCTTAAATATCCATCCATCCATAGTAATTTTGCCCGAGGAGAGGTCTTTCACTGCAATTATAAGCATTTTCGTGCTATGCTTTGCAGCTTTACTAGGGAATTTTAGATGTGGTAGCTTCCCGTTGCTTTCCACAACCGGTGAAGGATGGTGAAGATAGTGATAAGGATGATGATGATGGCCGGATGATTTTCGGGGGTCCTTGGGCCTACGCTTCCTGACATTTATCTTACAGGCGAGGAAAAACCCCGTAAAAAACTCAGCCAGGAGGCTGTCCCGTCCGGGAATCGAACATGGGCCCCGCTGTGTTATAAGGCATCTCGCTACCTCGAGACCAGAGCGGTGGATATATATATATATATATATATATATATATATATATATATATATATATATAAATAGGTTTACAATGTAATGAAATATCTCCCTGCACCCAAAGCTTTTTAAATTTTTATATTCTTTCTCCATTCTTCTCTATCTTTCTATTCCAACAATTCTTCCAGACCTCATACCTTTTCTTATATCATCCATGCATTTAAATCTAAGTCCACCTCTCTTTCCTTTCCCAGGTGGAATACATTCGAAAACTTGTATTGGCAATTTTTTCTCTGGCATTCTACGTATATGAGCATACCATTCTAGTTGTCTGTATCTCTCAAAATCTGATATAGAATTTTGGATTTTCATATTATTATTATTATTATTATTATTATTATTATTATTATTATTATTCATTTTCTGTATCTTCTAGATAGTATAGGTGAAGACAATTAAAAATTGAGACTATTGTCATGAGAACAGTCTCAATAGTTGATTCCTCAGAAATTTGTTAAAAAAAACTTATAAAATTGTGTCATCCACTTTAATAGTAATTGAAAACTCCAACAAATCAATACCAGCGGTGCTGTACACCCCGAAATAACTTGACACCGGGCAAAGTTATTTTGGCTGGACAAAAGCTCCAGCAAGACAATGTTGACCTATAAAATCAAATCCAATATCCTCAGCATCACTTGATATATTCACCTTGAAGAATCAATGTAATCATCATCATCATCAACATCATCATCATCAGGGTAAGAGCCTATTGTATCATTTAGTTTCGCATTTGTTAAAATGTGGTTAGTATTCTTCTTCGGCACC
Source organism: Diploptera punctata (assembly GCA_030220185.1). Classification (NCBI taxonomy): domain Eukaryota; kingdom Metazoa; phylum Arthropoda; class Insecta; order Blattodea; family Blaberidae; genus Diploptera; species Diploptera punctata. The sequence continues at coordinate 64,802 of JASPKZ010002734.1, read as the reverse complement.
CTGTAGTTATTTCAACCTGTACAGCACTTTTTTTTTTGGAAATGCTGTTTTCATCTACCAATCATCATCAAAATCAAGGCTCAGGCTCTCTGGCCTCTGCTTCAGACTTCAAGATGATTTCCATCTAGTAAAGGGTCTTCCTTGACTTCTATATACTGAAGGTCTGTAGTTTAAAATCATTTTAGGAGTGTGGTTATATGGCATTCGTAGTAGATGTTCGTACCAATTTGGTCTTTGTGTGTCAATTTTATCCGTAAATTAAAAAATATTTAATTGATCTCTTATCTCTGAACTTCTTTTCTGGTCCATAAGAGTGTAACCCGCCGTTGGCTTAAAAATCTCATATCCGCTGCCTCTATGTTACTCCTGTCTGTAAGAGGCAAAGTTAAATTTTCACTGCCATACATAATAATAGGAACGGCCATGACTTCATAAAATTTCAGTTGAGTATCTTGAGTTGTTTTATTTTTTAGAGTTCTTCTTATTGTTCCACACATTTTTTGAAATTTCTGTATTTTATATATATATCTTCTTTTTGGCGGTATGATACATTAAAACCCAGATAATTGTAGGATTTCACTTGTTCAATGATATTATTATTATTATTATTATTTATGACAATTTTGCCCCTCCATGGTATCTTTACCTTGTCGTGGTGGAGTGGCTTGCGTGCTTAAATGATCCCGAGAGCTATGCCGGCGGTAGCATTGCTGCCGATAGGGTTACCCATGCCGGACTGGTCGAAGTTGATAAGCCAGACGAAAAAAGTAGCTTGGTCGAAAGAGTGACGATCTTTCACCGCAAAAATACAACCGTCAAGAAATGCGGACATGGGTTCAACTGGGGTAAAATTTTCCGGAGCTCAAATAGTCCCCCATTCGGTTCTCTGGGCGCAGACTACTTCAGGGAACCCATGCCAAAGGCTCAAACATAGGGGCATGTTGGGCCTTAAGCTTCCTGACATTTGTCTTACAGGTGAGGAAAAACCCCCCAAAAAACTCACCCAGGAGCCTGTCCCGACCGAGATTCGAACCCGGGCCCCCTGCGTGACAAGGCAGCACGGTACCTCGAGAGCAGAGCGGTGGACTGGGAGAGTGGCAGTTTTATATATTTTCAATTTAATTTTTAGAGGGAAGTTGAGACAACAAGAGTCCCTGTAACGCATAACAGCACGCATTTCCAGAATTGAGCCTATGTTTAACTTCTTTGCATATCTCATTGTTGTTTGTGATTATTGTTCCTAGGTATTTGAATTCAGCCACTTCCTCAAAATTTCCTTCATTTGTCATTAACATTTATTCCCATGGTATGATCATATTTCTGTGTGTGGCCATATATTTAATTTCAATGACGACTTCTTCCTGCCCTAAAGATGTAAGTAAATACAATCTCACACTTTGTAAATTAATTAAAGACTAACTCACTTTCTCTATCGAACCCGTAGATTAATGGCCGCGCGGACATAAGCTCTCCATACATCTCTATCCTGAGATAATGTTTTCCAATCATCCCCTGTATAATCTACTTCCCTCAGATCATGGATGATGTTATTCTCCCACCTCATTATTGGTCTACCAACTGGGAGTTTTCCCTCTGGTTTTCCAGCTTCCATGCACCTCTTCCATCCCCCATACGTGCCACATGCCCTGCCCATCGCAGGGTCTACGAGACTTAACTGCTGTTATTCTTCTGGCTTCCTCTACATAAATGAAATGGAAATAAATACTTTTTCTTAATTTCAGGATTTTTTTGTTATATACACAGGTATCCTCAACCAAAAAATATATTTTTTATTCTACATTTCCTAGCATTGCGTGTCTGCTTCTGCTATATTTATCTTCTTTATGTTGTCTTGAATTCCCTTTATCCACATTGGCTTTGGTCTATCACGTTTCCCTTTTCCAGGCGGTATTCATTTCAATAATTCTTTGTTTGTTTCTGAGTCCCTTCTCATTATATGTCCATACCATCTTAGTTGGATTTCTTCAATCTCTTGTACAATATCCTTTTCTACATTTCTCTTATTGTGTTATTTTTTATTTTGTATAATTTTGATATTCTTACCGATCTTCTTAAAACGTCAATTTCTACGACAAATGATTTGGTTCAGGTTTTTGCTTCAACGTCCATGTTTCCGCTCCATATAATAAAATACTCTTCACAATTGTGTTGTATATTAATAGTTTATTATTCTTGATTATTTTCCTACTCCATAAAATAGAATTTAATATGCCAATAACTTTTTTGCCTCTATAATTATCTTTTCGATGTCTACTTGTCCCGCGACGTAGCCGAGCGGTTAAGGTAGGAAGCCTTTGGCGCAGAGCTACGGGACTTGCGCCTGTTCGAGTCTCCATGGGGGAAGAATTTTTCTCATGGTATTTCGGCCAGTATGGGACCGGTGCCCACCCAGCATCGTGAGGCAATTGGGTAGCTACAATAAGTAGCGGCTCCAGGTTGAGGAACCAGCTATAACGGCTGGGGGACTCGACATGCTAACCACATGTCACCCCTACACTGGCTGTTGATCATCTACCTCTGTGATTGACACATGTGGATGTGAAGGGCCAGCAGCCGGCTGGTAAAAGGGCAGCCGCTGAAAAGTGGATGTCTAATTCAGATGAACCACCTTTTTGAATTATTGATCCCAAATACTTAAAATATTCCACTGTATTAATCTTTGTTCCATTTATTTTTAATTCCTCGGAAAGATCTGTGTTCATATATTCTGTATTAACTAACTAACTCACTGGAACTATCGAACCCTTAGGCCGTGCGGGCATAAGCTCTCCACACATCCCTATCCTCAGCTAGTGTCTTCCAATTATCTCCTGTATAATCAACATCCCTCAAATCATAGTTAATGTTATTCTCCCACCTCATTCTTGGTCTACCAAATAGGCGTTTCCCCTCTAGTTTTCCTACAAGAAGCTTCCATGCACGTCTTTCATTCCCAATTCGTGACACATGTCCTGCCCATCGCAGTCTACCAGACTTAACTGTTCTTATTATATCAGGCTTCCTTTAAGACCATGTAGTTCATTGTTATGTAAGTCTTCTCCATTCACCTGTCTGTTCATCTCTCTTTGGTCCAAAAAATTTCCTAAGTACTTTATTCTCAAATACTTGTAATCTCATTTCCTCCCTTAAAGTAAGAGTCCATGTTTCGCATCCATATAATATAACTGGAAGAATAATAATTTTATATATTTTCAGTTTAAAACGAACACTAAATAACAAAACAACAAGAGAGACCCAACTGAAATTTTATAAAATGTTGGCAGTACCGGTACTGCTCTATGGTTCAGAAGCCTGGATACATAAAAAACAAGACCTAAGTAGGATAACGGCAGCAGAAATGAAATTTTTGAGATCTGTTAAAGGGTGCACTAAGGAAGACAGAATCAAGAACACAGAAATAAGACAGGAACTTGAAATATTTGCAATAACTGATAAAATGGATACATATAGACAAAAATGGAAGCAACACATAGACAGAATGAATGAAGATAGATATCCAAAACAAATAACAAAATACAAACCTAAAGGCACCCGAGATGTGGGCAGACCTAGAAAGAGTTGGGCTGAAGTCGGAACGGGTTAACAGACCTAATCCATGAATGCAGATGATGATGATGATTTTCAGTTTAACGTTTTTAGAAAGGAGTTGGGACATCAAGAGTCTCTGTAATGCATAATAGCATGCATTTCCAGAATTGAGCCTATGTTTAATTTCTTTGTGCATCTCATTCCTATTTTTGATTATTGTTCCTATGTATTTGAATTCAGCCACTTCCTGAAAATTTCCCTCATTTGTCATTAAATAATACATAAATTAATATATGATAGTTTTCATTAATATTATCGGTTTGATTGAATTAAATTGCAGTTTAATAATATGGAGAAGGAAGTAAGCTTGTATATTTTCGAGTAGAAGAGGTAGAGAGTTGGTCTGTACAACTGTTCCAAGCCGCTGCGACTTGAGCGTGTTACACACGAAGAAGTTTTTCCTAACTTGAGCTGTTTAAATATCGGAGGAACATAATCCAATAAACATTGTTCTGGAAGGCAAACTCGAAAATAGCGGTTTGTGCTCCATATTTCATTTAAACTGCCTGCAAGAATAATAAAACAAATTAATATACATTCTTCACATTTCAGACGGATACATACCAGAACCTGTCAAATTCAAGGAAAACCCCAGAAAATATGTGAACCACCGATCTTCTCTCTCCTTTACTTCATGAGGTACAACCCTTTTAGAGGGCGTGTAACTTTTTTTCTACAATTGTTACTACACTTATCTAATTAACTAACTAATTCACTGGCACTATCGAACCCATCGGTTCATGGCTGCGCGGAAATAAACTCTCCATACATCCCTATCGCGTAGAAATACATTTTATAATGGAAATGGACAGCTAATGACAAATGAGGGAAATTTTGAGGAAGTGGCTGAATTCAAATACTTAGGAACAATAATCACAAATAGGAATGAGATGCACAAAGAAATTAAACATAGGCTCAATTCTGGAAATGCGTGCTATTATGCATTGCAGAGACTTTTGATGTCCCAACTCCTTTCAAAAAACGTTAAACTGAAAATATATATAACTTTTATTCTACCAGTTATATTATATGGGTGCGAAACATGGACTCTTACTTTAAGGGAGGAAAGGAGATTACAAGTATTTGAGAATAAAGTACTTAAGAAAAAATGTTGGACCAAATAGAGGTCAACAAACAGGTGAATGGAGAAGATTACATAACAATGAACTACATTGTTTTTATAGGAAGCCAGATATAATAAGAACAGTTAAGTCTCGTAGACTGCGATGGGCAGGACATGTTGCACGTATGGGGAATGGAACACTTGCATGGAAGCTTCTTGTAGGAAAGCCAGAGGGAAAACGCCCAGTTGGTAGGCCAAGAATGAGATGGGAGAATAACATTAACTATGATTTGAGGGAAGTAGATTACTCAGGGAATGATTGGATAGCATTAGCTCATGATAGGGATGTATGGAGTGCTTATGTCTGAGCGGACATGAACCTACGGGTTCGATAGTGCCAGTGACCCAATGTACTCAAATAATCCGCTGTATAATCTATTTTCCTCAAATCATGGTTAATGTTTTCCTCCCACCTGATTTTTGACTTGCCTACTGGGCGCTTTCCCTTCGGTTTTCGTTCAAGGATTTTCCATTCCCTTCTTTCATTTCCCATTCGAATCGCATACTCTGCCTACAGCTATGCCGGCGGTACCATTGGTGCCGAAAGGGTTGTTCATACTTGACAGATCGAAAGTGATAAAGCAGACGAAAAAAGGTACCTTGATCGAAGAAGTGACGATCTTTCACCCTAAAAATACAATCATATGAAACACGGAACTTGGTTCCTCTAGGGTAAAATATTCTGTAGGTAAATTGTCCCCTATTCGGTTCTTCAAGTTCGGACTACTTCAGAGAATCCAGGCTGAAACTAATAATAATAATAATACTAATAATAATAATAATAATAATAATAATAATAATAATAATAATAATAATATATAATTATTATTATTATTATTATTTATTATTTATATACCGATTTTCAATGTTTACACATCTTTCTGTGCCTAAAGTATTATTTTCCTTCTCCCCTCGTCTCTATACATCTATTCCATGTCCTCTTGTTCTCATTCCAGTTCTTATTTCTTGCATCCACGAGTTCCGAAGTCTTCCTAATCTTCTTCTTCCATGTGGACACCATTCGAATGTTTTTTTTCTGGGTAACCTTTCTTCTTACATTCGTCGTATATTATTATGCCCATACCATTTTAATTGCTTGTATCTTATATAATCTACTTTTGAATATCTACTATTGAATAATAATAATAATAATAATAATAATAATAATAATAATAATAATAATAATATAATAATATTATTATTATTATTATTATTATTATTATTATTATTATTATTATTATTATACATTTATATAGGATAACCTATTAACAGGCCTACATTTAGTTTTATGGAAGGCAATAAAGCATTTAATTCGATAAAAAGTTTTACAAATCTCTAAATTCTATGGAGAAAGGATAAAAGCAGAAAGAAGACGACGAGAAAGTGCTATAAGGAAAAAACATAAACACAAGAAGATGTTGATGATTCTTAAATAAATCAGGAAACATCAGCAAAAAATTATTACATCTAACAGATCGTTATAATATATCCTCTTTTAACTATGGGCCTCGGCACTTCTGCAAAGGTAAATTTTGATAACGAAAAGCATGAAAAAAGGTAAATTTCACAAATAGGAAGAGTTGAAAAAAGTCCAGTAATAACAGGAATATAATTGGACTGCCATTTACATGCTAATGGCTTATTCAGGAAGCTTTTAAAATGTATTTCATTATCCTGTTTCATCTAGGTGAAATACTTTACTACTGTTTTTCTCTTCCATTTCCATGTATAAAACATGGCTCTATAGCAAATTGTCCAGTTAGAGATAAGGACAAACAAGTGACGCTCGTAATGACCGTATTCTTTTGTAATTAATGTGCATCTAACTGTAAGTTCTAGTTGCCATGACAACCTGTGAATATGCTCTATCACTCACTTAGTGAACAGAAGGTGACCTAGTACTGAGCCCTGAGGTTAAAGAAGCTCCTTATTTTCTTGTAGCAATAAAATAATGACAAATGCATACAGAGAACTATTAATTTATGTGACTTAAGAGCTATACTTAAAATATACAGAACGGCTCTTCTATTTGTTACTTAGTTGCGATGTTCTAGGGAGGTGATGGGTGAAATTTTCTACGTTTTCGGTCAAAAATAGTATTTTTTTGTTTTTGTATTAAAATACTATGTACCTTAAGGTATAAGTTGGTAAAGTTTGTGTCCTATGGCGCTTGTAAGTCTCCCAAATGACTGTAGGAGGGCATGTATGCTACATTTTCAATTTAACTGCATTTTATAGCGAATTGCATTAACCGACTACGTCAGGCTGTACTCTTGTTGCAAGTAGTTTTAAAAGATTTTCAATAAATTGGAATGACTCATAATTTTTATGTAAATACGTTATATTTTTCATACTTGCTGACTTGAGAATTAAAAAAAAGTATGAGAAACTTTTGTCAGAACTGAGAATCCACATCCGCAAATAGTAAAGTGTTCCAATTCATTGAATTCGTTCTGAATTTAAACCGCTGCACGTCCTGATAATGTTCAAAACATTATAAATATCTTGTTGTTTTTCTTGTTAAGAATTCTGTTGACTTCCACAAACATCTTGGTTCTTTCCTTCAATATTATTCTGAAACAATAAGCAATAGACCGCTAGCTCGAGTCCTATTGACCCCAAACTCTCTTACTGAAGGGATACAATAATATATTTAATCAATTCAAAACTTAGTTATTAACTATACGGACCACTGAACCTAGCGATAGACTTTGCTTTGCTAGAAGTTTCTAAACCAAGCTAATTTAAATAGTTCCATACAGATATCATGAACGATATGTAGTCAACATACCGAACCAATAAGACATAGAAGGCAACTGTGATATTACTTACCTACTCACTGGCACTATCGAACCCGTAGGTTCATGGCCGCGCGGACATAAGCTCTCCATACATCCCTATCGTGAGCTAATTCTTTCCAATCATTCCCTGTATAATCTACTTCCCACAAATCATAGTTAATGTTATTCTCCCACCTCATTCTTGGTCTACCAATTAGGCGTTTTCCCTCTGGCTTTCTACAAGCAGCTTCCATGTAAGTCTTTCATTCCCCATACGTGCAACATGTCCTGCCCATCGCAGTCTACGAGACTTAACTGTTCTCATTATATCTGGCTTCCTATAAAGACCATGTAGTTCATTGTTATGTAGTCTTCTCCATTATTCACCTGTCTGTACATCTCTCTTTGGTCCAAAAATTTTCTTAAGTACTTTATTCTCAAATACTGTAATCTCCTTTCCTCCCTTAAAGTAAGAGTCCATGTTTCGCATCCATATAATATAACTGGTAGAATAATAGTTTTATATATTTTCAGTTTAACGTTTTTTGAAAGGAGTTGGGACATCAAGAGTCTCTGCAATGCATCTCCAGAATTGAGCCTATGTTTAATTTCTTGGTGCATCTCATTTCTATTTGTGATTTTGTTCCTAGGTATATGAATTCAGCCACTTACTCAAAATTCCCTCATTTGTCATTAGCTGTCCATTCTATTATATAATGTATTTCTACGTGTGACCATATATTTAGTTTATTGGATATTACTTGGAGTATTTAACTCATGCACCAAATGGAGTCAATGACCAATCACATTTCAATGAATTTTGTTTTACACCTTGATAATTATCGAATTTCGATTATCAAAATAAAGAAAGCTCCCCCTTTTTTTAATATTCTGAACAGGGCAGAGCATTATTTTGCAGTGACTGACTCTCTAACAAATATGTTGAATATAGTAGACTGCGATGGGCTGGACATGTGGCACGAATGGGGAATGAAATATGTGCATGGAAGCTTTCTGGTAGGAAAACCAGAGGGAAAACGCCCAGTTGGTAGACCAAGAATGAAGTGGGAGAAAAACATTATCCATGATTTGAGGGTAGTAGAATATACAGGGGATACTTGGAAAACATTAGCTCAGGATAGAGACGTATGAGGAGAGCTTATGCTCTTGCAGCCATGAACCTACAGGTTCAATAGAGCCAGTGAGTTAGTTGCATTGGCTATGGTTTGAGGGAGGAAAATTATACAGGGTATGATTTTAAAACATTATCTCTACATGGGAATTATGGAGAGCATAAATCCGGGCGGCCATGAACCTGGGGGTTCGTAGTGTCGGTGAGTTAGTTAATTAGGTAGTTGTAGCTTTTTGTGTAGGCGGAGACAAGCAAGGAGTAGGACTTTAATAATTTATCTTGGTCTGCATTATAATCTTCTAACTCTACAAATGTCAAGTGTAGAAATATCGGGATAGCGTTTATTTAATGCATTAGGTTGGTAGAGCTGTCATGCGGTACAAGACTCCTAGATATTTCATTTCCAGCGCTTTGTCTCTATTTAAAAACGGATTCCATGCACTGACTGTAATTTCTAAAAGAAAAGAAAATAATGGTTTTCAAAATATATTTAAGGTTATATAAATTCAATGAGCTGTTCTGTAGAATCGAACCAGTAATCTTGAAGTTTGGCGCATAGTCGACCTCATCAGTTTTTTTTGAAATAGATTCAATTGAACTTGATATGAATTTCTGACTATCCACGCAAAACGTGATCTAGTTTCTGATAGCGATCTACTGTGGCCACTGCCGAGCTAACCTCCAGAAATACCACCTTACTTTCTTCACATTCCCCTAGTACAGGACGATCCATACAATACTTGGGATTCTATGCCACGGTACCACCTACTAACTAACTCACTGGCAGTATTGAAGCCGTAGGTTCATGGCCGCCGCCGTCATAAGCTCTCCATATATACCTATCATGAGATGTTTTCCAATCATCATCATCATCATCACTCCAAAGATAAGGCAATTGCTAGTTCCGACTTCATAATGCATCATCCCAACTTTTCAAGGTCATCCGACATCACATCTTCCTCTTGCTTGATAATTTCTAGCTAATAGTGGATCTCTCTCCTTATTCATTCCATTCATGTGATCAATCCACTTTTGTCTATAATTTGTGACTTTAATCCAATAAAGGCTGCATTTTTAATTCTTCTTCTGCTTCTTAAACTTAATTTGTAGGATTTTCATCCTGTTTATTTCCAAATCACTCCTCAGAGGAAGACGTATTGGATGTGCATTCACTGTCTATCCATCTCTTGGCTGGTCCTTCCCTCTTGTTCTTCTCCCGTCCATTGGTCTATCTTCTTTAGCTTTTTTTGCAAATCGGTTTTCTTCCTTCTTCTATATGACTCCAATATTTTCGGATTCCGTCCTTTGATCCGAGGCTTGATCCTTGGGACTGCGAGAACCTGTATAAGATACACCTTGAAGTGGGTTGCTAGCCCGTTTTCCATGGCGGGTTTATTATTCGGGTTTCCTCCCTAGGCCGATTGCCTTCACCCAGCTCCAGAGCTCAGCCTGCCCCGTTTTATTTTCGGAGTTGTCACTCCTAGATGGGTTGTCTTGCAGGACTAACAAACCCCATCCGCCCGTTTGTCAATCTACAAGGCAGTAGATGTAGAGTTTGCCTCTTCCGTCAGGTACACCGTACCGAAGGACTCCTTCTCCGCTGCATCTGCCGTTGAGGTCTTCACCGTAACCCTGGCAAGGGACCCTCACAAGGTAGTAACAGGTGTGCAAGCTGAACCAAGGTTATTTTTACAAGGTGTTACTCCTCCCCCCCTTTTTCAACCTGGCTTGGGACAGGCTATGGCGGAATTTGTTATATTCTGCATTTCTAATTCTGTTAAGTTTTTTACATCTTTTAACCTGTCTGAGGAACCGTCCGTTCTCTATTTTTCTCTTTTCCAATCGTCTCCTGTATATTCTACATCCCTCAAATCATACTTAAAGTTATTCTCCAACTTCAGTCTTGTTCTAACAGATGGACTTTTTCTCTCTTTTTTTCCTACAAGAAAATTTACATGACGCCTTTCATTCCCCATTCGTGTCACATGTCCTGCCCATCGCAGTCCTACGAGATTTAAACTATTCTTATCATATCTCGTTGTCCTCTAAAGATCATATAGGTCACTGTTATGTAGTCTTCTCCATTCGCCTCTCTGTTTATCTCTCTTTGGTTCAAAATTTCCCTAACAAGTTTATTATCAGATACTCGTAATATTTCTGCACCCTTATAGTGAGAGTCCATGTTTCGCATCCATATAATACAAGTAGGAGAATAATAGTTTTACATATTTTCAGTTTTACTTTTCTTGAGAGAAGTTGGGGCGACGAAAAAGGGGGCCTTGATTTTATAATAGCATGCATTTCCAGAATTGAGCCTATGTTTAATTTCTTTGTGCATCTCATTCCTATCTAACTATTGTTCCTAGGTATTTGAATTCAACCACTTGTTTAAAATTTCCCTCATTTGTCATTAGCTGTCCATTTCCATTATATATTTCTACGCGTGAACTACATTTTGTTTTATTGATTTGTACAATATCTAAATAAAAAAAAAACGGAAAACACATAATTTATTGTTGCAGTATGTGAATTATTACCTGTGAGAAATATATAAATTGAGTTTTTAAAAAAGTGAGCAATGCCTTAAATGATGACAAGTTGAACTCAAAGTAACTAGAAATCACCATATTGCAATGCAAAATAGTATTAGTCATTACGTAGACCAGTGTTACCACTTATCATAGAAACCCACTAACTATCAAGTAAAAATAGTAAACAAATCTGGTGTATAATTCGCACATTTTCTCAACCTAACGTTACCAACTAACCTCACCCATTTTCTCTCCCTAACGTGCCCAAGCTAAACCACTTGTCCATCTAACACTAACTTGTCCATTACGTCCCCCTAACTTGCCCAAGCTAACACTAACGTACCTATCTAACACTAACCTGTCCATTACGGTCCCCCTAACTCGCCCAAACTAACACTATTTCGTACTATCTACCACTAACTTACCCATAATGTCCCCTAACTTGCCCAAAACTAACACTAATGTGGCCCATCTAACACTAACTTGCCCATTATGTCCCCTAACTTGCCCATTACTACTTCCCTACTTGCCTATCTAATACTAACTTGCCATTCTAACCCCTACTTGCCCATTTATGTACATCTAATTTGCCCATTAACACTAACTTGTAAATGAGTTGCCCTAACTTACCAAAACTAACACTACCGTACCTATCCTAACCTACTTGACCATTGTGTCCCCTAACTTGGGCCCATTAACACTAACGTACACATTGTGTCCACTAACTTGCCCAAACTGACACTAACTTGCCCATTATGCTTCCCAATCTTGCCCAAACTCCCATTATGCATCCTAACTTGCCCAAACTAAACACTAACTTGCCATTCTCCCCCCTACCTTGCCCATTTGCTTCCCTACCTGTCCATTCTAGCACTCACTTGCCCATTATGCCCCCTAACTTGCCCTTATGCCCCCTAACTTGCCCAACTAACACTAACTTACCTTCTAACCCTAACTGCCTCTTATGTCCCCTAACTTGCCCAAACTACACTAACTTGCCCACTAACCTATCTGCCCATCATGTTCCCTACTGCCCATCTCACCAACATTCCCATTATGTCTCCTTACTTTGGCCGAAACTAACATACTTGTCCATCTAATCCTAACTTGCTCATTATATTTCCTAATTTTCCCCAACTATAAACCTTCCCCTTATATCTCCCTAACTTACCCAAACTACCAAACTTCCCCTGACTCACCCTAACTGCCAAAACTAACATTAACTGCCCATTTTCTCTCCTACGTTGCCCAAACACCACTAACTTGCCTGTCTTGCCCTTATTTGCCCACCTAACACTAGCTTGCCCATCTGTCCCTCATTTGCCCATCTAACACTAGCTGCCATTTTGTCCCCCTAACTGCCCATCTAACACTAACTGCCATCTAACACTAACTTGCCCATCTAACACTATTACCCATCTAACCCTAGATGTCCATTAGTCCCCTAACTTGCCCATTTTCTCACTAACTTGCCCATCTACCTAACTGCCCATTTTCCCTCATGTTCATTATGTCCCCCTACTTGCCCATTTTGTCCCACTACTTGCCCATCTAACACTAACTTGCCCATCTAACTAACTTGCGTTCTATATTTAACTTGCCCATCTAACATTAACTTGCCCATCTAACACAATTTACCCATCTACACTAGCATGTCCATTCTGTCCCCCTAACTTGCCCATCTAACCTAACTTGCCCATATAAACACTACTTGCCCTCTACACTAACTGCCATCTAATACTAACTTGCCCATCGCACATTTAACTTGCCCATCTAATACAATTTCCCCATCTAAGACTAATTACCATCTAACATTGCATTTCCATTAGTCCCCTAACTGCCCATCTAACACTAACTTGCCCATCTAACACTATTACCCATTCACTAGCTTGTCCATTAGTCCCCTTGCCATCTAATTAACTTGCCCATCTAACATTAATTTCCCATCTACACTGCATGCCATTATGTTCCCCCTTTCCCATCTAACATTAGCTTGCCCTTTAGTCCCTAATTTTCCCTCTACACTAGCTTCCTATGTCCCCTAACTTGCCCATCTAACCCTAACTTGCCCATTAACTAAATTGCCCATCTAACACTAATTACCCATCTACCTACATGTCCATATGTCCCTAACTTGCCCTCTAACCTAGCTTGTCCATCTACCCCCTACTTGCCCATCTAACATAACTTGCCCATCTAACACTCATTTACCCATTACAATAGCACATGTCCATTATGTCCCCTAACTGCCCATCTAACTTAACTTTGCCCATCTCCATTAACTTTCCATCTAACACTAGCATGCCATATGTCCTCCTAACTTGCCCATCTACATTAACTTTCCATCTCACCACTATTTACCCATATAACACTAGCATGTCCATTATGTCCCCCTAACTTGCCATCTAACCTAACTTGCCATATACATTAAATTGCCACTAACACTAATTTTACCCATCTAACACTAACATGTCCATAATGTCCCCCTAACTTGCCCATCTAACACTAACTTGCCCATCTAGCATTACTTGCCATCTAACACTAATTTCCTATCTAACACTAGCATGTCCATTATCCCCTAACTTGCCCATCTACACCACTTGCCATTGTCTCTCCCTAACTTGCCCAACTAACACCAACTTGCCCATTTAACACTATTTGTCCATCTAACCCTGCTTCCCATTTGGCCCTACCTTGCCATCTAACACTAACTTGCCAATTATTCCTCCTAACGTTCCCAAACTAATACTAACTTGCCCTCTAACAATAACTGCCCATTTTCTCTTCTAATTCTAAGTAATATAACTGACCATGTAACTTTAAATTTTTCCATCGAATGTAGTGGTTTTCCTGGGAATAACCCCTCCTATGTACGTAACTTTTGCAATTGGCTCAGAGTCACACAACGCTATCCCTTGTTCTCAGCAATTCGCATGTGGAACTGTGGAATAGAATAGCAATATTTTACATATATGCTAATGCAGGAGTTAACACATGTGGTTTAGGTTTCATTAACATTCAAGCATGTCTGCGTCTCCGTCAATTAACATAAATCAAATTTAAACAGGTATTTAATATAATTAACAATAGTCATTTGCATTTTTCGAGCGTCAATTTGATTACATCCTGTGCAGCCTGTTGTGCTCTGCTCCTCCTGTAATCCTGGTATTATAATCGATTTTTACTCGCATACGCTTATCCTCCTGTAGCTAATTTCGTTGCGTGGCGTGTTAACAAAAAATATTTTATGTGGTATTTAACAATTTTCCAAAACCCTGCGCTATGTTATTGTGCCTAAAAACTGGATTTAATGTTTTATGTTTTACAAACTTTACCTAATTGACCATGATGCAGTATTTATGCAAAACATCCTGGTGTATCCTCTGAAAAGAGATATAAATGTTAGGAGGCCAAAATAATTTATCGTTTTGTATTCAGGCAGCTTCACTGCAAACTCTTCCTCACGTTTCCCTCTATATATTTTGAGTTCTTCATATAATATTATTTTATATATCGTCATGCAAGTATTAGGCCATGTTGGTTTGTACGGTCTCAAAGAGGAATTTCAATCCAGCGCTTTTTGCAGTCCCAGCGAACTTTGCCTTGGGAGTAGCGAAGCATGATTTTGGAATTTATGAGAGGGCATTGTTGAAGTGGGCTTTCAGTTTTTTTGGTAGTTTTGTATCTGGTGAAGAATGGGTTCTACATCCAACTTTTCCATAATTTCCTATTTCTTTTATGTCCCACTTTATATAGCCTGCTGAACGGGCTTAATAGCATCTCATTTGCCGTTATTCGGCTTCATTCCTTTTCGTATGTCCATGCTCACTACATTTAATTCTGGTCTTGCGAGAACCTTATAAGCCGTAATTTGGGTTCTTTGTACTAAAGATGGTTTCATTTACTGTTTAATATCCACGTTGTTTTTGTGAAATTGTTATATATATATATATAATATATATATTATTAACTGTCTGTTTATCTATCTCTTTCCCATCTGTCTGTATATCTTCTACTTGCTGTCTGTTTCTCTCTGCGGCTTACATATAGCTTGGTCTGTACTTATCCTCTGTTCAAATGATATGTCTGTATATCGTTGCATCCATACATCTATCTATTTATTTACATATACACTGGTCAACATTGTTTTTGTCTCATGAGTACCAATAGTTGTACTTAATGCAGTTTTTTATCGTGTTTTAAAATATGTATTCGGAATTTCTCCATCCCCCACAGTGTTTTTTACTTCAATTTCAATTAATAGATTTAAATAATTATTTTTTAATAAACGCTTTTTCGTTCCATTTGCCATTGAATAAACAAACGGGGAACACTTTCATCAGAAGTTTTCAGCTATGGAAAGGAGATAGATATCAAGGCAAAATGGAATCCTAATATGCTGATCCGATTATTGTTGGACAATCCAAGAGGGATGCTCCATAGGCGAAATATAGCAACAATCGTCATTTCTTACTTTGTAGGTGAGTCCGAATGTTGAATATTGCGTAGTTACGAATGTAGAACATATTAAAGAGTTTTAAAATAAAAATTCCTGTCTCTCGAAAACTTGCGCGATGGAGAAACACCCGATATCATATTTCAAGTGAGGGAAAAAATACTATCAGAATCACATGTGTTTTCTTTCTGAGACAAAAAAAAGGTTTATTTTTTGTTTGCTCAGTGTTATATGTGTATTTTTCTTTATTTCTTTCTACTTTTCTTCGTATATCTGTATCATTGTTTGCCTGCCCAATCTCTCTATCAATCTAGTTTTCCTTTTTCTTTCTTTCTTTCTTCCTGCCTGTCTGTATATATATATATTTTTTTTCTTTCTTTAGCTGTATATCTATTTGAATATATTTGGATGTTTTCATTTGGCTATATATGTATCTATAAATTCTATCTATTTGTCTATCTTTTGTCTGTCTCTCTACTTATTTCGATGTTTTCATTTGGCTATATATATATATATATATATATATATATATATATATCTATAAATTCTATCTATTTGTCTATCTTTGTCCCTGTCTCTTACTTATATGTCTGTCCATCTGCTTCTCTGTCCATCTATCTATTTATTGATCTATCATGTATCTATATGTATTTAGTGTATCTCTCTGTCTGTCAATAATTCTATCTGCATGTATATATTCGTATTGACTCTATAAACTGTCTGTCCATGTAATGTATATATATATATATATACAGAGTTTAGAGACTCGGGTTCAAATCCCGACTCAAGCCTACATTTTTCTTTTCATATCATATTTGCCTTCATTGCCAAATGTCAAAAATATAGTTATAACATCTAAATATACAAGCGTTACTGCCATAAAGCGAATCTTCTCTTTAAAAATTTGCTACCTGTTATGGTGGCCACTAGATGTCAGTTGGAACGACTTCCCGCAACCTCTGGTGTGAATTGAGAAGACTACATACCGGTATATAAGAAAATGTATGTTTGTGTTGGAATATTTGAGTGGCTCAGTTGGTTAGAGCGCTAAACGTACAGAGTTTAGAAATTCGGGTTCAAAACCCGACTCAAGCATTCATTTTTCTTTTCATATATAATATATATATATATATATATACTTATATCATTGTATGTCTGTTCACCTATCTATCTATTTTTCCATCTATCTCTTTTTCTTTCATTCTTTCCATTTGTCTCCCCGTTTATTTTTTGTATCTTTGTCTGTCGTATGTGTGGTATCCTTAATTTTCTATCTTCTTTTATATATTTATACTATAAGTCCCGGCCACGCGTTGCTCTGGCTAAGGTATACGTTAAAAATTTAAATTAAGTTGCTGTTTTTCAGCCAGATTACTTAAAACTAATACTCACACACGAAATTAATAATATTGAAAATTAAATAAGACTGAACACACTTCAATTATGAAATAATCAATATTTGCAATTCAGTTGAAATTCGCGGTTGCAACAAAAAGCACAGCCATCTGGATCTCTCTTTGTTAAATAATAAACCAATTACCTTAACAAATTACCTTACACTGTCATCTGTTAGAATCGTATGGAACTCACAGATAATTATAACTCTTTGTTAAATAATAAACAAATAATTTGCAATAAAAAAAAATGCGACTATAGATTTAGTTATAACCTACCCTAAGTCTCAAGTTGGATCAAACTGCACACAGTGTGCAAAATTTTATTAAAATCGGTTCAGTAGTTTAGGATTCCATCGCGGACAAACAACGTGACACGAAATTTTATATATTAAGATCATTCTATCCATATGTTAGCCTGGCTGTCTGTCTGTGTTGTGTCGATGTTTGCAAACATCTATGTGTCTGTCTGTATGTGTATGTAACTCTATAATTATCTATCCACATGCGTCTCGTATTTCTATCTATCCAGAATATATGTATTTCCACAAAAAATGTGAAAGGGGTAAACTTGCAGCTGGTATCTTTATTTTAAAAAAAGTATATAGCATATGTTTATATGTTTGATATGATTGGATCTTAAATACGTGCCTTGTGTATAAAACATAGGTATTCAATAATTAATGGAAATTGTTGAATGAAAGTCTTCATTGGGAGAGACATTTAGCTGGTTTCAAATCTACATTTGCTTTATTACGCGTTTTTAAAAACAGAATAAAATTGCTTTGCCTTTGTTTATGAGAAAATATGATTTCTGCCCAAGTGGGCGTATTTCCATAATTAACATAGTATTGTCTGCCCTCTACCTGTCACTAATAGAAATTTGTAAAAAAACAGTTGATTGCAAGTTTGTTAATTGATTACCTTGCTCATTTGTTTCATAGAGAGCGCAACAATCTGCCAGAACAAATGCCTGATTACTAAATATAACTGCCATATCAACATTTTTCTATCCTTAATCAAAAGCATACAAACTTAATAATATTACTGGTCACACATACAGAGTGACACAATTCATAGAGACTTAATACCAACCACATATACAGAGTGGCACATTTCATACAGATTTCATAATACTACCAGCCACATCTACATGCTGTCTGTTATAAATCATAGGAACTTCATTCCAGTCAAATATACAGGATGTCGCATATATACGGACTTACATATCAGTCACACAACAGAATGTCATATATATAATACATGCTTCATAATACAGTAAAACCTGTCTTAGCCGGAACCTTTATAAGAAGGAAAACCTGTAGAGACGGAAAAAAAATCTCCAGAACGGTACGATTTTATACGTAAAGTAGTCCTGTATAAGCCGGAAACCTTCATAACGCGGAAACGGAATGGTTTTTAAAGTACCAATAGTTAATTTTTACCTCCGTAAGACGGAAAATTATTCTTAAGCACGTTCTAATTACAGTATTAATGACCACACGTGAAAATTCTGCATATGGCGCTTTTCTGCATTATATCGTTTTACCTTCTTGTGTTGTCAGTGTATTACGGGGATACCCTTGCTTATGTGTGACAGCGAGGAATCCCTAGCTTTTTCTTGCCTGCTTAAGTTACCTGCGAGGGAGTTGGGAAACTCTTCAGTCTTCCTGTAGTTGAGCTCCTTCTCGCTTTTGTGTAATAAAGTTGTTTTGTATTGCCGTGCAAACTGGGCTGCGTTACATATACTATTTTGTCTGTATTTCAGTCAATTCTGTTCTGTCTTTAACGCGTGCAATGTAAAACCCTTACACTGCGTTGAGAAAATTCAAGCTTGTAAATTGGGAACCCTTTATAAGAAGGAAAACTGCCAAGATGGAAATATATTTAAGGAACCGTCATGTTCCTTCATAGACAGGTTTTACTCTATATATAAAATTTTGATAGTTTTCAATACTAATAAAATTCATTGTTAAAACCGTTGAGGTGGAGAGTCATAAATAAATAAGTTAAAATATCTTCTTAGGCAAAATCCGTCGTCCTCAACTTATAAAATATGTAATGGTTATGCCTGTAGGCCTTTCAGAACATCCGTTCCATCTTCAGCAGGTCATTGTAGCGACGAATGACCTGCTGTAGATGGAAACGGATGTTCTGAAAGGCCTACAGGCATAACCATTACACATTTTATAAGTTGAGGACGACGGATTTTACCTAAGAAGGTATATTTAACTTATTTTATTTTTGATAGTTTAGTTGTTAAATACATCATGTATTTGCATCAAGTAAACACCAAATCAATGGTTATTGAATAACTTTTAAATTGTGAACTCTGGATTTAATCACCAGTTTGTGTAAATAGCAGACAAACAAGTTCAAAGATTAACAAACCACCTTATGTACATTTGACCTTGAGGGTGCTAATCAGGTATATTAAACTTTTAAATTATTTTACACCTCAAGAATTCAGTCACAAGTAATCACATACATTCGTGTGGGTGCGTTTTGTTTATGTTGACAGAGTAGGTGCGTCTTAAATACGTAACTAACTACAATACAGTAAACACTTGTCCATGGCCTCCTGCAAATTATTAATTTCCTTCTTCAACTACTATACTTCATTATTATGAAGCATTTTTTTACATAGGAGCTGATTAATACATGAATATGATCCTAATGTGTTGGCTAACAAAGGGAACTATGAACCAATGCATGTAGAAACGTTTCTTGAAATTTGTACCAGAGAATCGTTGTGGGGACTGAATATAAATTTACAGAAAACAGAATATATATTATATTATTTTTAGTCTGATCATCTTACCTCAATATTAATGTTGATTTGTTTTTGGACATGTTTCAAAACAATTCTGTTTTATCGTCGGCTTGTCCAGACTGGTTTGATTTATGTTGTATTATGTTGCACACCCTGGATGTCGATGTCAGCTCCATCCAGGGTGTGCAACATAAACCAAACCAGTCTGGACAAGCTGACGATAAAACAGAATTGTTTGAAACATGTCCAAGAACAAATCAACATTAATATTGAGGTAAGATGATCAGACTAAAAATAATATAAATAAAATAAACCTCAAAATATCATTTCCTAAAATTAAATATTAAACAGAATATATGTGTTTGGGAAAGGATGTGAATGACCTCACCCTCGAAACTGGGAAAATAAAAAAATATGATTTTTCAAAAACATCTTGGGTCCATAATTACATGTTTAGGTACATGTGAAAGAGATGAACAAACTAAAATTGCAATGGAAAAAACTGCAACTAAGACATTACATGGAATAATTTGGAACAAAAATATTACAAAGGAAACTAACATGAAAATTCATAAGAACATAATACAGAATATTTTGCCATATGGAAGTGAAACTTGGTCTTTGACTGAATTACAAAAGAATAAAATTACAACAGTTTAATTTGATTATCTTAAAAGAAGCCTTCAAAAAACAAGATAGGGTAATATAAGAAATGAATTCCTTTGGGGAGAAATGAATGTCACCACATTTGCTGTTAAGAGGATAGAAAATCAAACTCTTAAATGGTATGGCCATGTAGAAAGAATGGAAAATAAAAGATGGCCAAAACATCTATACCAATGATCACCTCCTGGAAGAAGTAATGGTGGCAGACCAAGATGGAAATGGGAAACCTATGTCAGAACTATAATGGATGATAGAAATTTGGAAGAAGGAGATTGGAATGATAGAAATAAATGGAAACTGGAGAAGGCAAAGCTATAAGTGGGGAAAGCCGAAGAAGAAGAATAAACATTGTGATGAGTAGGTCATGTCCAAAAATTATCATCCTCTTTTAACTGCAAGGCATTATAATCCAGCGACAAATCTCTCGGATAAGCTATAGGGAAGTAGGCCTATTACGTCTCTTCACTTGATGGATTGGATAACACTCACGACCTGCCGTCCGCGTCGCACCCACCTTACTTCCTCCTTCCTATGCACAGTGTGTTGTCATTATCTGGATTCTGGCTTCGATTCCTGTGCCTTGCAGTTAAATACGGCAGATTTGTTTTGGACACGACCTTGGTACATCACAACACATCTACGAGAGAAATTTCGAGGTAGATTTGGGCATGGAAAGGTTGACAGTTTCCTAGTAAGTGGTATAGTTTGAAATATAGAATATCATTTATCAAATTCCATTCACAAATAACTGAATACGAATTATCAGCATTGGTTAAAGGAATTCAAATATCTAGGATCAATAATTACAAATATGAATGAGATGCACAAAGAAATTATATATATATATATATATATATATATATATATATATATATATATATGTATATATATAGTAGGACTTTATTAGACAAAAAGTAATATATTTACAATATTATTTACAAATATGGGTCGCACGGGCAGTAAGCCGTACGTGCTGTTGACAGTCCGTTACAATAAGTAATAATTGCTACTAGTGTAAAGAAAAATAAACAACAAAAACAGCAATACCATTCAATTACATAAAGAAAAACACAATAATAATATTACAATTAAATAATAACACAATAGCTTTATACACTAGAAAAACATTAACATTACAATTACATAAAGAAAACACAATAATAATATTACAATTAAATAATAACACAATAGCATATAACACTAGAAAAAACATTAACATTACAATTACATAAAGAAAAACACAATATAATATTACAATTAAATAATAACACAATAGCATGATACACGAGAAAAACATTAACATTACAATTACATAAAGAAACACATTAATATTACAATTAAATAATACAACCATAGCCTTATAACACTAATTAATTTATTATATAATTGTTAATAATTAATGGTATTGCGTTTTGATAACATATATTTATTCATGAAATGAGTGTTTTTCCTTATTTTTCGCGTTTTTGTCCAGAAATTTACCGAGGTTTATCCAATTTTCTTATCTGGATTCTGGCTTCGATTCCTGTGCCTTGCAGTTTAAAAAACGGCCAGATTTGTTTTGGACACGACCTTGGTACATCACAACACATCTACGAGAGAAATTTCGAGGGTAGATTTGGGCATGGAAAGGTTGACAGTTTCCTATATAGGACTTTATTAAACTAAAAGTAAGATAACATACAAATGTTATTTAGAAATATGGATCGCACGGGCAGTAAGCCGTACGTGCTGTTGACAGTCCGTTACAATAAAGTAATAATTGGTAATAGTATACATAAAAAAAGAAAACACAATAATATTACAATTAGATATTACTACAATTACATTATACGTTAACGTAGTGATGTAAGAATTATTAAGAATTAATGGTATTGCAATTTGTTAACATATTTATATTTATTCAACGAATGAGAGTTGTTCTTATTTTCCCCGCGTTCTGTTCAGAAATTTACCCAAGTTTATCCAATTTTTGCGTCTACCAATAAACTCGTAGCATGCCAATCCTTCACGATTTGAATTTAGAAATCTTTTCCGGTAATAACTGACGCCTCCAATATTCCAAATCGTTATATTTTCCTAATATATGTATCTCGTCTTCAAAGCTCCCCGCACATTGGACATATTCGCATATCGTGATCGTCGCTAATTTTTAAAAATTTCCATGCCCCTAACCTGAACCAAGCAAGCCCTGATCTCTCTTTTTTAAATCCTAGATTGAGTATATAAGATTATTTTCCCCAAAATTTGTTTTAGGTCTCTTTGTAAAAAACAATTATCGTTTTCCCGCACATTCGGCCAAAATATGTTGTCGGTTTATATCTAAGTACCGCTTCTTCTTATTTTTCTCCACACATTCTTGCGACAAAGAAATTAAACAGACTCGATATTGGAAATGGGTGCTATTATGCATTACAGAGCCTTTGTCGTTCCAAATTTTTCTCAATAAACATTAAACTGAAAATATGTAATACTGTGTATTCTTTCAGTTATATTATATTTATGAAAATTATATTCCTTATTTTAATGGAGGAGAAAATATTACTAGTATTTGAGAATAAACTTAATAGCAAAGATTTTGTAATAAAACTAGTTTAAACGGACATGTGAACGGAAAAGACTATATACACCATTGAGCTATATTATTTTTGTGGGTAACGAGATGTAAAATAAATAATTTTTATTTTGTGTGATAAGCTGGACAAGTTGTAACAATTGGGAATGAAAGAGGGGCATGGAAACTTAAAGTAAAAACCAGAGGGAAATCGTCCAATAACTAAGCAATTCATTATAAGGGAGAATTATTTTAACTATGATTAGAGGCAAGTCTTGTGGAAAACTAGAGGGAAAAAGTCCAGTTGGTAGACCAAGAATGAGGTCTTGGAATAATATTAAACATGATTTGAGGGAAGTAGATTATAAGGGGATAACTAGAAAATCATTAGCTCAGGATTGGGATGTGTGAGAAACGTATGTCCGCGCGGCATGAACCTACAGGTTCGATAGTGCCAGTGATTTACTTACTTACGATTTAAGCAAGTGATTTGTACAAGAATTGATCGGAAATCATGAAATGGAAGTTTGGGAGTATGGAGAAGTTTACGTCCGCGCGGTCATGAAACCACAGGTGCAGTTTATTACGTTTATTATTATAACAGTAAGAAGGAAAAACAATCTGAAAGAGTAACAAACCTCCCTGTATTTTTTCCGGAAGGTAATGCCCTCGAGGGTGGAAAGCAAGTCGCAAGTAATTACGTGTATTCGTGTCGGTGAAATTTCATTTGTTTTGACACAGTATGGTGTGACTGTAAATACGTGTCCATGGCCTCCCTGCGAGTTAGTAATTTCCATCTTCAACTACTAGACTTCAATATTACGTAGGCTGTTTACACAACCCCCCCCAGGAGCTATCACCTTGACGTGGTGGGGGGGCTTAGTACCCGATGAACCAGACGACTCTACTGGGAAGATTGACTTAGGTTAATCTTGCTGGTGGGTAAGAGGCGAGGGGAACTAAGTATAGCTCACAACGAAGGAATGGCGTCTGTATCCATATTGGGCGGGCCACATCTTCGTTCAAGTCAAGTCTTCAACGGTCAACAGGGCGACAAGGAATAGCACAGCTAAACTTGTAGGGGGCTTGAAGAGCGGAAGAAGCAGCCCTCTCTTGGGGGGTGGATACCAGAGAGGAGCATGTTTGGAGGCTCAGAGGAAGCAGCCCTTCCACCATCCTTGTCCTGCGAAGCGCTCGTAACGCTTCCAGGAGACATTTATCTTACTGAGAAGCTTCATGGAAATCAGCCGGATACATTCAAAAATAAAATTAGAAAAGAAACCAAGATAAAAATGTATAATGTTATGGCGGTTCCCACAATATTGTATGGATGTGAAACTTGGGCTCCAGTGAAAAGACAGAAGGATAGAATACAGACGGCAGAGATGCGGTTCCTAAGACAAGTAAAAGGATGTACAAGACTTGATAGAATAAGAAATGAGGATATAAGAGAAGAATTGAAAGTACAGCCTTTATTGGATAAAGTCACGAATTACAGACAGAAATGGATTGATCACATGGATGGAATGAGCAAGGAGAGATATCCATTGTTAGCCAGAAATTATCAAGCAAGAGGAAGAGGCGTGGATGTTGGAAGACCTAGAAGACGTTGGGCTGATGCAATATGAAGTCGGAACGGGCAATTGCCTAATCCCTGGAGTGATGATGATGATGATGTTTACACAACAGCTGAATGTTAAACGTATATATTAACTGGACAGTTGACTGTAGCGTGCCAGGCTCATACTCTGAAGGTCCCAAATTCGAATCCCATTGCCCATCAATCTATCTGACGCTTTAGCTGGTTTCCTCAGTCAAGTTAAATGCTGCTTTGGGAACATGAAGATAGAAAACTTAAAACAACGTTCATATTACAGAAAAACTCACCAAGTTTTGATATCCAGATCACCACATCTCTCTCTCTCTCTCTCTCGCTATATATATAATATATATATATATATATATATATATTTCCTATTTGTCTAACCTGTCTGTTCAATGAATGCCTGAAAGGTAATTCAATCCCACAACAATGGAGAAAGTCAAATATAATTGTGATGTAGAAAGGGAAACGAAGGAAAGAAAACCCGAAACTCTTACAGGGGAATTGCCCTGAAAAATGTCAGTTCAACACTCTTCTCGAAGATCCTGTTAAGACGTGTGGAACACAAACTTTGTGCCAGTATACCACAGAATTCAATATGGCTTCACCCCAGGTAGATCAACACTACATGCTGTCCAAGAACTCATATTGTAATAATAATCTTGGGTTACGGCTTCTCACTGTATTTCATGAGGTACCTGATTCGATTCTCGGTTAGACAACAGGAATTTTCCTTAAAGAGAATTATGGCAGACATTGTTTTGAATGTGTTAGCCACGGTCGTCTATTGGCTATAATTGTAATCGATGATTTACTTTACCTGTCATATTTAAGACCTTAAGGCCGTTGTCTATCAATCAATGAGGTTAAAAATTACAAAAATGACTCTTACCGGTACATTTAAATTACAGTAAACAAAATTAATTACATAGTATTTCTACAATACAATTATCATTTACAACATAGTTTAGTTTCCTCTAGATTTAACGAATGAAATAGAAAATGTACAAAATAGAAAAAATTAGGAAAAAGTACTATTAATGACATAGATAAATTTAGTTCTCTAGAAAAATTACTTATTTAAAAACAAGTAATTGTATATTCCTTGCTCCAGCCCCGAGGGACGAGGATTCAAACTCGATCGGGATCGATGGATTTTTACGATGGAAATAAATATATTATCTTCTTTCCAGGGAATCAGGTAAATTGTGAAGAATATCTAGATTCCAATACCTAGGAACAGTAATTATACATAACTTATAAATGATGTGCATAAAGAAATTATAGATAGGCTCAACTATGAAAACGCATGTTTATTGTGTATTACAGGACTCTTTTAACCCACACTTCTCTAATTGACTGTTAAAGAAATATATATTATATATATATATATATATATGACTTGTCTCGAGGTAGCGTGCTGCCTTGTCACGCAGCGGGCCCGGGTTTCGATTCCCCGGTCGGGACAGGCTCCTGGGGGGTGAGGTTTTTTTTTTTTCGGATTTTTTCCCCACCTGTACAGACAAATGTCAGGAAACATAGGCCCTGACGGTTCCCGAAAATCATCCGGCCATCATCCTTAATCATTACCATCATCCTTCACCGGTGTGGAAAGCAAACGCGAAAGTCACCACACCTACAATTCCCCTAGTACAGCTGCAAAGCATAGCATGAAACTTGTACGATTGCGTGAAAGACCTGCCTTCGGACAGAATACTATGGATGGATATATATGTATATAGGCCTTATGTAAACAAGTATTCTTGCAGTTATGTTACATGAATGCAAACATGGCTTTTCTAATTTTTTTTACAAAAGAGAGGTGAACAACAGCTGAATAAAAAAAAGCATATAACAAAAAAGCGAATATGACAATTAATGATTGGAAGGTCTATGATATTTGGTGATTATTTCTACTTTAAAAGCTTCTCGACATTTGCCTAGAGCTGAAGAAATATCGCGAAAAGAATCACCCTGAAAACATTCCGATCTGCGATCGAACCAGAGCCAATTGTGTACGAGGCAACGGTGGTGCCATGAGACCACAACAGTTTATTACACATTTATTAAAATAATAAAAAACACACTAGAACAATAAGGTAAATTAAATTATACACAAATGGATTTTTGGAGGCGTCCAGCTAAAATTTCTGGAAAGAGATAAAATAAAAAGAGCGTAATAAAAAAAAAGATGAATGTTCAAACATTAGTTATGAATATCATAAAAAACAAACAATTAAAATGGTATCCATTCATCCATAGTAATTTGTCTGCCCGAGGGCAGGTTCTTCACTGCAAACATAGCATGCAGCTTTACTAGGGAATTGTAAGTTTGGTAGCTTCCCGTTGCTTTCCACACAGGTGAAGGCTATTGATGATTATAATAGGATGATATGAGCCATATGATTTCGGGTACCGTTTTGGCCTTTAAGATTTCCTGACATTTGTCTTACAGGTGAGGAAAAACTCCGATAAAAATCTCACCCGGAAATACTGTCCGACCGTGGGATCCAACCCGGGCCCGCTGCGTGACAAGGCAGCACGCTACCTCGAGACCACAGCGCTGGATTAAAATAGTATGGTCATGTAAAAAGAATGTCAGAAGACAAATTCCCAAGAAGAATACTACTAGAAATCGCTGCCGCTTCGTAGGTGAAGAGAGGATGGCCAAAAAAAAAACGTCGATTGATGATTTTTTGAGCAGCAACATAAGGAGAAAAAGATTGGACAATGAGATTAGAATTGGCAGAGTAGGTGGATAAGAATGATAGTAGATATACGTTTACGCAGGAAAATGACGTGAAACATTATAAAACGTGCTAAAGAATTAAATAAATATAATAAAATTCGTCATAAAACGAAATAAAAGTATATACGTTGCCAGGATTAAATATGTTAAAAAAAAATAGTTTCGAAATTACGGCTGTAAGTTATGCCTTGGCCGTAAACATTTCGACTCATCAATAAAACGTGTTTAGTCCTTGCAAGGTGTAAATAACTTTTTGGCTGCTTTATAAATCTGTAAAGAAGTGAAATCAAGTTTTATGAACCCTTCGCATAAATGTCAGCAGGTATCTGAGCTAGATTGAAATGCTATGATATCAATGTACGCTACAAAGAAAGTTTTGCGTGTGATAGTTACTTGCCCACAGGTTCGGCGTGTCTCATCTTCTGCTGCAGCAACCTAACTTACAGTTATAAGCGAATGTAAACAAGCAGTGGCGGCTAGTTCATTACCTTTTATGTAATTCATCATCATTGAGGGGTTTTCTCACAAACATCTTAGTAATTAACATGAATAAAAAATAATCTACAGATTTATAGACTATCAGTTTGCAGAAACATCACAAATTTCCCTTAATTTTATTAAAGTTCTCCATCGTTCTCGGTCCTCTATGTCTTCATCTGTTACGCCAAATGTCCCTCATTGAATTTTCAAATGTTGTTCTTCCAGGTTGATCTTGGTCTTCCTTTCTGTTCCTTCTTTCAATTTTCAATGCATAGACGGCCTTTGATAGTCTTCCATCCTCCATTCTACTTACGTGCCATATACCATTTTAGCCTTCTGTGTTTAAATCTCATCCATTATATAAATGTTTAATTTTCAAATATTATAAACGAAAAAACTTTATATTATATAGAAATATAGATATATATATGATATGATAAATATTATTTGTGACATTTGGCAATTAAGGCAAATATGATATGAAAAGAAAAAAGAATGCTTGAGTCGGGATTTGAACTCGAGTCTCTAAAGTCTGTACCTTAGCGCTCTAACCAACTGAGCTACCCAAGAATTCACATACAAACATACATTTTTCTATACATGTAGTATTCTCAATTCACACAAGAGGTAGCGGAAATTTAATCCAAAACTGCCATCTCGCGGCCTAACATAACAAGTTAAGCAAATTTTTAAGAGAATATTTACTTTATAGCAGTAACCGCTTTTATAATTAGATATTATAAATATATTTTTGACATTTAGCAATGAAGGCAAATATGATATGAAAAGAAAAAAAAATATATGTTATAATATCTATATATAAAAGCGTTACTGCTATAAAGTAAATATTCTCTTTAACCCTTAAATTGGCAAAACACAAATTTCCTCCGTTAGTTATTTGAATGTGGCGGACCGCACTGAAAACGGAATCTTGTATAACTGTTATTATTATGTATATTGTATAATTAGACCACAATTAAGTGGTTTCTTTTTGTTCGTTTTCTTCTGATTTATTTAAACTGTTAAATTAATTAAACCAACTAATGTATCCAAAAGGATACATTACGAATTTAAGGGTTAAAAATTTGCTTAACTGTTATGTTAGCCGCGAGATGGCAGTTGGAACAAATTTCCGCTACCTCTTGTGTGAATTGAGAATACTACATGTATAAGAAAATTGTATGTTTGTGTTGGAATTCTTGGGTAGCTCAGTTGGTTAGAGCGCTAAAGGTACAGACTTAGAGACTCGAGTTCAAACTCCGACTCAAGCATTCTTTTCATATTAATATATATATATATATATATATATATATATTATATATATATATAGGATGTAAGTGTCATTATTTTAACTGATTATTGTTATGTTTTCTTCATATGAACGATTATGCATCACCCGGCTAAGCGTCATTTTATAAAATTGATACTTTGATGTCATCTGTTGCACTGGCTCATGAAGTATGCAAAACATTTATCACCAAATCTTGTATATAGCCTTATTATGAAAAAATGTAAACGTCATCAGTCGTATCAGGGTTCTATATTTTCGCAACAAATGGTTTTGAAACCAGATCTTCATAAATGCTAATCTAAATGTTTCATCATGTAGCTAAGCGTCAAATGTTCCCGC
This sequence comes from Diploptera punctata, assembly GCA_030220185.1. NCBI lineage: Eukaryota > Metazoa > Arthropoda > Insecta > Blattodea > Blaberidae > Diploptera > Diploptera punctata. The sequence goes on along the minus strand of JASPKZ010002734.1, from coordinate 35,322 downwards.
TCTTACATTGTTGGTGCATAACTGTCAAATAATGCAAATAACTTGCAATAGCCTATCTTATTATTGTTAGTTTCGCGCTAAAAAATAAATAGTGAAGATTTCATTTAAATCTTTAACGTAATCTTGGTCGAAATGTGTTACATAATGGCACTAGCCGGTTGATGCGTAACGCCACCCATATATAAAAATTATCGTCTCCGACATTGTGAGTCTATCCTTTATTTTTAATGTAGTTTTATAAGGAGTTATAAAATATACACATATTTTTAGTTTCTATTCAAGTAAATGTTATATTATATTTTGTATCAGGACATTTGGATACAACATGTTCATCGAATGGAAGATCACAGAATACCCAAACTAATGTTAGATATCAACCTGCAGGAAGAAGAAGACCAGGACGTCCACTCAAAAGACTTCTGGGATGGTGTTTCTCTTGAGGCCGAAACAGGTCAACAAATGGCCTAAATTCGTGAATGTACTATGAGGATGATGATGATGACATTTGGACATAAAGGACAACACGCACACAACTATTGAGTAACACTAAGGGAATTAGGACTGGAAGTAAATATCAATAAAACTAAATATATGGTTACACATAGAAAATACAGGGTGGACCGCTCGAATGGACCTAATTTTCAATTGCTTTTACTGTCAACCGGTTGAAGATAGAAACTTAAAACAACGTTCATATTACAGAAAAACTCACCAAGTTTCGAATCCTGTCGGTAGATGGCACAAAGATACGTTTCTCGTTCTTAGATTTAATGTTTGTGTGAAAATGGCGACTCCGCAGATGAAAGCGCAAGCTGGACCTAATTTCAATTGCTTGTTACTGGCAAACGGTTGAAGATAGAAACTTAAAAAAACGTTCATAGTACAGAAAAACTCACCAAGTTTTCGAATCCTGTCGGTAGATGGCACAAAAGATACGTTTTCTCGTTCTTAGATTTAATTGTTTGTGAAAATGGCGACTCCGCAGATGAAAGCGCAAGCTGTTTTGTGGTATGCGGAGTTTAAAAATCAATCATTAGAGTTCAAAGGAGTTCCGGCGTGTGTTTAACCGTGATGCTCCAACTGCTAGGAAGCATAAAGAAGTGGCGTGATACATTATTAGCTCTACAGGATCTGTGTTGAAGAAGCATGGTGGTGTCGCAGAGCATCCGATGAACTGGTAGAACAAATGTTCAAGCCGCATTTGAGCGAAGCCCCCGAAGTCATTAAGAAGAGCTTTCGCGCGAACTTCAAATACCAAAATCGACATTACCACGGATTGTCCACAAACGCCTCAAACTGCACGCATATAATAGTGCAGTTAGTGCAACGTCTGGAGCCGAATGACATGGCCGAAACGAGTGGAATTCGCCAATACGATGCTGGACCGTCTCGGCGCTGATCCTGACTTCATGACCAAGATTTCTTCTCGGACGAAGCCACTTCCATTGTCAGGCAAGGTAACCGGCATAATGTGCGGATCTGGGGATCGGAGAATCCTCACGCTATTCAAGAGCAATGTTCGTGATAGTCCGAAGATGAATGTTTGGTGCAGTTGTCACATAATAATGGTCATTGGACCGTTTTTCTCTTCGCCGATGAAAAACTGTTCGTGGTACCACATATCTTGACATGCTGGAGCAGTTCTTCTTTCCCACAAATTGAACACGCACCTGCAGACCTAACATCGTTTTCCAGCAAGATGGTGCTCCTCCCACTGGTCCAATGAAGTTCGTTACGACTTTTGGACACATTTTTCCTGGCCGTTGGATTGGTAGGGGAGGACCAATCGCGTGGCCCCCGAGATCTCCCGATTTAACACCACTGGATTTCTTTCTCTGGGGCTATGTCAAAGATAAAGTTTACACCACCCCAGTCAAAGACCTTCGTGATCTTCGTGAGCGCATCATAGAGGGCTATTGAGAACATTCCCAGAAGACATACTCCAACGTACTTGGCAAGAAATTGTTCATCGCTTTGATATCGTCACAGTGACTGCAGGGGCTCATATAGAGATGTGGTTATCTGGATATCAAAACATGGTGAGTTTTTCTGTAATATGAACGTTGTTTTAAGTTTATATCTTCAACCGTTTGCCAGTGACAAGCAATTGAAATTAGGTCCATTCGAGCGGTCCCCCTGTACCATTATAATGGAAATGGACAGCTAATGACAAATGAGGGAAATTTTGAGGAAGTGGCTGAATTCAAATACCTAGGAACAATAATCACAAATAAGATGAGATGCACAAAGAAATTAAACATAGGCTCAATCTGGAAATGCGTGCTATTAGCATTGCAGAGACTCTTGATGTCCCAACTGCTTTCAAAAAACGTTAAACTGAAAATATAAAAACTGTTATTCTTACCAGTTTTATTATATGGATGCGAAACATTGGCTCTTACTTTATAAAGGATGAAACCAGATTACACAGTCTTTGAGAATAAAAGTACTTAAACAGGAAAATTTTTTGGACCAAAGAGAGATAAACAAACAGGTGAATGGAGAAGACTACATAACAATGAATTACATGGTCTTTATAGGAAGCCAGATATAATGAGAACAGTTAAGTCTCGTTGACTGCGATGGGCAGGACATGTTGCACGTATGGAGAATGAAAGACGTGCATGGAAGCTTCTTGTAGGAAAACCAGAGGGAAAACGCCCAGTTGAAAGACCGCGAATGAGGTGGGCGAATAACATTAACTATGATTTGAGGGAAGTAGATAATACAGGGGGATGATTGGAAAGCATTGGCTCAGGATAGGGATATATGGAGAGCTTATGTCCGTGCGGCCATGAACCTACGGGTTCGATAGCGCCAGTGAGTAAGTAAGTAAATATCAGGACATTTGAGCTACAATCACCGTCGCTGTTGTTTTGTGAAATCTAACCGTTCCTAATGTTGTATGAATAAAGAACTAGAGACAAATAGTTTCACTTTAGCCGATATTGGAACCGAAGGTCTCCATTTTAGCTACAAATTTGCCAATTACAATTGCTAGATATAATTGTAAAATATCAATAAATAAGTCAAAAGTAATGGCATTTATTGGTAAATATGGAATTAGATCAAAAATTGTACTGGATAACAAAATAATAGAACAAGTATCACATTTCCAATATTTAGGATGTGATATAACTTATAGAGAAAATATAGATATAGAAAATAAAGTAAATAAATTTCAGGCTATTTGTGGAACCATAAAAAGAACCTTAGGTCGGAAAACAAGGAAAGGTACGAAACTTAAATTATATAAAACAATGGCTGTTCCTTTGCTGTTGTATGGAAGTGAAAATTGGATAATTCACGTAATGTGAAAGGATGCACAAGAGCGGAAAGAATAAGGAATGAAACTATACGAGAAGAATTAAATATATATAAAATTGAAGATAAAAATCAGCGAAAATAATAAGAAATGGACAGAACACTTAATGATAATGAACAACGAAAGAATATCAAAAAGAACGTTCCTGTATAATCCCAGAGGAACAAGAGATGTTGGCCGACCACGCAGAAGATGGACTCCACTTTTAACTTCGCCGGAACAGGCTGCATAGCCTAAACCTTGTAGAAGAAGAAGAAGAAGAAGAAGAAGAAGAAGAAGAAGACAATTGCTAGACGACTAGATCGATAGATTTAATTTAAATTTTTTAGCGAATTTCGAAGAAAGTAATGGGTTCTCTTTTCAAATACATACACATATATTCTTTTTTTGTGGCTGACGGAGCGTTAACAGACATGTGTGCGTGTCTGTTAACGCTCTGCCGGTCACAATTTTTCTTTTATCACAACCAAACTTGACATACAGCATTTAAAACGTAAGTTCAGGTTCGTTAACCAGCAATATCGGATCATTAGGTGTAGGAGTTCAACTGAAACAAAAAAATATAAATTGCTCTAGCAGTCGCAATTTTCGATGTTTCACGGCTGATTTAATGGCCTATATGTTATTAAAATAAAACGAAGAAGGCTATTCTTCAAATATCAGTGAGCTCAGATCAGTAAAAGTGGGAGTTCACCTGAAACCCTAAATTAAAAATTGAATCTAGGGACCGCCATGTTTGCTTCTTCGCAATGTAAACAATTTAATTAATTCTTAAATTTTACAATGTTACCTGTAACATAATATTGGTATAATACATTTAATATATTTATCAAAATAATGGAAAAAAATGTATCAGCAGATATTATTTAAATTTATGACAAATTATTCAGTAATGTAAAAATAAGTAATAACTTATATCTATGCATTTGTTTTCATTGCAGACCGACACTTTTAAATAAGCTGGAAGCAGAAATTGAGTTTCTTCTCCAATTTAATAATATAAATATACTCTATATTCTGTAATCCATGTGTAATTGGACAGCTTATGAATTCGCTTTTAAATATTTGGGCCAGATTTGAATCAACAATGGAACTGTCAACACTGCATGCCGAAATCGACATTGAAAATTTCCCCAGAGAAGCGTTATGATGTACCAAGGCCGTATCTAAAACGTCAGTTGCCGTTTTTAACTGCAAGGCACAAATAAGCCAGAATTCTCCAATGATAACTCACTGTACGAAGTATATGGACACCCGTCTTGAGTAATAGCTTAGTAGAGTGAGGCAGTACGCGGTGCGGACCACAGGTAGTGAGGGTTACCCAATTTACCAATTTGGGAGTGTAAATGAGCATATGTGGCCGTGTTTAAAAAGTCAGTGCCGTTTTTTAAACTGGAAGCCAGAATCCTGCAATGGCGACCCACTGTACGGAGCAGATGAACTCCTGTCTTGAGTAATAGCTTAGTGGAGTGAGGCGGTACGCGGTGCGGACCACAGGTAGTGAAGATTTTTCAATTTACCAACTCGAGAGTTGTATTCCTTTCCCGATAGCATAAATTACATATTTGGCCGTGTCAAAAAGGCCAGCTGCCGTTTTTAAACTGCAAGGCACAAATGTAAGCCAGAATCCTGCAATGGCAACCCACTGTACGGAGCATATAGACTCCCGTCTTGAGTAATAGCTTAGTGGAGTGAGGCGGGCGCGGTGCGGACCACAGTGTAATGAAGATTTTCCAATTTACCAATTTGAGAGTTGTATGGCTTTCCGATAGCGTAAATGACATTATTTCGCCGTGTCCAAAAAGTCAGCTGCCGTTTTTTTAACTGCAAGTCACACATGTTCAAACCAGAATTCATGTTAAATGCTACCACTGTACGGAGCAGATGATCGGACTTCCCGTCTTGAGTATAGCTTAGTGGAGTGAGGCGGGACGCGGTGCGGACCACAGGTAATGACGATTTTTAGATTTACCAATTTGGGGGGTTGTATTCCTTCCCGATAGCGTAAATGAGATATTTGGCCGTGTTCAAAAAGTCAGCTGCCGTTTTTAACTGCAAGGCACAAATGTAAGCTAGAATCCTGCAACGGCACACCACTGTACGGAGCAGATCGACTCATGTCTTGAGTAATAGCTTAGTGGAGTGAGGCGGTACGCGGTGCGGACCACAGGTAGTGAAGATTTTCCAATTTACCAATTTGAGAGTTGTATTGCTTTCCGATAGCGTAAATGACATATTTGGTCGTGTCCAAAAAGTCAACTGCTGTTTTTAACTGCAAGGCACAAATGTAAGCCAGAATCCTGTAATGACAACCCACTGTACGGAGCAGATAGACTCCCGTCTTGAGTAAGAGCTGAGTGGAATGAAGGGTTACATTTATAAATATTCCTACGTTATAGTGAATGGAACTGTAAGGTCTATCCTTGGATCCATATACTTTCAGTATTCTTCAAAGTCAATACCAATAAAATACATTGTTAAAACCACCGTTGAGGTGGAGAGTCATAAAATAAAATAAGTTAAAATATCCCTTCTTAGGTAAAATCCGTCGTCCTTAACTTATAAAATATGTATTCTTTATGCCTGTAGGCCTTTCAGAACATCGGTTCCATCTTCAGCAGGTTCCTTCTTCGCGTACAATATCTAGTATGATGGTTGATGCTGTAGCGAAGAGGGACCTGCTGAAGATGGAATCGATGTTCTGAAAGACCTACAGGCGTAAAGAATACATATTTATAAGTTGAGGAAGACGGATCTTACCTAAGAAGATATATTTTAACATATTTTGTTTTATTCTTGAAACGTTTGACCGTAAAGGGGGATAGGATTTGAATTGGAATATAGATCTAATTTACAATTTTGACTGATGGGTTGAAATGTTAAGGCGACAGGAAGTGAGAGGTGTTATCCAAGTCTACCAATTTGGGAGTTGATACTTACTTATTGTAGGAATTCATACTATGAGCGTATAATTCATTTAGGTAGAATGTTTTTTAGGGCCACTCACCTCATCATTGTTCTTCTTATTTAAACTATAAACTAGTTTCGGAACATTCTTTCAGGAATGTCAAGAAAGGGGATATGTTAGATAAAATCTGCGAGTGGCTGCCCATGTAGGGTCTGAAAAATATTATTTTCGCGGAAAGAAGCTAATATTAATGTATTTTTTCAAATTGCCCCAGGTTTGTCTTTCGACACATTCATGGTTTTCTACTGGCATAGCGTACTTGTAAACACAATTCTGAGTTTGGGGCGCCTGGAAGACGGGGGTTCTGTTTCTTCGATGATATGATGGGTGATGATGATGATACTGGTTGCACCAGGAGAGTCCCTAACCTAAGTTAAACCTAAGATGAATTATGAATGATGATGATTGCGATGGCCATATGATTTCGGGGACCGTTTGGGCCTTTAAGTTTCCCTGACATTCTCTGAGGAAAACACCCCGGATAAAAACCTCACCCAGAAAAACTGTCCCGACCGGGATCGAAACCCGGGCCCGCTGCGTGGACAAGGCAGCACACTACCCCGAGACCACAGCGGTGGACAGAAGCTAAATTATTAAAACAATAGAAAAACCAAAAGAACTCACTGTTTGCGAAAATATTTACATTCAAAAGAGCGAAAAGAAGAAATTGATGAACTTTGAAATACCCGGGGAGAATGACCTGGTTTCGAGGTTTTCGATCTCTTATCTATGGATGTGAAACCTGGACATTAACAAAGGCAGATAGTAAACAAATAGAGGCTGCTGAAATGAAGATGTTGAGAGCAATAGCAGGATACCAAAGGACCGATAAAAAGAAAAACGAAGATATAAGAACAGAACTTTATATATTTAATCTCTGTGAAAGAATAAAATAATATCAACATGCCTACCTTCAGCACGTATTACGAATGAATGAACAGAGCACACCAAGAAGAATGTATAATTATAAACCAAAAGGAGAAGAATGTTGGAAAGACCATTGAAGAGATTGAAGGACCAATTCGACCTATAATGAAATCGGAACAGGCTTTGGGCTTAATCCTTGATGATGATGATGATGATGATGATGATACATATGAAAATCAAATTAAAAGTGTAAGTTTTATTTATATTTAATTATAAATATGTATTTTCACCAAGTAAACACCAACTCAATTGATTACTTCCATATAGTTTTAAATGAGATATTTCATACTAGATTTTAGTGCCTTATAGTTAAAAAACGGCAGATATTTCCTTAACACGGGCATAGTACATTACAGCCCTTCTCCCAGAAATTTCAAGGCAGGTTTTGGGCATGTAATGGTAAACAGTTCCCTTGTGAACTCTCCAGTTCTTATGTGTTTTTTTTGCAACTAGAGCCAATAATATGCTAATCTGTTAGTATTAATTTCCTTTTTTTAAACATATTTATTGTAAGGGACGTGGAAGATTATACTAGAAATTTTATCGGGGGGTTGTTGGAGCGGAGATAGTTTGCGGTGGACGCCCGATAGGTGTCAGCGTTGGGCACGGTGCGGCGCGCGCCTCTCGGCTGATTTTCGCTTCAGTCTGCAGTCGGAGAACAGACGGCCTACGGTTGACAACTAAGCTGTGCAATTTCGCGTTCAAAAAAAAAATCCCCCCTCCTTCTTTAAATCACCCCCTCTAGAATTACTGTGTGACCTACATCATAAAGTGCATAAAACAATAAACAATAATTACACATACTTTATACATGACAGTACTAAATGACACTATCTATACTTTATTCAGTACAACAATGAAACACATATATTCCCTTTAAAACTATTTTTTTCGTGTAAATAATTATTCGTGTGGATTTAGACAATTAATTACTTCGAATATAGATTATTTTTTTCACTTTTATTTTCCGTTTTGATATATAATCGGTGTTCGTGTTGTGCGAAACAATTTTTAGTGTTTTAAGATGAATTGAAACAATGAATTCATCGTCAGTGTTAGTGACTTCAATGCCATTAGATAAAAATATTGGATTTATACGACTCTGTTCAGAATATACCGGATAATATAAGAATCTCCATTAAAATACTTATAGCTAGTGTTTTTGTGGTTTTTGTCAAGCTTCTTTGTCAAACATAAGCTCAAAAAAGTGTAATTTTCGTGTTTTTTAAATTAGACGTCACCCAGTGTCAACTACTTGTGCATATATTCTATTAGTATCTATAATAATAAATTTATTCGTATATAAATATATTTGTTTAATATTTCAGCGTTTTTTAATTAAAAAAATGTTAAAGCTTTTTTTGTTGTGACAGTGTTTTTTTTAGAAAATGACAAGTGAAGTGTTTTAAAGGAAAAAATAATTAGAAGCGGCGTTTGTCATTTGTCTACAGGGAAGAGCTTTTGAAGTTAACATGAAGCCTCTAGTGAAGAATTCTGAGCGCAAGACTGGAGTAAGGAACCCATTAGCCTGGACCCTCGGTTGGGTTTTGCTTTGCCTACAGCTATGCATGGGTGAGTAATTTGTTATTCTTTTATTTTTTTAAAGTGACTTATTGGGTTGTTAGAGTTAAACTAATTTACTTTGACGTTTGAAATTAACATGAATTTATTTTCGCAAACGAAATACCAGGCTGACGTTATTGTAATACCCGACGGGTAAACCGAGGCAAATGCGCTTGGCGGGAAATTTTAAGGTTGGGGGGAAACATTTACAAATATAGAGTCCGTCACGTAGAAATTGCGTAAATTAAGCGAATTTTTGAGCAAGTTGAATTTATGATTCCATTTTGCCGGTACGTAAAATACATTTCTTTTGTTAAATGGAAGAAACTCAATTTCTGATGCCAGCTTATAGTCCGAGATCCGGCGAGTATATAAACAAAATAATTTTTTTCGATAAAATTGTGAATTACTGAATACATTTTTGTCGAGTTGCCTATTAAAATTCGGCCGCCAGTGTGTTTAATTAAAATATAATTTATTTATTTATTCGAAATAATTTGATTCACTTGTTATTAACATAAATTATAATCCAGTTCGCAGAAATCGATGTATAGAGCTTGAAAAGTTTTGGTTGCCATTGCACACTTGGCCGTAAACCTCCTCGCGGCTACAACAGGCTGTGACACCAATCAGTAATAAAATGACGGTAAGAACGTGTTCATTGTTTTATAATGTTCCCAATAATGTTCAGTTCATTTAAAATGCTGTGATTTGTTTCGTATAATGTATATCAACACTAGCTTTTGGATATATTTTTGTATATACATTGTACGTAGTATACATAAAGGGCAGTGGTTTTACTTCCCGCTGTGAGGCAACAATATAAAACAATAAATACGTACTTATCGCCATTTTATTACTGATTGGTGTCACAGCCTGCTGTAGCCGCGAGGAGGTTCACGGCCAAGTGTGCAATGGCAACCAAAACTTTTCAAGCTCTATACATCGATTTCTGCGAACTGGATTATAATTTATTTTAATAACAAGTGAATCAAATTATTTCGAATAAAAAATTAATTATATTTTAATTAAACATACTGGCGGCCGAATTTTAATTGGCAACTCGACAAAAATGTGTTCAGCAATTCACAATTTTATGAAAAAAATTGATTTTGTTCATACACTCGATGAATGTAGTAATCTTGCAGCCGGATCTTGGACTATTACGTAAAAGTGTTATACTGCAGAGAAAACAAATTTTGTATAACCGTAACTTATTACATATTTGCATGTTGTTGTTTAATTTTGCAACAATTAAAACACGTAATATCTACTGATTAATTTTTTCCATTAATTTATTAAACACATCATACTATAAAATTATGGAATATACACCGGAAACCTTGGGAAGAAAGGTCCTCGTCTCCTCAAATTAATTAATCATTTAACTGTAGCGCTTTCGGGACTTGTCCCATCATCGGCAGGATTTCAAAACCTGGTTGTTTCACTGATGAAGATCTGGGTTGGTAGAGGGGGTTGCATGTATTGGGTTGGTTTTCATTTATCAGATTTGTCGTTGTTTGTGAAGCTGCTTTCTTGATTTCCAATCTCTTCGAGTACGTTTATCTTCGCTGGATTATTTTCTCTGTGCATTACTGTTAGGTGTTGTTTTCAATATTTAACATGCGATGTCCTTCACGGATAACGTGTTTTACCCAATACATGTAACGCCCTCTACCAGATCTTCAGTGAAACACCAGTTTTGAATCCTGCCGATGATGGGACAAGTCCCGAAAGCGCTACAGTTAAATAATTAATTAAATTGAGGAGACGGGACCTTTCAGGTGAATATTCCATAATTTTATATTTTAGTTTTGAATAATACCTCAACGGAAACACATCATGAATCTTGTAAAAGTTTATTATTAAAAACATTAAATAAATTAAACTCATGTTTCTTATAGAATACATTGCCAAAAAAGGAGGTAAATAAATATTGTACCGTATTAAATTGCGACCAACAAAACATGGATTTGCTAGCGTAAATTTTAAATGTAGGGTTTCAGATAAACCCACCAATTAAAATGTTCCGTTTTCGTTGATTTTTAGAGAATTCATCCTCGGATTATTTTAATAGAATAAACTGAAAATGGAACTGTCAACAATTGCATGACGAAACACCAACTTGAAATTTCTCCTAAAGAATCGTTGTGATGTATCAAGGTCGAATCCAAGAAATCTCCCGTTTTTAACTGCAAGGCAAAGAAATCGAAGCCCGAATACAGCAATGGCAAACCACTGTTCAGAGCAGATGGTCTGGCTGCATGAGTCAGAGCGGGGCGAATTGATGGGGACCCGGCGCGGACGGCAAGGCAGCGAGGATTATCCAATCTATCAATTCAGGTCTTGATTACTTCTGTACAGCTTAAATCAGAGATTTTACACTGAATTTTAATGCCTTGCAGTTAAAAACGGAAGATTTTTTGGACATAGCATTGGTACAGCACAACACTTCTCTGAAAAAAATTTAAAGATAGGTTTCCCTCTTGGGTTTCGTTGTGAAACATTGGAAATGACGTCTGTTCATCCGGGTATTAATATTACCGTAATTATAATTGAAGCTGTTAGAAGAAAAGTGATGCAAGTGCAAGTTTTGGAGTTTTGAGAAAAACAGATTTAAAGTTGAAATTATTTAAGAAAATCATAGGTAATTGAAAATGATAAGAATATTTCATTCCCCATTCGTGCCACATGTCCTGCCCATCGCAGTCTACGACACTTAACTGTTCTTATTGTATCTGGCTTCTTATAAAGACCTTGCAGACTATATAACAGTGAACTACATGGTCTTTATAGGAAGCCAGATATAATAAGAACAGTTAAGGTCTCGTAGACTGCGATGGGCCAGGACATGTTGCACGCATGGGGAATGAAAGAAGAGCATGGAAGCTTCTTGTAGGAAAACCGAGGGAAAACGCCCAGTTGGTAGACCAAGATTAAGGTGGGAGAATAACATTAACTATAATTTTATGGAAGTAGATAATACAGGGAATGAATGGAAAACATTAGCTCAAGATAGGGATGTATGGAGAGCTTATGTGCACGCGGCCATGAACCTACGGGTTCGATAGTACCAGTGAGTTAGTTAACAATCATTCTTTTATCTACGCTTAGCGCATACACTTATATCATTTTTCGGATAAAAAGAAAAATATACTTCAAGAATGCAATGCCATACCCTGTTTTTTTTTGCGAAAAAAAAAACACCCCAGTGCTTGTAACCGCCAAAATAATTTTAATTAATATGATTTTTGTCTAGTTACTAATATAGTGAGGTTCACTCGACTTGCGGCCATTTGCGTGGACAGTGCGTGGGCAGCGCGAGTTGATGACCCAATGCTTGCAGTCACTACTTTTCCCGCTGTCGGCCGGAGGCCGAGTGAAACTCACTGTAGATATGTTTCCTTTCCTACACAATTAAAAAAAAGCTGTGAATAATAAAATGCTAAAATATCGAAATATATGAGGGCCTGTTACCACTAGGAGTATGTAAAATGGTTAAGATGTAAAAAATATATAAAAACATATTAATTTCAGTGACCCGGGGATACTAAATATATGGTCACACGTAGAAAATACATTATATAATGGAAATGGACAGCTAATGACAAATGAGGGAAATTTTGAGGAAGTGGCTAAATTCAAATACCTAGCAACAATAATCAAAAATAAGAATGAGATGCACTAAGAAATTAAACATAGGCTCAATTCTGGAAATGCGTGCTATTATGCATTGCAGAGACTTTTGATGTCCCAACTCCTTTCAAAAAACGTTTAAACTGAAAATATATAAAAACTATTATTCTACCAGTTATATTATATGGATGCGAAACATGGACTCTTACTTTAAGGGAGGAAAGGAGATTAACGAGTATTTGAGAATAAAGTTCTTAGGAAAATTTTTGGACCAAAGAGAGATGAACAGACAGGTGAATGGAGAAGCCTTCATAACAATGAACTACATGGTCTTTATAGGAAGCCAGATATAATAAGAACAGTAAGTCTCGTAGACTGCGATGGGCAGGACATGTTGCGCGTATGGGGAATGAAAGACTTGCATGGAAGCTTCTTGTAGGGAAGCCACCGAGGGTAAACGCCCAGTTGGTAGACCAAGAATGAGGTGGGAGAACAACATTAACTATGATTTGAGGGAAGTAGATTATACAGGGAATGATTGGGAAGCATCAACTCAAGATAGGGATGTATGGAGAGACCTATGTCCGCGCGGCCATGAACCTACGGGTTCGATAGTGCCAGTGAGTAAGTAAGTAAGACCTGGGGATATAGTGAGAGATTTGGGGACATATTCCAGCGTCTAAAGAGCAAATATTAAATGTTAGGCAATTATATAGAAATCCCAGTTCCCTTATTGGTTGGTTTGGATTTTTGCTTGGTTAGCTTTTAAGGTATTTACCTCGTTAATTAAAATGGACAAATTATTTTTATTTCAATAACCCAGGTTGTAATTTCGACATTTCTGATGTTCGCTCGTGGCATTGGCATAATTTGTAACCCAGTTCTGAAGTTCGGGCGCCTGGATAGCGGGGTTACGCCTACCCCGATGATATTATTAATGATGATGATAGTGGTGCGCCAGGACGGTCCTTAATCCTAAACTTAATCTAACACGAATATGAATGTTGAATGTATAGGATGGCCATGTGATGTTCGGGGACCGTTTTGGCCTTAAAGTTTCCTCATATGTTATTGATATGTGGAAGAGAAAACCTTACGGTCTTAACTCCATCATATCATCATCAATTTCAGGCATGGATTAGGCTACTGGCCTGTTCCGCTTCAGGATAGAAATTGATCCCTCCATCTCTTCCTAGGTCTTCCTGGGTCTCTTCGCCCTGTGGGTCTGTAGTTCAATAGCTGCAGTGGCAGTCATTTGTTTGGAATTCTACGAAGGTGTTCATGCCAATATTTTGATATTTTTGAATGGTTTCAGTTATTGCTGGTGTGTGTGAGAGTTTTGCGGATATCTTCATTACGCATGTGGCCATAAAGCGTATAACCAGCTAAAGCTTTAATAACTTCATTTCTGCAGCTACTATCCTATTTAATTTACCTGTGGTAAAATAAATAAATCAAATATAGGTGAGAAAAATCCCGGAAAAAAAACTCACCTAGGAAACTTGTCCGGCCGGGGATCGAACCGGGCGTGGGAAAAAAATTCAATTTAAAACTTTTCTTTAATTTTTTAATTATTAATTAATTTTTAATTAATAAAATCGAACTAACAACAAATATTATAAATAATTCCAATACTATCTGTAAATAATTTACGCTACATCAAGACCATAGTATTGGACAAAAAAAAATTAAAACGTAAAAATCGCTGGTAATGAGTGACGTCACTGCAATAATGTAAATATTTTTTTGGCGCGATAGTGCGTTTTGCGTACTTACCAGCAATGGCGATCATTATTAAAAGTTCAACTTCCTACATTTCGGGGTTGCAAACCTAAATAACTATACTGTAATATTACATTTACACCCACGTGCGGGTAAGTAAAAAACCACTGTCCTCTATGTATACTACGTACAATATATATATACAAAAAATATCCAAAGGTAGTGTTAATATACATTATATGAAACAAATCACTGCATTTTAAATGAACTGAACTTTATTTGAAAGAATATAAAACAATAAATACGTTACTTGCGGCCATGTTATCAATAATTGTTCTCAAGCCTCCTGTTGTTTCAACTAATAAAACATTGGCCACACTGTTAACGTTAGTCAGTTGTTTATAATGAACGCAAATATTTCCAACATCCATCCATAGTAATTCTGCCCGAAGGCAGGTCCTTCACTGCATTCATAGCATTTTCATGCTATGCTTGCAGCTTTACTAGGGAATTATAGGTGTGGTAGCTTCCCGTTGCTTTCCCCACCGTCGAAGGAGATGATGATGATGATAAGGATGATGATGATGGCCATATGATTTCGGGGACAGTTTGGACCTTAAAGTTTTCCTGACATTTGTCTTACAGGCGAGGAAAAACCCCGATAAAAGCCTCACCCAGAAAAACGTTCCCGACCGGGGATCGAACCCGGGCCCGCTGCGTGACAAGGCAGCACGGCTACCTCGAGACCACAGCGGTGGACTATTTCCAACAAATATGTTTATTATTTTAGTATTATTTATTATTTTGAAAAACACCCATCGAGAAAAAATAACGTACAACGCACGTTTGTGAAGTGGTTTTACAGAATCTAGGAAATTAAAAACCTCGCTATCCCTCGGTTTTTTAACGTTTTTCCTCTTTTCTGTAAAAATCACTTACCCAACCTCGCATCGCAGTATTACATTGCATTTCATTGATGTAAACTAGTTCACAATCGGTATATTTCTACACCCGTACCAGTATTCCATTAAGGCAGTTTGTCTTCTCACCTTACAGGTACTTTTATGTGCAAACACGCCATCCGGTCCTTAGGTGCACGACCTGTAGGGAGAGAGATTTTAACTGTTGATCACACACATACATTTTTGACCACACAAGAAAATGAGGGGCCTCCACGAATGAGTGATCAGCTCAATGTCACTGCCTCCTCCGAGACAAACACAACTTTAAGACAAAATACACCATTCACACACATTCATACTAAACATGGCGAATATCATAATTATCAGTAGAGTTGGGTTTTCATATCTATTAATTAAATAAAATATAAAACTAAGTTTATTTTTATTTAATTAATGAATATGATAATAGTTATGGCGCCCAAGATGTTGTTCGGTGACTTATAGTATCCTAAAATTTGTCTAACATGTGTGAAAAAAAAAAAACCAACAAAATTACTCAGAAATAATTTCCCATCGGGATCGATGTCGGGCCCGTTGCATACGAAGATTACAGCGGTATATTTTTTATACTATTGTCAATATATCCATCCATAGTAATTCTGCCCGAGGGCAGGTCTTTCACTGCAATCATAGCATTTCCATGCTATGCTTTGCAGCTTTACTAGGGAATTGTAGGTGTGGTAGCTTCCCGTTGCTTTCCACACCGGTGAAGGATGATGATGATGGCCATATGATTTCGGGGACCGTTTGGGCCTTAAAGTTTTCCTCACATTTGTCTTACAGGTGAGGAAAAACCCCGATAAAGCCTCACCCAGAAAAAAACTGCCCCGACCGGGATCGACAACCGGACCCGCTGCGGTGACAAGGCAGCACGCTACCTCGAGACCACAGCGGTGGACTGTCAAATATATAATATTGAAATAAATTTAAAGACCAGTTAATTCGTAAACTTAATTACTATTGTGAATCAATCGCGCTGACAGAAAAAAAAAAAAACTGAAAAAATGAAGAGAAAAAAATGCGGTATATCACATTATCAAGGATAATTATAATTTCGGTGAATAAGACAAAAACTTTTCAAGGGAAAAAACCGATAAGAACTAAAATTGTTATTAACACAATATAATAGAACAAGTTAATAACTTTACTTATCTTGGCTGCAATCTTTCCTACGACAAATTGTAAAGGACATAGACATAAAATTGGTCAAATTTCAAAAACTTATAGGAACAATAAAAAAGCATTATTTTCGAAAAGTACGTCCAGATACAATTCTAAAATTTTATAAAAACAATGGCTCTTCCAACTCTACTTTATGGTTCTGAAACCTGGACTCTTACTACAGGTAAATTTAAATAGGATAGTAGCTGCAGAAATGAAGTTATTAAAACCTTTAGCGGGTTATACCCTTTATGACCACATGCGTAATGAAGCTCTCAACACACCAGCAATAACTGAAACCCATTCAAAAATATCAAAATAATTGGCATGAACACCTTCTGAGGATGCCAAAACAATAGACTACCTCTGCAGCTATTGAACTACAGACCAACAGGGCGAAGAGACCCAGGAAGACCTAAGAAGAGATGGAGGGATCAATTTCTTTCCTGAAGCGGAACAGGCCAATTGGCTTAATCCATGCCTGCCATTGATGATGATGAATTATAATATCGATAATTTTCATTCAAATTTGATAATGCGATATAGGCCTACCACATTTTTTCTAATGTGTGGGGAGCTGGCCCACAGCACAAACCCCCAACCTGGAGGACCGGGACCAAAGGTAACATGGAGGAAAACATGAAGACATTAATGCAAGCAAGAGGGCTAAGCATTGAAGGATGCCCAAGATCGTAGGCTTTGGAGATTTGGCACGGGAAGACGGCAAGCAGCTGTAAAAACCCGAAGATAGATTATTATTTTTTTTTATTGCGGATGAGCCAATGTAGGACTACGCAAAGTACTTAGAGGTGTTTCCTTTTAGCCCAAATTTTCTTTCATTCTTTTGCTATGAGCTTGTTTTCTATCATCTGTCCAAGTTGTTCCACTTTTTTTCTCTTCGGTTTGTCCTCTTGTGTCAAACTGCCACTTATTCTTCAATTCACCTTAATTTTAAATATCACTCTGTTTGGGCTATCTTCTTTAGTAATTCCTTCCGCCAATTGTAAGTCCTTTTTGGACTTCATCAATCCACTTCATAGTCTCCACTGGAGCTTTACTTCTGTGGTTCGGAGAATTCCATTATCTGTTTGTGTAAGCCGATTTTGAAAGCCATTGGGTTAATATATGGCCAATAAAATTTTAACCTTCGGTTTTCTAATATCACTATGAATGTCTGTATATATTTGTATTTCCCTTTTTACTTCTGAGTCTAAATGCTTTCCGTTATGACTTGTGGACCTATAACTTTTGATTATAATTTTTGCATTTTTTTTCACTAGATATTTCGATATATTTTTGTTTTCTGTTCAAAATTATTATTATTATTATTATTATTAGTATTATTGTTATAATTATAAACCCCGGCGTTATTAAATTTACCGGCCGAAGTGCATTTCCAATACGAGTCACATACATAACGTTTTTGGTCATAAAGAAGTATGAAAAATAGCGGAGAAACTGGAAGTTGCCTCCGATTTGAAGAACATGATATAAAAATTATGGATGATGTGAAGATAGCTATAAGTTACGGTTTGAACAGAATTGCCAACATCGGGGAGTGTTGTTTCGTATCTGCCGAGTATACTGGCTCTATCGCTGCCGGTATCGTCATGAATTCCACCGAGGTAGAGGATCCGAAAATTACGGTATTGTTCGTAATATAACTTACATAGCCTAACCTGTCTTCAGCAACACAGCTTGTTAACAATATATTAGTTAGATTTTAATAACAGACATAATTTTCTCAAAAAAATACGTGAATTAGCTACGTAAAGAATAATACAGAACTAAGTTCGTAGATGTGCAAAAGATGGAACATCGAGAGCAGGATTGATATCAAACTTAATGACAAAAATAAAATTATGAAATATTTACCTAAAAGTTCCGTCTCCTTAAATTTTAGATTATTTTTACACTGAGCAACAAAAAAAGAAACTTTGTTTTGTCTCAGAAACAAATGTGATTCTGATAGTATATTTTCCCTACATTCAAATATGATACCGGTTTTTCTCTATCACGCAAGGTTTCCGAGAGACAGGCATTTATAATTTAAAACATTTTAATATTGTCTACATTCGTAATTACACAAGATTCGAACATTCGGACTCACCTAGAAAGTAAGAAATGACGATTTTTGCTATATTTCACCTGTGGAGCATCCTCTTGATGGTCCAAACAATAATCGGCCAGCATATTAGGATCCATGGCCTTGATATCTCTTTCCATAGCTGAAATCTCCTGAGATAGCTCATTTGGTTTTATTTTACAATGGACAAATGGACGAAAAAACGTTTATTTAAAATAATAATTGTTTAATTCCATTAATTGAAATTGAAATAAAAAGACTATGGGCAAAATTTCAAATACATATTTGAAAACACGATAAAAAACTGCATTAAGTACAACTATTGGTACTCATGAGTCAAAGATCATGTTGACCAGTGTATCTGTAGCCCTTCGGGACTTTATCGTGCATTTTATTACGTAATCTTGGTCACAAAATCAGTAAAATCAAATATCTCCAAGATTATGATTTATAAATCGCTTAACAAATCTTTAAAATTCCTACATACGGATATTAAGGCACAGAGAGGTGTTTAGTCTCAATGCATTAGACTCCAAATGATTAGGTGTAGGGATTCACCTGAAACAAAAATTTTAAAATGGCTCTAGCGGTCGCAATATTCTATGCAAAGTAAGTAAAGTGATCCCACAACAGGCCGGAGGCCCTTGGGGTAGTAGGAGGTTAAGGCTCCCACTTTTTTAGACAATCGGCACTTTATGTCAGCCGGGTTGTCAGCCCTGCGTGACGGCCGCCTTTACCACCCAGAACAAGCGTCTGGTACTCATTTCTGTTAGAGGCTGTGTCGACCCCAGGGCCATAGTGCCGCCAAAGGGTTTGGGTCAGTTTAAAAATCCTGACCCAACGGGAACTGAACCCTCGACGCTCCAGCTTGTAGCTCAGAGCCTTAAACCACTACGCTACGGCGTGCCCCGCCAATATCTATGTATTACAACGAATTCGATATATTCTATTAAAAGAACCGAGGTAGATATTTTTTAAAAATCAGGAAAAGCGACCATAGAAGTGGGGGTTTTACGTGAGATCCAAAATTAAAAAAAAAAACTTACTCTTGAAATCGCCATGTTTGGTTCGTCCCATCTATTACACCTTCGATACAATTTATCAACCCTTATTGACAATGTGTCATAACATTAGTTTAATTTATTTAAACTCTTAACGAATATTTATAATAATAATAATAGCTTTATTTTACGTGGCAGAGTTAAGGCCATGTCTACCACTCAACCAAGTACATATTTACTTATTTATATAGGCGTACGCAGAGCACCCCGGATATTAGCTAATGATGGCTTCAACACAGCTTAAAGTACCTCCAGTCCTTTTAAATATTCCTATGTTCCCATTTACGCTAAAATAAGCCCATCTCGGAAATGTATTTACAATTCAATATATTCTAACTGAAATGTGTTCCAACAATTAAATGCATTGGTTTCAGATATTTTTTTTTAATATTGAATGTTAGTAAAAAGTGGAGGTTCTATGTCAGGAGCCCACCCACAAAAATTTAAAAAAAGAACATACATGTATTGTTGGATATTGAATAATTACCTCAGGAAAATATATATGCCAATTGTTACCCACAAAAATGCGAGAATTGCCTTAAAATTGAATGACTTCGTGAGGTCGTGAATTTATCGATAATTTGGAAATCCAAGTTGAAGTATTTTAACGTGAATTCTTAAAATTGCATTAGTCATTGTTCAACAGATAGCCAACTTATCTTTATCAATTAATTGTAAACTATCTGGTGTACACTAACGTGTCCATTTTCCCAACTAACGGAATAAAATGTGTAATTCTGGAAATGCGTACTTTACAGAGACTTCTTTCAAATACGGCGCGGGACGTAAGACTTCCTTATGAAGGAAAATAAATAATCGGGATACGAGACGTAGATTTTACGGCACGTAAAAGGACCTCAATCTACTCGCGATAAAAAACTGCATTAAGTTACCAACTATTGGTACTCATGAGACAAAAATCATGTGGACCAGTGTTATCACACGAACCATACAGCCGGCTTCCAAGAATCTGGAATTATTAAAAAATACATAAAGTTGTGAAATAAAAGTTTTATGATTCTGTAGCGATTCCTAATGAAGCGTTGGTCCTACACGTGGGCCGCCATTTATGTACCTTTTGAAGTTTCGGCTGGTGACGAGGTTATTGCGTGCAATACGAGCTCCGATATTTATTTCTCTATTTTTTGTTTGGTACATTTTTATTATCATCGGTGGCAAACTATTACAGTTCCTGTCAGCTTACAAATAATCCACCAAATTACTTGTTGTTTCAAGGTCATTCCGCCCAGAAGATAATTATAAATTATCACATAATCCCAAAAGTTATATCTATAATTCTAATCCTCCTAACATTAACCCATTCAATTCAGGTTTAAATGCTCAACACATTTCCTCAGAAACCGGATTTAAGTCACCGTAAATTATATGGTTTATTTTCAGACATTCAAAACAAACAAAAGATAACGGTACTTGAGATCACAAAAAGGGTGAAAGCCAAAACATTATTCCTCTACTATTCATGAATGTAAACGGAAGATTACACTGCCAAGAGACATACAAAATATTGCAAAATATAACACAGCGGAGTTAAGCGAGTGGTAACTCGTCTTCTGAGTTGAAAGGTCATTTAACTGCCGGCGAGTCTATCTCGTCTTTTGAGCGAATGGGTTAACCATGATTTTGAGGGAAGTATATTATACAGGGGATGATTGAAAAACTTTAGTCAGGATAGGGATGTGTGGAGAGCTTATATCTATGCGCGTATAATGCCAGTGAGTGAGTGAGTTAGTTAGTTACAATTGCCTTTTTTTCCTTCTTATGTTAAACTTAACCTCTCATTTTTGTGAATCTCCAAAGAAATAAAGCTAAAAAGATTTTTCTCATGAAAATATGTTTGAAAATATTTGTATCCCTGTTCACCGATCCTATTCCATTAGACTCCGAAAATGAGCAACACCAATAAAACAAACTCACTGACATAATCGAACCCTTTGGTTAATGGCGCGCGGAACAGGAAGCTTAGGAGAATTTTATGAGAGATAAATAAAAACAAAATGTAGTGTTTTGGTCAATTGTCATAAGTAATGCCACGAGTGATTTTCAATTTATCTAGAGAATTTTGAAATCAAGAGTGGCATATGTTAGGACTATTTAACAAATAAAAATTAATCTGTTTACTCACAAATCATATTTAAACTATAGTTATTTAACATATTTATATATTTAATGCCCACCGCTGTGGTCTCGAGGTAGCGTCCTACCTTCTCACTCACCGGACCCGGGTTCGATTCCCGGTCGGGGCAGTTTTTCTGGGTGAGGTTTTTATTGGGGTTTTCCTCACGTTTAAGACAAATGTCAGGAAAACTTTAAGGCCCAAACGGTCCCCGAAATCATATGGCCATCATCATCATCATCCTTATCATATCATCATCATCATCATCATCCTTCACCGGTGTGACGGCAACGGGAAGCTGTCACACCCCCAATTCCTAGTAAAGTTGCAAGCATAGCATGAAAATGCTATGATTGCAGTGAAGGACCTGCCTTCGGGCAGAATTACTACGGATGGATATATTTAATATAAACGGCGATGTTTGAAAACAAATCAGAAACGAGTATATACGCTTCATCTGATTCTTTTGTTGATCACTACAACCAGATCATATTATTTATTGCCAAAGGAACGCAATATTGTAGGAATGCACTCTATTGGAGAAAAATGAAACGCATCAAACTGTATATTAATTCATTTCTGATGTCCTATGATAGTTATATTTTGTGGAATTGTATTACCTGGGAAAAAATACATTTAACAAAGTGCAAACAGTGGTTTCTTTTTTTGGTGGTTTAATCAATTGCTACAAATGTTTTTATATTAACTCCCGCATGCTCGACGTGCTGACTTCATGCACTATATATACAATCTGGTAGCCGTATTTCTTGGAGAGTCAGTCACTGCAAAATAATGCTAATGACCTATTCAGAATGCTAAAAAGGAAGTGCTTTCTTTAGAGTTGGTGAATTCTAGGCGAAAACACGACTGTGATTGATCGTATTAAAAAAACATTGAAATGTGATTGGTCATTGAGACTCCCATTTGGAGCATGAGTTAAATAGTCTCTCAAAATTCACCCATGGCTATCCTTAAATTAAAATTATTTTTACTTCACCACACATCCAATTTTCTAATTAATTAATTCTAATAATTAGAAGACTGGATATGAAGTGAGGTTACAAAAATTTCAATTAATATTAAGTAAACCCGTAGTGATTTCTCCTATAAAAGTTCAATTGGAACCATAAAACTGGACTTGCTGAAGAATTCAGTTAGTTTACGCAATCTGCATGACGGAAAGTTTGTCAATGTCATCAGCATCAAGGTTTGATAGCGATTCTTCTGGCATGAAATGTCCCTTGAGTAATAATTGGCAACATTGTATATAACTGTTTTACTGAAAGCGTTGGATTTGTGTAGCTATGGAATTCTGTTCATTTTAACATTTTATGGAACATCCTTCCTGTACGAAGTTTGTTTACAAAATGCATGATGTTGCAGATTAGTTGACTAAAGCAGTTGCTGGACTGTTCAAGTATTTATCCTGTTTCAACAGAATCTCGTGGCGTTTATTATTGACAGATACACACGACTGTTCAACTGTCACGAACACTGCTTGTCGTCTGTTTTATATTTTAATGCGCATAATATCCAAGGCCATCTATCATACCACAGACAATTGAAAGGTTTTTCTTTTTTCCGGGGAAATAAATTTCTTAGGAATTTTTACATGCAAGATTTATTATTGTAGCCTCTATCATAAAATGTTTATATCGTTGACATAATTACGTAGAATTCTGTATTGTTTTTGAAACTACAAATGTATCGGTACCATTGCTGTGGTCTTCTTCTTCTTCTTCATATCACGGGTTAGGCAAAGATTGCCTGTTCCGCCCTCACAGTTGTTCTGTCCATCTTTTTCAGTGGCCTTCCAACATTCCTTGAACCTCTTGGTAATCTTGTTACAATCATTCTTTCCACATGTGTAAACCATTTCTCTCTATATTCTCTGATTTTCTAATTCAATGGATATATATTTTAACTCTGTTTCTTATATATTCATTCTTTATCGATCCAATCTTGTGCAGCCTTTTTGTTCTTTCTAAGAAAGTTCATTTCTGCGCTTTTGGATTCTACTTTGCAATTTTTTGGTCATTACCTATGTTTCGCTCCCTAACGTAACGCAGGAACTGCCAAGTGCTGTAGTTGTAAGCCTATATAGGCCTATAAAAAAATTACATATTGAAAAGAATAGTATTAAAAACTTCCAGAATTTATAAACCCCGGTGGGGACGAACGGGTCAGGTTTTTTACTTCCAATTGTAAACAATTTCCAAAGAAATGTTATAGTTGCGGAGGTTTCTCTCGTAAAAAACATGTTATCTTTTTTACTTTATCTTCATTGTTCCTAATTCGTTGACGCAAGAAATTAACATAACAAATACGTAAAACACACACCCACACACACACACACACCACACACATATTATATATATATATATTTATATATATATATATATAGACAGTGCTTCCAATATAAAACCGGACACGCCTCGACGGGTTTCCCCCGTCAGGCAGCGTTCTCTCTCTCCTCGTCCGCATTTCCACTCTCTCGCCAGCCGCAGAGTGTCCGGTTTTATACTGGAAACCCTAATATCGTTAAATTTAGAGTAAATCAAAATACATTATAAATATTAATTGTATTGTATTCATAACTTGTAATCGTTTATATTTATAGATATATATTGTATTTTAGATTTAAGGCTATTTTTTGTTTGTATTTTTTTTAAACCTGGTTTGAGTGGTAGACAAGGCCTTAAGGCCCTTAACTCTGCAGGTAAAATAAAGCTATTATTATTATTATTTTATATATATATATATATAATATTATATGGCCAGACTCGTGGGCTAGTGGTGAGCGTTTTTGATACGGTTCATGACTGTCCCGAGTTCGAATCCCGGTAAGACATAGGAATGTTTCCTTAAAGGGAATTAATTCCAGTGGTGTGGAAAATGGTCTGGGATTTAGATTAAGTTTAGTTAAGAACTATCGGGTGCTACATATCATTTATCACCCATCATTTCATCGGGGTTGGTGGTAACGTAACTCCGCCTTTCCAGATGCACAACCCAGAAATTGGAATACAATTCCGCCAATGTCAGGGGAGAAAGACAGAAATATCATTAATGACAAGCTGATGGCCTTGATATGGGAATGTGGGATCATGCCGTAACGACGGAATCAGTGACTACAGGTCTACCTTGAATCCATGACGCGGAAAACCCAATAAAATTTTCTCATCATACTTATATACGTGAAATATAACACACACACCTATATATCCATCCATCCATAGCAATTCTGCCCGAAAGCAGATCCTTCAATGCAGTCATAGCATTTTCATTCTATGCTTGCAGCTTTACAAGGGAATTGTAGGTGTGGTAGCTTCCCATTGCTTTCCACACCGGTGAAGGATGATGATGATGGCCATATGATTTCGGGGACCGTTTTGGTCTTTTAATGTTTTCTGAACATTTGTCTTACAGGTGAGGAAAAACGCTGATAAAAACCTCGCCCAGAAAAACTACCCCGACCGGGGATCGAACCCGGGCCAGCTGCGTCACAAGGCAGCATGCTACCCTCGAGACCAAAGCGGAGGACATATATGTGTATATATAGGCCTATGTGTGTGTGTGTGTGAGAGAGAGAGAGAGCGCGCGCGCGCGTGTCCGTCCGTATGCCTGTTAACCGTATAGAATTAATGTTTCTGCTCCATAGAGGGATTATTATTATTATTATTATTATTATTATTATTATATTGATTATTATTATTATTATTAAGCTACAATTTCTTAGAAATTCATATTGGAAAAAATATTGTATATCAACATATAATGGGGAGACACGCCCTAGCGTAGTGGTTAAGGCTTGCGCTACAAGTCGGAAGGTCGAGGGTTCAAGTCCTGGTGGGGTCAGGATTTTTAAACTGCACCAAACCCTTCTGGCGGCACTATGGGCCATGTGGGTCGACTAGCTCTAACGGAGGAATGAGTACCAAAACGCTTGTTCTGGGGTAAAGTCGGGCGTCACCGCAGGGCTGACAACCCGGCTGTCATAAAGGCCGATTGTCTAGAAAAAAGCGGGGAGCCTTAACCTCCTACTACCCCAAAGGCCTCCTGAGGCCTGTAGTGGAATTGCTTTACTTACTTACTTACTCACTGGCACTATCGAACCCGTAGGTTTAATGCCGCGCGGACATAAGCTCTCCATACATGCCTATCCTGAGCTAATGCTTTCCAATCATTCCCTGTATAATCTACTTCCCTCAAATCATAGTTAATGTTATTCTCCCACCCCATTCTTGGTCTACCAACTGTGCGTGTTTTCCTCTGGCTTTCCTACAAGAAGCTCCCATGAACGTCTTTTCATTCCCATACGTGCAACATGTCCTGCCCATCGCAGTCTACGAGACTTAACTGTTCTTATTATATCTGGCTTCCTATAAAGACCATGTAGTTCATTGTTAAGTAGTCTTCTTCCATTCACCTGTCTGTTCATCTCTCTTTGGTCCAAAAATTTTCTTAAGTACTTTATTCTCAAATACTCGTAATCTCCTTTCCTCCTTAAAAGTAAGAGTCCATGTTTCGCACCCTATAATATAACTGGTAGAATATAGTTTTATATATTTTTCAGCTTACATTTTTTGAAAAGGAAGTTGGGACTCAAAAGTCTCTGTAATGCATAATAGCATGTATTTAATACACAAGTGATCTTCTTGGTGATAAAATATTAAATATATATGTAGTCAATATGCCCATTTCACCAATTAATGTTTTAAAATGGTCAACAAGTTTCTACAGCCAAGCTGTCATTCTCAAGACCAGATATTGACTGGTCTTGAGAATGACAGCTTGGCTTGTAGAAACTTGTTTGACCATTTTTTAAAACATTAATTGGTGAAATGGGCATATTGACTACATATATATTTTAATAATAGCATGTATTTCCAGAATTGAGCCTATGTTTAATATCTATGTGCTTTAAATATCACATAATAATATAGTCAACAAATTCTGTTCATTCGGGAAAATTTCCACTCCTGAGTTACTATAGTTTAGTAGCGTTATGGCTTTTAAAGTTAAATTCACATAAATTAATTACAATAATGTAAAGTTTGTGTTTATTTACAAAGAGTAGATTGTTGTTTTAATTGTTAGTGCGAAGCATATTGCTTTTTTTAGTGTACAGTAGTAAAATATTATTATAATACGTGCATAAATTCTTTGTGATAGTGCGAACTATTCCATTCATTGTTTAAATGGTTGCACTTAGTTTGTAAGCAATATTTTATCTTATTTATTAAGTGAAATTATGTTGAAAAGTGAAAGCTATTCAGTGTATTTCCACTTTTACATCCTCCATTATTTTTTAGAGGCTTTGTAATAGTTCTCTATTGTCTGCCAACTACCATCTGGACAGAACGAGGAATCGTGTTGTTGCCGGATAATGGAATTGAGCGTGTAATAATGTTTTAATAAAATTTTATTATAAATAATTCAGAAAATATATCGTATTAATTTGAATCCAAACTGTAAAGTGTGCAATGTCTCCACCTTTAAAATGTGGACACATTGCTTTATTGCTGACCAAAATCTCACCTTTGTGAGTGTAGCATAAACCAGAAGTGAAAACTTTAAAAAAATTCATTCTGGCGGCAGCAATTTTCGTTTCTTTTTGCACAAGATTTGAATGTCTTTTTGAGTGATTCTGTAAAGAATGTATACATACACATATATATATCTTTCGGGTTTTTACAGCTGCTGCCGTCTTCCCGTGCCAAACCTCCAAAGCCTACGGTCTTGGGCATCTTCGATGCTTAGCCCTGTAGCTTGCATTACTTTCTTCATGTTTCCTTCCATGTTAACCTTGGTCTCCCTCTTTTTCTTCTTCCTGTTCGGATGCCATTCATATAGTTGCTTCGGCCATCGCTCATCTTCCATTCTTAAGACATGTCCTAACCACTTTATTCCTTCTCCTCAATTCTTTCAATTATGCTTTCTTCTGCTTCCATTATGTTTCTAATTTCCTATTTGTGACATGTTCTAATCTAGACTTTCTGGGAACTTCTCCGTAAATAATCCATTTCTAGAGCTATTAGTCTATTCTTGTAGTACTTACTGATTGTCCATACCTCACTTCCGTACATTGCAACAGATTCCACCAATGTTTTAACCAATATATGTTTTTGTGTCTTTCCAAATATGCTTATCCCACCATATGGAATTTAACGATGATATTATTTTGCTACTCAATTAAATTCTATGATATATATATATAGATATATATATATATATAATATATATATATGTATTGTTATGTTATATTAACTTTTTGACATTGAGCATGCAAGCTTGTATATGACATTATAATAAAAATAAATGCTAGTACGGGATATGAATCCCGACTCTGGATTTATATTCCCGTGCGCTAAAACTTACGCTACGCAGACAAATCTATTACAAATTTTTTTTTCTTACATATATGTATACTACCGCTGTGGTCTCCAGGTAGCGTGCTGCATTGTCACGCAGCGGGCCCGGGTTCGATCCCCGGTCCGGGCAGTTTTTCTGGATGAGGTTTTTATCGGGGGTTTTCCTCACCTGTAAGATAAATGTCAGGAAACTTTAAGGCCCCAAACGGTCCCCGAAATCTATATCGCCATCATTATCATCATCATCGTCCTTCACCGGTTGTGGAAAGCAACGGGAAGCTACCCATACCTACAATTCCCCTAGTAAAGCTTGCAAGCACTAAATAAATTTCCGGCTATTTGTGGAACCATAAAAGAACCATTGGTCGGAAAACAAGGAAAGATACGAAACTTAAATTATATAAAACAATGGCTGTTCGTTTTTGTTGTGTAGGAAGTGAAAATTGGATAATGAAATCAAGAGATAAAAGCAGGATACAGACTGCGGAAATGCTGTTTTTATGTAATGTGAAAGCATGCACAAGAGCGGATAGAATAAGGAATGAAACTATACGAGAAGAATTTAAATGTATATAAAATTGAAGATAAAATCAGCTGAAAATAATAAGAAATGGACAGAACACTTAAATGAGAATGAATAACGAAGAAATACCAAAACGAACCTTCCTTGTATAATCCCAAGAGGAACAAGAGATGTTGGCCGACCACGTAGAAGATTAGACTCCACTTTTAACTTCGCCGGAACAGGCTGCATAGCCTAAACGTTGTAGTAGAAGAGGACAGAAGCTGCAAGCCACAGCATGAACATGCTATGATTGCAGTGAAGGACCTGCATTCGGGCAGGAAATACTTGGATCTATATATAATATATCTATATATATTATATTATGATTAATAGACAACTATTTCTTACTCATGAGACAAAAATCATGTTATCATAAGTAATGCCACGAGTGATTTCCATTTATCTAGAAAATTTGGAAATCAAGAGTGGCATTTGGTGGGACTATTTAACGAATAGAATTAAGCTGTTTTACCTCACAAATCATCATTTAAATATAGTTTATTTTAAAATATTTGTATAATTAATGTAAACGCGATGTTTGAAAACAAATGAGAAACGATTGGTACGCTTCATTTGCTTCTTTTGTTCGTCACTGCAACCACATCATATTATTATTGCAATATTGTAAGAACGTACTCTAGTGGAGAAAAAATGAAACACATGAAACTGTATATTAATTAATTTCTGATGTCCTCTGTTTTGCATCCATATAATATAACTGGTAGAATAATAGTTTTATATATTTTCAGCTTACGTTTTTTGAAAGGAGTTGGGACATCAAGAGTCTCTGTAATGCTAATAGCACGCATTTCCAGAATTGAGCCTAGTTTTATTTTCTTTGTGCATCTCATTCCTATTTGTGATTATTGTTCCTAGGTATTTTGAATTCAGCCAATTCCTCAAAATTTCCCTCATTTTGTCATTAGCTTTCCATTTTCCATTTATATAATGTATTTCTACGTGTGACCATATATTTAGTTTTACTGATATTTACTTCCAGTCCTAATCTCTTAGTGTTACTCCAATAGTGTTGCGTGTTGGCCTTTAGTATCTCCTCGCTATCGGCCAGTAGTTACTACATCATCAGCATAAACTAACAGCTTATTATTACCGTTCAGTTGTAAGCCTTCCTCATTCTCTAAAGATTTAATGGCATACTCTAGTAACAAAATTAATAGTAGAGGAGATAGGTGGCATCTCCTTGCTTCAACCCATTCTGGGATTTCAAAAGTGTCTGAAAACTGTTTGCCTACACGCACCCTACTCGTTGAGCCATTTTAGACACATTTCGTATACGTCTAACTAACTTTTTAGGAATTCCGAACTCCAGCATGGATACTATATAACTTCTCCCTCTTAATTGAATCATAGTGCTTTTTTGAAAGTCTACATATAGTTGATGTACAGTACCATTATATTCCCCATTTCTTCTCTAAAATCTGTCTTATACTAAAAATCTGATCTGTTTGTAGACCTGTTTTTTCTAAATGCACATTGATGATTCTCCTAGAATGTCATCAATATAGGGAGTAAGTCTGCTTACTAATATATTTTGTTTAGAATTTTGTACGAAGTATGAAAGTAATGAGATGCCCCTATAGTTGTTTGCAATCAGTTTTATCTCCTTTCTTATAAATTGGTACGATAATTGATTCCTTCCATTCATCTGGACAGAGCTTCTTTTTTTCCCAAATCATTAGTAAGCAACCAGGCGTATCTTTCCATCAATTTTTCTCCCCCTGATTTTTATCAGTTCTGCTGGGGATCTCATCCTGAACCTGATGCTTTATACATCTTCAATTTTTCAATTGCCATTTCAATCTCCTAATGCACCTTGGCGTCTGCGACTAGCATTTCTGCTGTCGTGTAACTTATCCTCCTCAATGTCCTGTTCTTGTATGTACGTTTAATAGCTGATTAATTAAAATAACTTTTCCAT
Source organism: Diploptera punctata (assembly GCA_030220185.1). Classification (NCBI taxonomy): domain Eukaryota; kingdom Metazoa; phylum Arthropoda; class Insecta; order Blattodea; family Blaberidae; genus Diploptera; species Diploptera punctata. The sequence continues at coordinate 4,899 of JASPKZ010002734.1, read as the reverse complement.
CTATTTAATATACTCTTGGAATCTGCAATCATATCCCCATTTTCATTCCGAATTATGTTTGTTCTAGCCTGAAACCCTTTTTTTCTCTATACTAATTCCCTGATATAATTCTCTAATGTTCCTATTTTTTGCATTCATTTCTAGATCATTAATCTTCTCTCTCAAATATTCCCTCTTCTTACTCTTTAGTAACTTGGTGGTTTCCCGTTCTAACACTACCCAATTGCTCTATAATTTACCTCATTTGGCTCGTGTAACCATTCTCATTTTTGCTAGCTTTCTTTTCACTAAATAATAAGGGAAATAAAAAAAAAGTTTAAAAAACCCATAAAAAATAATAAATAATTTAAAGATAAAGGTAAAAAGCTCTTTCACGCCTAAATATATAGTTGGTAAATTCTAAGCGAAACACGGCTGTGGTTGGCTTGTAAACCGAAAATCATTGAAATGTGATTGGTCATTGACTCCCATTTGGGGCATGAGTTAAATAGTCCAGTGTAATTTAACAGTGTAAATATTTTGAGAGGACCTGTTATACCTTTGTTCATTGATATCTTCTTCTTCTACTACAAGGTTTAGGCTATGTACCCTGTTCCGGCGAAGTTAAAAGTGGAGTCCACTCTTCTGCGTGTTCGGCCAACATCTCTTGTTCCTCTGGGATTATACAGGAAGGTTCTTTTTGGTATTCTTTCGTTGTTCATTCTCACTAAGTGTTCTGTTCCACTTCTTATTATTTTTCGCAGATTTTATCTTCAATCTTATATCTATTTATTCTTCTCGTATAGTTTCATTCCTTATTCTCTCCGCTCTTGTGCATCCTTTCACATTACGTAAAAACAGCATTTCCGCAGTCTGTATCCTGCTTTTATCCCTTGATTTCATTATCCAATTTTCACTTCCATACAACAACATTGTTTTATATTATTTAAGTTTCGTATCTTTCCTTGTTTTCCGACCTAAGGTTCTTTTTATGGTTCCACAAATAGCCTGAAATTTATTTATTTTAATTGTTCTATATCTTTATTTTCTCTATAAGTTATATCACATTGATTTCTCCTACGTTTAATGTAACGAATATAATAATCGATATATAATCGTTGAACATGTATCACTCTATGATTCCCTCCCATTATGATGAGTTTTTTCTGATACGGTGACAAGGTCTAGAATCTAGCAGGCCGTGTTCACAGTATTTATTATGCTATTAACCTCCTTCTCACGGCTAATAGCGTTTCTTGAACAAATACAAACGTTATCTTAAATACCGTGTATATCGACTCGCTCGTATTTTTGTTTCATTATTGTTGATATTCCGCTAGACAAATGAAGGCTTGGGGAATTATTCTAAGAAATTTTACCGCGCAAAACAACTGACAGTAATGATCCGATACGTCGATACGCATGTATAGTCTGAACTCCATTTTTACTCAAATAACCTTTCTTATTTTTCTATAATCATAGGTTTGTTTCCAAAGATAATGAGCTTATAAAATTAATTCTGTGTGCCGTGACTCCAGGCGTTTAATAGGAAAATAATCCAAGCTTCAGGAAACAACTGAAAATTGAAGAGCAAGAATGACATATGGCAAGTTGTAAATTTTGCCCATAGGATGGTACTGGGAGATAGGATATATTATGGCAAGGTGTATATATATATACATATATATCTATATATATATATGTATAGTATATATATATATATATATATACTACATATTATATGTGCATTAAAATGAAAAGAAAAATAATTCTAACTCTGTTTAGCGCTCTCTAACCATCTGAGCTACTCAGGAATCCTAGGACAAACATTCATTTTTCTTATATATAGTAACTCCTGGCGCGACAGGGCCTACATGGCCCTTAGCCTACCAGCCGGCTGCTGGCCTTCACATCCACATGTGTCGATCACAGAGGTAGATATATGATAATCAGTCAGTGTAGGGGTATTGTGTTCAGCATGTCGAGTCCCCCAGCCGTTATAACTGGTTTTCTCAATCTGGAGCCGCTACTTATTGTAGCTACCCAAATTGCATCACGATGCTGGGTGGGCACCGGTGCCATAATGGCCGAAATACCATGAGTAAAAATTTTCTTCCCCCATGGATACTCGAACCAGCGCAAGTCCCGTAGCTCTGCGCCAAGGCTTCCTGCCTTAACCACTCGGCTACGGCTGGGACAATATATTATATATCTATATATATAAGTTCTCCATACATAGTAATTCTGCCCGAGGGCACGTCTTTCACTGCAATCATAATATTTTCATGCTATGTTTTGCAGCTTTACTAGGGAATTGTAGGTGTGGTTATAGCTTCCCGTTTGCTTTCCACACCGGTGAAGGATGATGATGATAATGATAAGGATGATGATGGTCATATGTTTCGGGGACCGTTTGGGCCTTAAAGTTTTCCTGATATTTGTCTTAGAGGTGAGCAAACAACCCCCGATATAATATATATTATATATATATATATATTTAAATATAAATGTGTTTAGGATTCCTGAGTCGTTTCAGATGGTTAGAGCACTAAGGTTTACAGAGTTTAGAAACTCGATGTTCAACTCCCTATTCGGGGTATGTGTATTTTTCTTTTCATTCACATTTGCCTTCAATGCTAAATGTCAAAAATGTAGTTATTATTATATATATCTCTATATTATTTATGTGTGTGTGTGTGTTGTTTATATTGTAGATTTTCGCGGAATACATATTATTAAGGAAGTTTTCTTGGGTTTTCCGCGTCGCGGAGATTCCTTGATAATGACATGTGGGATCATGTGCGAACGTAGGAATCAGTGGGCCAGAGGCCAACCTTGAATCCAAGACGCGGAAAAACCCAAGAATACTTTCTTAATCTGGTGGAACGAAATTTGTGGCAGGGGAGAAAACGAGAGAAACGAGCGAGGAAAATCTGCCCAAAACCCCGTTTCGTCCACCAGGTAACCTATATGGAGTGACCGAGACCTCGGATCTCGAGACCCGAAGCAGTGAGAGGGGCGAGCACCCCACATCAACACACCATCACACACACACACACAGATATTATATCATAAATATATTATATATATACATACGTGTTAAATCACGAGAGCTGAACATACATGTTAATGTAGAAGACATCATACATTGGGCTACTATTGGTCTTAAAGGAACAAGATATAATAAGGAACAGTAGTCTCATAGACGCGATGGGCAGAATATGTGGCAAATGAGTTTTTGAAATAACCAGAGTGAGGGTCCAGTTGGTAGACCAAGAATGAGGGGGGAGAATAGAATTTCCATGATTTGAGGGGGTAGTTATAATAGATATGGAAATATTTGCTCAGGATAGGATGGATGGAGTGCTTTGTAGTTACGGTAATGTTAACCTATGGGGTTTATAATTCAGAGGTGGTAATTCAGTATAAATGGCATACAGTGTTTTAATATTTTAAGTTTTTTTAAGTCCCGCCCGCCATAGCAAGGTAGAAGCTTTGGCGACAGAGCTACGGACTTGCGCTGGTTGGAGTCCATGGGAAGAATTCTCATGTTATTTCGGCCAGTATGGGACGGTGCCCACCCAGCATCGTGGACAATTGGGTAGCTACAATAAGTAGCGGCTCCAGGTGAGGAACCAGCTATAATGGGTGGGGACTCGACTGCAACCACATGTCACCCCACACTGGATGTTGATCATCTACTCTGGATGACACCTGTGGATGTGAAGGCCAGCCGCCGGCGGTTTAAAAGGGCAACCGCGAAAACTGAAAAGTGGAAAGAACCCTCAATCGGAAAAGTGTTTTTAAAAAACAGAAACTATTTTTAATGAGGACCGACTGATATATCAGGTACTTTTTTACTACAGAGTGTGCCATAAGCAGTTAACTACAGCACGTGGTTGCAAGGAAAATATCAGATGGTTGACACGGATTTGAATATCGGGACCGTTATGGTAGAATTAGACAATCTTAGGCATAATAAATATTACATTAAAAGCTAAATTCGTACTAAAATCCACGGAATAAACAATTGTTAAAATTTTGGCTTCCCCCCTTTTTATACGGAAGTGAAAATTTGTACATGATGAAAGAGACAGGAACAAATCAAAGGCAATGGATATTAAATTGCTCAATAGGGCAGCAAGATACGCAAAAAATAATGAAGAAATTTTAGAACAATTAAAAGCAGATCCATAGAAGTAAACCTAACAGATATCAGTATTGAGTTAGGCTTCCGGCCGGAGTTTCTGATGATCTGAAGATTTCCGGCTGTGGCGTTCCTTGAGGTTGAAGTTCCCGAGTTCGCCAGTGACTCGTCCGGATCCTCAAGGTTTGTTTTGAGTAATATCTTGACAACCTTGAGGATGCCAGGACGCGTTGCTGGCGAAACGCGGGGAACTTCAAACCTAAAAGACCACGGCAAAGGCCCGGAATTTTCAAGATCATCAACAGAATAATTAAGCTAGACCATGGAAAAAGATGGATATTTAAGATCCCAAAAATGATGATGCCATAAATTCACAGACATCGTCTACCAGGAAGACCTCTTAAACGACTGCTAGATGGACCGAAACAGTCTACAAAGACCTAATTCGTTAGTATGATAAGATGCAAGCTACATTAAATAATATTTGTAATCAATTCGTTGGGTTACTGAGAAATCCATATTTATTAATAAATAAAAATAAATGGATTTTTTGATTTTCATGTTTCTTAATAATTCATAGTGACAGCTGTTCTGTAACGTATTCTTCAGATGGTAACAATATGAATTTGTTCCACTGTATCTAAGAACAATACAACAATATTTATTATTTTTTTAAATTTTTAAATAAATGATGAATTCCCTTTTAAAATAAAAATTTAATAAATATTGTTGTTGTTGCTTAGACAGTGGAACACAATCATACTTGTAACATT
>JASPKZ010002733.1:0-11564 GCA_030220185.1 Diploptera punctata | reverse complement strand
TTGAAGAAGTTTACTAACTTAGTTTAGGCGACTCGACCTTCCAGGTAAAAATTTGTATAATTACACATCTTAGTAGTAACTTTTTTCAGCAACGAAATCAACCCTTTTACTTAAAACTCTCTTTAACCCGGGAGTCGTATTAATTTAATATAGTGGCTCTTAGAATAGGTCACTCTGTGGCCACCTGCCAATTCTCTGCATTTTTCTCCACTTTATTTGATATCAATAACATATTTGCCAATCTTTTTCTTTTCTCATCTACCGTGAGCTCGCGAATTAATTCTGTTATATCTTTAAGCTTGTTTAATCTCAGTTTTGTTATGTATCAGCTGCTTGTAATATGTTCCTCATAAATCTGTTTCCTTTCATTTGGAGTTGTTTCAGTAGAGTTTTTGTTATCGCCACCAGGAGCTGAGCTCATGATCAGTTGCTTGTATATCATCATATATTTAATGTTTACATGTATTGTAGGTTAATGTGAATAGAAGTGACCACACGGATCTTCTGCCGTGTTCTGTGTTTAGCGTCGTGTACTTGTATGTGCACCCCATTCTAAATACTATACAAAAATATGAAGAAATAGTGAACTTTGAAACTATATTCAATACTCTCGTTAAATAAAAGTGAATTTGAGATTTTCTTAATGATGTTTTTTCTAGTTAAAGGTAAAGAAGATTTTAGGACACATGAAACTGAAACAACTGTACTGAGAACTGTTAGCGGATTGTTTCCATAAGATCAATGGTTATTGGTTAAGTCATGCTTCAATACCGTCCTCAAGGGAAGAGATCTTCGTGATTTTCTATAAAAGATAGACCGAGAAAGCTTCATTGAAACCATTACAGGCATTAAGGCTTTAACTTATTTAGAAGAAGAATAATAATAAGAAAATGATATAAATAAATATACACATATTGGATCTCAGCTAGTGGTTGGAGGTAAAGTTGGAGCCGGTGTATACTGCACAGTATTCCCCCTCCTTACCATTGTTGAGAGTCCTGTCAGTGTTTACCACAATGTCTTGCACATATAACAATCTTCTATAATGGTCTAATAAACACTAGAACATAATATTACACAGTTATAAGCCAGTTAAATCAATTGAAAACATTAACAAGTCATGTGCGCTATAATTCCAGAATTTACGTAACCAACGAATTGAAAGCAAATTAATTGCGTTTCATAATAATAAGGTAATTATGTAGTAGGTACTTTTTTTGAACTAGTTCAATTCAGTGAATTACAAATTAAAAATTAATTACATTATTCTAGCGACGATTCTTATGAACGATCAAGTTATAATAAATTGCAATTTCTCGAGAAAAAGTCATGCTAAACCGTACAGACTAAAATTCCACTTAATTAATAGCGTATGCTACATAAAAAGACAATTATCTCCTTCCTGAAAGTAAGTGTCCATGTTTTGTATCAAATATAATATTATTGGGAGAATAATTGCTGTATAAATTTGCAGTTTAACGTTTTTTTTAAAGATAAGTTCAGTTACGGATGTCCCTTTAATATGTAGTTATGATCACTACACAGAAAGAAAAACACCGAAATTACGTGAGAGTTATGCCAAGTAACAATTTTTTATTATTATTGGACATATATAAATCCTATTTCGCCTTAAGGTGTACTAGGGTTAAGTTTGTGACACTGTTGTTGTACTTTATATAATTTGATCCAAACCTAAAGTAATTTTAACGAATCTTATTTATCAATTTTACTTTCTTGTAAAGGTTTGTACTTAACAAACAATTTTGAAAATTATTTGAAAAAAAATGCTCTTTCGACTTATGTACAATTTGGATTAATAATGTCCTCGCCTGTCAATAAGGCTGTTACCTTTCTTCTTCTTCTTCTTCTTCTTCACTTCTTGGTTTAGGCATTAGATGCCTGCTCCGTCTTCATTATTAGATCTAAGACCATCTCTTCCGAGGACGTCCGACATCTCTTCTTACTCTCGGAAAATAATGTGAGATTTTATTTGGTAATCAACTTTCTTCCATTCTCTCGGACGGACTGTTGCCTACCTTACAGCATAAATAGCTTTAAATCGATTTGATATTTCATTTAGTTAGTAATTGTCAATCAAGTGAACTACAAACCTGTAAATTAAGTTATTGTCAAGTCTCTCTTGTACTACTGATGTCATATCGAAGAGAACAGTGCCAAGGCTGTTGTGTATACAGTGGGTGTCAAACGTATTCATTCACATCATTTGATAGAGGTATTTGTATCGTGTCACACCTCAAGTAACAAACTTTCAACACTTTTGCAATTCATGTTAACATAATTTCTAACAAAACAGAAACAACAAAATAAGTATGAAAATAAAGGCGTCTATAAACTAAAATGCAATAGTTGTGAAAAATTCTACATAAGAAAAACAATAAGAAACTTTAACACACGATATTCAGAACATTTTGTTAATAATGAAGAAAAATCAAGTTTTGCCAAACATATACTCAAAACAGGTCATCGATTTGAAAAAAAAATCGATAACTCTATGTCAATACAACACAAAGAGTATAACTACAACTGGATCAGCATCCTTGAGGACATAGAGATTCTGAAAGAAGCAAGGAATGAAGACCTGCTCAACGAGAACATAACCGCAGGCATAAATCCATTATACAACCTATACAACCCCACCAGCCATCAGTTCCAGTTAAAACGCAGAAGGTTAAACTTTGTTTTCGAAAGGCCTCCACATTAGAATAACTTAAAGAAGTTTACTAACTTAGTTGAGGACGACTGACTTACCAGGTAAACATTATGTATAATTAACATCTTAGTAGGTAACTTTTTTCAGCAACGAAAATCAACCCTTTTACTTAAAACTCTCTTTAACCCGGGAGTCGTATTAATTTAATATAGTTGGCTCTTAGAATATGTCACTCTGTGGCCACCTGCCATTCACTGCATTTTTCTCACTTTGTTTGATGTCAATAACATATTTGCCAATCTTTTTTCTTTTCTCATCTACCGTGAGCTCCCGAATTAATTCTGTTATATGTTTGTGGTGTAAGCTTCGTTTATTCTCAGTGTTTGTTATGTATCAGCTGCTTGCAATATGTTCCTCATAATTCTGTTTCCTTTCATTTGGAGTTGTTTAATAGAGTTTTTGTATCGCACCAGGAGCTGAGCTGCTGATGAGTTGCTTGTAAATCATCATACATTTAATGTTTACATGTACTGTAGGTAATGTGAATAGAAGTGACCACACGGATCTTCTGCTGTGTTCTATTTTTAGCGTGGTGTACTTTGTATGTACACCCCATTCTAAATATTATAAATATATGAACAAATAGTTAACTTTGAAACTATATTCAATACTCTCATTAAATAAAACTGAATTTGAGATTTTCTTAATGATGTTTTTTCTAGTGAAAGGTACACATAGAGTTTTGTCATCGTTTATTTTAGTTTACAGTTACTACACCATGCTTCTAATTCTGTTAGCTGCCTTTGCATCGCATAGTAATCATAATTCATATTCGATGCAAAGGCAGCAATATCATCTGCAGAAACAGAAATAACTATATTTGATCTTATTGGCAAATCGACAGTAAAAACATAATGTTGGTGACTGTCTACCTCGTGCTCCAAATGGGAATCAACGATCAATCACGTTTCAGTCAATTTTGTTTTATAATCAATGACAGTTGTGTTTCACCTCCATATTTATCGAATTGTGTTCACCAAAATAAAAAAGCCCCCCCTTTTCAATATTCTGAACAAGTCAGAGCATTATTTCACGGTGATTGAATCTCGAACAAATACGTTGAATATAGCAAATAATGAACAGATTCCTTCCAACTACACATTTGATAATTGTGTGTTCAATGACTGTGTTTTTAAATAATGATTTTACGGAGTTGTTTCCTAAAAAATTAATTAATAAACTTTAATGTTGGTTATAATATACAGTTTGATGTGTTACATATTTTCTCCACCAGGGTACATTCTTACAATATTACGATCCTATTTGGCATTAAATAATATGATCTAGTTGCAGTGGATGAACAAATAAAACATAACCAAAATGTTCTCATTTGTTTTTCAAACATCGCCATTTACATTAAATACATAAATATTTTAAAATAACTATATTTAAATAATGATTTGTGAGCAAACAGCTTAATTTTATTGTTTGGATAGTCCTAACAAATGCCACTCTTGATTTAGAAATCCTCTAGATAAATTGGGAAACACTCGTGGCATTACCTGTGGTACTCCCGCTCTAATTCTTTTAGTTTAGGAGATGGCACCAGTGTGTATAAACTTAAAAGATCGATTATTTAAGTAACAATTAGTGATTTTTATCAAGAATAAAGAAGTTTAAAAACTTAGCACTTTGTAAATAAGTCCCCGGTGCCAGACATTATCAAACGTTTTTTGGAAGTTCAAGTGTTTCCATTGTTAATCGATTCCTTTAATTTTTTGGTAGTTCTCAAAAATTGCAATAATGTTGATTTATTTTTAACAAAACCATATTGTTCTAGATGACTAATATTTCTAATGTGGGATGTAGTAATTTCAAAATATATTTTTCCAAAACTTTTTTCTGTGGTATTAAACTTAGAGATCTATAATTTTGGGGTTTATTTCACTTTTGTGACTACCAAATGCATGGAAAATAGAAAGAAGGAACAAAAAGGAAGACCAAGAACAAACTGGAAGAACAACATTCAAAATTAAATGAGGAAATTTGGTGTAACAGATGAAGACACAGAGAAAAGAGAACGATGGAGAACTTTAATTCAGGAAAATTTCTGATTGTTTGTTGCAAACTGTTAGACTATAAGTCCGTATTAATTTATGTTTATTTATTTATTTATTTTTAATTCATGTTGACTACTAAGATTGGTTGGAGAAAATCCTCAATGACGAGGAAAATCCTCAAAATGAATTAATTTTACTTTTGTTACCTTTCGGAAAGAGAACCAGTCGGGAGGCTTTACAGACCTCATATATATACTGGGAAATCAATATTGCATTCCATCCATCCATAGTAATTCTGCCCAGGGCAGGTCTTTCACTAAAATCATAGCATTTTCATGCTATGCTTACAAATTTACTGGGGAATTGTAGGTGCAGGTAGCTTCCCGTTGCTTTCCACACCGGTGAAGGATGATGATGATGATAAGGATGATGAAAACCATATGATTTCGGGGACCGTTTGGTTCTTAAAGTTTTCCTGACATTTGTTTTGCAGATAAGGAAAACCCCGATAAAAACCTCACGCAGAAAAACTGACCCGACCGGGCCCGCTGCGTTACAAGGCAGCACGCTACCTCGAGACCACAGCGGTGGACAATATTGCATTAAGCCATTTTTTTAAATATAAGATATTTTTATTCAAACGTTTTAGCGCTCCATAAGGAGACTTTTTATTTGGAGTATATTTAATTAGATTTCCGAGTTTAACAGGGTTGGTCCATGATGAGCTCGGAGTATCTGTAACGTGTTATGAAATTGTTCTATATTTTAATTTAGAGGAATGACGTTTGGTTTCCGGAAGACGGCGGCAGCTGTCAATGATACCGGATAATGATGATGATTTTAATGTATTTGTTGTACTAAATTTTTATCGGGTTGAATTGCGTTGTTCTCTTCGTTTACCCTTTTCCAATTGTTAGCTGTAAATTTACTTCACCTGCGTCCTGATAAATGAGTCGTCCTTGATCAGCATCCAGTGGGGTATTACAGACTTTCTTATATTTCCAAGATCATTAATGAAATTCCAAGTATTTTTTGTTTGAATACTTTTATTTGTTTCTTTTTCAAAATGTTCATTCTTGTATCTATCGATCACTTTTGTAATTAATTATATTAGAAAATGAACTGCTGTTTTGTCCCTAGGATTTCTGAATTTGTGCCATTTTTCGGAGTTTATTTATGTGTTTAATAATTTGTTGAATTAAAAAGTTTTGTTTTATGTTTAAGTTATTGCAAGTAAATGGGATTCTTATGATTTGTTGTATTTGCTTTTGTAGTACATGTTATCGTGTCTGTATACGGTTTGTTGTAATAATCTATTTCTTCTTGTGTGTTTATAGTAACAGTATGCGGGAGTACTTACATGTTTTGAAATTTAGCCAATCAATATATTTTTCATCTAGATAGTTGTCAGGAATAGGTTTGGAGATCGGTAATTGTAAAAAACACTGGAAGATGATCCGATTCAAACTCATGCGGACGCAGAGATCGTTATATTAGATGTGTTTCGCACACAGGCACATATCGTGAGCCTCCAGCTGATTGTTCGGATAAAACGTTGGCTCGTCTGGGCTTAGAATTTTAAACTCATACATATCTGATAATTCGTCAGTTAATTTTCCCCGGGCATATGTTTTGTTACAGCTCGATTTAGTATTTTTAGCATTAAAATCTCCCGTCAATATAAAATTTTTTTTCAAATTTATTTGTTGTTTTAGTTGGAATTGATTAATATTATTGTCGGGAGAAAAATAAATAGATGGAGTTGGTAATCGTGTGTGTAGCGACTTCATTGGTGGACTGTCTCAATATCATTAAAATCAAACAAATTTGTATGGGAGTGTAGAATATTTCATTTAATCAATATGTGCACACCCCTATAAGGCTGTGTCATTTTTTCCATGCATTTTGTAGTATTTAGTTTTTAAACTTTTATAATTTGATAATTTAAGTCTCATTAATTAACATTATATCTAAATAATTTTCTTAAATAACATTAGTAAATCATTAATTTGCTTTCTGTGCCATTAGCATTGATGTATAATATATTAAGAGCCCTAGTGATTTTCCGTCCGTAACTAACAGTTATTAAAAAGTGAGAGGACAGTCTCCATTAAAATCCCTATGTTAGTAAAAGTATCCGGGGCTGTCTTAAGTTCAAACATAGCTTGTTTGAATCCCGCTACTATCGTTCCAATATTTAAATCTCCAATAAATTAAAAAGAAATGAAAATATCATTCTTATATTATTTCCTGGATTCTGTATATTCTGTTCTATACCGAATTTGTTTTACTTACTTACTTACTTACTTACCCACTGGCACTATCGAACCCGTAGGTTCATGGCCGCGCGGACATAAGCTCTCCATACATCCCTATCCTGAGCTAATACTTTCCAATCATTCCCTGTATAATCTACTTCCCTCAAATCATAGTTAATGTATTCTCCCACCTCATTCTTACTCTACCAACTGGGCGTTTCCCCTCTGGTTTTCCTACAAGAAGCTTCCATGCAAGTCTTTCATTTCCCATACGTGCAAAATGTCCTGCCCATCGCAGTTTTACGAGACTTAACTGTTCTTATTATATCTGGCTTCCTATAAAGACCACGTAGTTCATTGTTATGAGGTCTTCTCCATTCATCTGTCCGTTCATCTCTCTTTGGTCCAAAAAGTTTCCTAAGTACTTTATTCTCAAATTCTTGTAATCTCCTTTCCTCGCTTAAAGTAAGAGTCCATGTTTCGCACCCATATAATATAACTGGTAGAATAATAGTTTTATCTATTTTCAGTTTTTTGAAAGGAGTTGTGACATCAAGAGTCTCTGCAATGCATAATAGCATGCATTTCCAGAATTGAGCCTTTGTTTAATTTCTTTGTGCATCTCATTCCTATTTGTGATTATTGTTCCTAGGTATTTGAATTCAGCCACTTCCTCAAAATTTCCCTCATTTGTCATTAGCTGTCTATTTCCATTATATAATGAATTTCTACATGTGATCATATATTTAGTTTTAAAGTTGGAAATTCTCTCTTACTCTTTTTGTTAATTCTTTGATTTTCTTTGTCTTTGGAGTTTGAAGGTTCCACATAATTTGTGAAAAATTTGGACAATTATTGTCATTTGCAAAATGTTCTCCAGCCACATATTTAAAAAAAATATTTTTGCATATTTTTTGCAAGTCCAAATGATCTTAATTAATTGTAATTATGTTTTGTCTTTTAGCAATATTTCTAGAATTAGTATCATTATGTATAGTCACTTCTTCATCCATTTCGTTGTCGAAACTATTTTAACTATTTAATAATTTAATTCTGTTTTTTAATTCGTTTAAAACTAAATATATTTTAGACTGAACGTTAGTGTCGCGATTTTAGGTTTTTAGCCCTCGAACACGCAGAGAATTATGGATTAAAGAAGTAACTTATTTGATATAATACATAGTGATAGCAGAGCGTCACTACTTACTTATGTTTAACGATGGAAATTCTTCTTTGAATATTCCGATTAATGATTCATCTTGTTTCTTGTACCTTCTTGAGCACCAAGTATACTTCAACTTCTATTAATATTAGATCTTTCTGAATTGTTAATCCCTGAAAAACAAAGGTAATGTAAACATTAATATTTAGAAATGATTTAACTTGAATATCGCATACATTGCTTGTATTTAAAATTGTAGTACTAAACTCCATAGCGCGACAGACCTGGAAGGTAGGCACTTGGCCAGGTGGTTGTGGCCTCACATTCACACGTGTCAAGCACAGAGAAGAACCATAATGCAGTTAATATTGTGGTGATAATATCGGCTCTCCCACCCCTATAGCTGGTTCCTCTCCCTGGTGCTGGTACTTACTGTAGCTACCAACATTCCTCACGATAGGTCTATGATGTTTGAGTGAGCACCATTCTCCTATCCGTTCGTCGTGCAGAGGAATTTCATGTCTGCGATGGGAGTTTTGCTGGCTGTAATACCTGTTATTCTGCGACGAAACTTAGCAATTTAAGTGGAACCAGGCTTCGTCAGAGAACCATATTAAACACGGATCAATTATTCCAATATTAACGTTCTGCAACATCCAATTACAAAAACGTAACCGCATCTCAGGATCACGTGGCTGAAGTTCATGCATTGCAGTTATTCTGTTTGGTTTCAAACGTAAAAGTTTTGTAGCTCTCAATGCTGACCGGTTTCGTGTGCTAGTTGTCTTAGGGATTTTGTTGGCGGATGTTCTAATATTTATCATATTTCGTCTAATTTTTTCTCAGTAAGCAAACGCTTTGGTACCTTTGGTTTCTCATCGAGCCCAGAACCTATTCCTCTAAATTTGTTTTCAAGTCGTCGAACGGTATCTTTATTTGGAGGATTTACATATGAAAATTGAGTTCGAAATCATCTAACGACTTCTCTACAACACACTGTTTTCACATAATTATCGTACATAAATACCCTATGCTGCACTGTAAACACAGATAGAGGCATAATAACTATGACTAAGACCACTATTAGGGAATACACACGTGCTTCACCTTACAAGCATGAAACTCAACTGCGTCGCCAGGCGGTTAAGTTTCAATATCTCGGCGGCGCGAATTTATGACTCACAGTGAGTTGTTCAGTTGTTATGCCACGTGACGCGGAGTGAGGCCGCATGCGCGTCTCCCGCTGGCCTGGCGTAGGTCGAGAGATCCTCTTAGTATATACTGTATATATTGTAGTCTACTTTGTAAAGTGGCACAAGTGGGCAGTCAGCTGATAGGCCAAGGGACGTGAAGGCCTGTCGCACCGTGGAGATTAGTTTAGTTTAAAAGTCTGAAGACTTGATTCTAAGACATGAACTAATAACGAATTGTTATTACCTACAAGTGTGTAAATCATAAATTTGTAAATTTGATGCTAATTTGTTATAATACTCAAGGGGTTACCTTACAAATATATATATATATATATATATGGTATGATAAGAAAAATAAATGCCTGGACGGGATTCGAACCCGGATCTCTGAGTCTGTACCTCAGCGTGATATCCATTACACTACCAGGCGAATCTAATTCAAACACTTATATTTCTTATATATGTATTATACTCTCCAATATTACTAGATGTCGCGAGAACACTGTCTTCACTGCCATCTAGTAGCTGACTATATCAAGTAAGCAAATTAAAGAGAATATTTATTTTACTTTATAGCAGTGACGCTTTATGGATGTTATAATTAAATCTTTAACATTGAGCAATGCAAGCTTAATATGGTATGATAAGAAAAATAAATGCCTGGACGGGATTCGAACCCGGATCTCTGAGTCTGTACCTCAGCGTGATATCCATTACACTACCAGGCGAATCCAATTCAAACACTTATATTTCTTATATATGTATTATACTCTCCAATATTACTAGATGTCGCGAGAACACTGTCTTCACTGCCATCTAGTAGCTGACTATATCAAGTAAGCAAATTAAAGAGAATATTTATTTTACTTTATAGCAGTGACGCTTTATCGATGTTATAATTAAATCTTTAACATTGAGCAATGCAAGCTTAATATGGTATGATAAGAAAAATAAATGCCTGGACGGGATTCGAACCCGGATCTCTGAGTCTGTACCTCAGCGTGATATCCATTACACTACCAGGCGAATCCAATTCAAACACTTATATTTCTTATATATGTATTATACTCTCCAATATTACTAGATGTCGCGAGAACACTGTCTTCACTGCCATCTAGTAGCTGACTATATCAAGTAAGCAAATTAAAGAGAATATTTATTTTACTTTATAGCAGTGACGCTTTATCGATGTTATAATTAAATCTTTAACATTGAGCAATGCAAGCTTAATATGGTATGATAAGAAAAATAAATGCCTGGACGGGATTCGAACCCGGATCTCTGAGTCTGTACCTCAGCGTGATATCCATTACACTACCAGGCGAATCCAATTCAAACACTTATATTTCTTATATATGTATTATACTCTCCAATATTACTAGATGTCGCGAGAACACTGTCTTCACTGCCATCTAGTAGCTGACTATATCAAGTAAGCAAATTAAAGAGAATATTTATTTTACTTTATAGCAGTGACGCTTTATCGATGTTATAATTAAATCTTTAACATTGAGCAATATATATATATATATATATATATTTATAAACCTTTTCAACTCGTGTACGACTCAGGGTCTGGATGAGGGATGAGATGTGATGAAGATCTGTGAATATCAAGGATGCCGACCGATAACGCCTTTTACACCATCACAGGGGCAGATGAAATTAAATGAATGAATGTGAATAAATGGTGGAATTCAAATGTATGCGGTGGAAAAGAGGATAAATCCCAAATAAAACCCTGCCCAGCCTCTGTTTCATCCAGCGCGGACCCACATGGAGTGACCGAGAAGCTAAACTCGGGACTCCAACGGTTGAGAGGAAATAATCTTAATAGATTGGCGTCGCGGGGCCCACATATATTATCAAATATTGATGCTATATAATATTATGAAAGTGTAAATTGATGGTACATTTACCTTTCGGTAGAAGAGGGTTTATCTACAACTCTCTAGGATCTATAAATCGATATATCAAAGAGCACTGAATTCATTCTTCCTTTAATATTAAATGATTTACTAATTATATGTCCAAATATTAATTCATCTCACGTTGAGTGTCGTTGCAATCGTAACATAACACTTATTACATCATCGCTCGTGTTACGCTGTGCAACAAGATGTATTTTATACAAAACTTGTAAATCACAACGTTTTGTGAGGAACATTTTCTTATTACAATTTGCCGAGTTTGGGACCGATGTCCCATCAGTAACATGTG
>JASPKZ010002732.1:0-139084 GCA_030220185.1 Diploptera punctata | reverse complement strand
ACACACAGCTCAGACATGGTCGGCAGACACAAGATGACTTGCTGCAGCGGGAGGTGGGAGATATGTTAACTGTGAAGAGGCAGGTATCACAGCAGTACACTCCGTGGACGAGACTAGCCAGCAGTTACGTAAGTAAAAATCTATCCCATATTCATAAGATACCGCGGAATAAATTAATTTTATTTCACACTATGCATCACTTCACTTCCCGACCACTCTCGGGCCCGGGTTCGATCCCCGGTTGGGACAAATCTCCAAGTAATCCCTGAATATCATTCGGCCATCATAATCATATCCGACTTGATTAGCATGAACGCATAGGTGATTTGTGCGTCTTATCTATATGTTGGCGTTATCTCAGAGGTGGTCCTGGCATTGTGTTGATCACTCATGCGGGGAAGCGCTTCAGCCACTTTTGTGGTCGAAAAGAATAATAGAATAGAATAGAATAATGCTTTATTTATTCTGGCAGAGTTAAGACCATAAGGCCTTCTCTTCCACTCAACCAGCACAAATACAAATAAATATTTGACAAATATAGATATACACTATACTAATTATAAACAGTTAAGATACATTAAATGTAGCAATGTAAATTTCATGTACAAACAACATTTTATACGATAATAACAATAATAATACTTACGATAATAATATAATAATAATAATAATAATAATAATAATATAATATAAATGTGATAAATTATACGAGAAACACCAATTAATAAATATACCTTACACTGGATAATAATGAAGTCGAGGTTAAAGCAAATATAAATTTAGATTTCTTTTAAAAAATGCCAATGTCCGGCAGCCCCTTATTTCTTGTGGTAGGGAATTCCAGTTGCGAGAAGTGAAGATGGTATATGACATGAAGTGATGTGATGTCCTATGTTGCGGTATATTAAGCAAGAGACTATGTTGTGATCTTGTGTTTAAGTTATGGTTTGAGGATAGATACTGGAAACGGGATGATACATAATTGGGAATCGAGGTATGTAGGATCTTAAATAAGAGAATTAGACAGTGCGATTTTCTTTTCTCTTTTGGATGTAGCCATGACAATTCGTGGAATAATGGAGAAATGTGATCGTATTTTCGGACATTAAATATGAATCTGATACACATATTATGGACACGCTGCAGTTGGTCCGACAATCCGTCACTTAAGTGTCAAGAATTTAAACATCGAGTTAAAACTAAATGAAAATTATAAAATAATATAAGCAACTATATCAATGGCATCCGACCAGAAAGAAGAAAATAGGGAGACCAAAGTTAACATGGAAGGAAAACATGAAGATAGTAATGCAAGCTAGAGGGCTAAGCATTGAAGATGCCCAAGATCGTAGGCTTTGGAGGTTTGGCACGGGAAAACGGTAGCAGCTGTAAAAACTCGAAGCTAGATAGATTATTATATTATCTAAAATAATCGATAATAGGTTTCTCGACCACAAAGGAATGAGAAAAGAGACTGGAGAAAGCTTAAACGAGAATAATTTATATTGTCTTAATAATTTCTGGGTTATTAAGTCTAGAAGGTTGAGATGGGCAGAAATACTTCAACATTTTAAAGAGAACCCATGGAGAAAGCTCCTTTAAGAAAGGCCTAGGAGAAGGTGGGAAGATAATATTCAGAAGGATCTTAGAGTACTGGCTGATGACAGATCATTAGAGAATGCGGTTTCCATAAGCCAAAGATTTTGTAGGAATCTTCCATTCATAGCTTCTTTTAAAATAAGCCACTGTTTTTATATTCGTCTACTTTTTAATCCCGTGTGGTACTTGCGGTTTTAAATGCAATCTTGATGTTTTGTCGTATATTTTAAGCAATGTTGCTGGTATTATAGTTTCGTTTTGTTTGTAAATTGAACTAAGTCAATTTAGTTGTATTCAAATATTCTGACGTTAGTTTGTAAATTGCTCATTTGTTTATTGATGGGATTACTAGTGTTTAATAATAACTTTCTTCAAGGACGACCTGATGTGGAAGCAGTTTTTCCTTGAGCGTCACCGGCAAGATATTCCCTATCTAGAGATGTCAAGTTTTATAACACCAATAATAATAATAATAATTAATAATAATAATAATAATAATAATAATAATAATAATAATAATAATAATAATAATAATAATAATAATAATAATAATAATAATAATAATAATAATAATAATAATAATAATAATAATCTTATTTATATACAGAATTTTAATGTTAACACATCTTTGTGTGCCTAAAGTTTTATTTTCCTTCTCCACTCGTCTCTATCCATCCACTCCATGTCCTCCAGTCCTCTTGTTCTCATTCCAGTTCTTATTTCCTGCATCCACGAGTTTCGAGGCCTTTCTTTCCTTCTTCTTCCAGGTGGACACCATTCCAATGTTTTTTTTCTGGGTAACCTTTCTTCTTGCATTCGTGATACGAGGTCATATCAATTTAATTTATTGTATCTTATATATTCTTCTATTGAATATCTAATATTCATTTTTTCTCATATGACAGTATTTCTCATTTTGAACATCTTGTTCCTGTCCTCAAGAAATCCATTCCCATCGACATTAGTTTTTGTGCTAAGTTTTGTTGAATTTCCAAACTTCAGCTCCACTATTGAATTATATTTGTATTGTATTGTAAGCCCATGTTTTCCCATTACAGAGATTTAGGTGCTCTCCCCCTATAGGGAAGAATTTAAACCATATTAATTTAGTTACACTTGTTTTCGTATATATGTCATTTGAGTGGTCCGTGGTCGGCGTTCCGCCTCATACTGACATCTAGGAAACCAAGGTAGTACTAGGACGGGGAAATTCGGTAAATTTTGCTTAGAGGCCTTTTCATTCAGGTTTAAGGAGTTTTTACGAGCCTGAAAATCTTCAGACTCGGGACCCACGGCTTAAAGTCCCTCCCGGAGGACTTGCTCCTTGGATTTTTCCGTCCTAAAAAATCCATCGACCCCGGCCGGGTTTGAACCCGCGACCCTCGGGACCAGAGGCAAGGAGCATAACCACTAGTCCACCGCGGCCGATATTGAATTATATAATAATAATAATAATAATAATAATAATAATAATAATAATAATAATATAATAATAATAATAATACTAAATACAATAATATAATAATACATAGATAAAATAGATCATCGGTTGATTAATGTCTTTGACATCGTCCGATTCCCAAACAGCCAATTTTGTCGGTCCATCCAATCTCCTGGTTGTAGATGTTTCTCCTTCATGTATAAACATATTCCCTGACTCCAGGAGGTTTTAGGTCTTCCTCTGCCTCGTCTTCCCTCAGGCTTCCATTCCAAAACACATTTTGGTAACATAAAGTCCACCGCTGTGGTCACGAGATAACGTGCTGCCTTGTTACGCAGCTGGCCCGGGTTCGATCCCCGGTAGGGACAAGTTTCCTGGTTGAGGTTTTTTTATTGGGTTTTTCCTCACCTGTAAGACAAATTTCAGGAAACTTTAAGGCCCAAACTGTCCCCGAACGTCACATGGCCATCATTATAACCAAGATCTAAAGCCTCTTCTAGCGCATCACCCATCATATCATCGGGGCAGCGTAACTCCGCCTTCCAGGCGCCCTAACCTCAGAAGTGGGTTACAATACGTCAATGACAGGAGAGAATAACAGATATGTCGCAAAGACAAACTTCTGGCATTGAATAAAATAAATAATAGTCTAAAAAACTAAAACAACACGCTTTATTAGGAAACTGAACTAAAAAATGAAAAATAATTTTAATTTCCAACATGCTTGGGATAAAATTAAAGTGGTCAACAAAAACAAATCATCTCCAACACATCTAGAATAAAACTAGAGTTATCTACAAAAAAATAATTTTACCATCAAAAGCGTGGGGTGCTCTAGGCCTATATCAATTAATATATTTGATAATAAACAGATATTGGTAAAAGTAAAGTCTCTAAGAAGAAAACGTAAAAACCATAAAAAGTACCCCACGCTTTTGATGGTAAAATATTATTTTTGTAGATAACTCTAGTTTTATTCTAGATGTGTTGGAGATGATTTTTTGTTGACCAAGCGTGTTGGAAATTAAAATTATTTTTCATTTTTTAGTTCGGTTTTCTAATAAAGCGTGTTTTTTAGTTTTTTTAAACTATTATTATTTTTTTTTAATTTTTAGTTTAATTGATTGTCATAAAACGGAACACATGAAAATTTAATTGCTTACGATAATTCAGTTATACGTGTTTTCGGGTAGATGCACAAGAAAATGAAGTTTTATTTATTCTGCTAGTGTTAAGGAGGCCAGGAAGCCTTCATTCTCTTCCAGTTCATACATACATACATACATAAGAGAATCTGTTACATCATACCTCATAAATATTTCTGTTCCATTTGACATGTTTTAATGTGTTGTCACTGGCTCTATCGAACCCGTAGGTTCATGGCCGCGCGGACATAAGCTCTCAATACATATCTATCCTGAGCTAATGCTTTCCAATCATTCCCTGTATAATCTACTGAGGGAAATTTTGAGGAAGCGGCTGAATTCAAATACCTTGGAACAATAATCACAAATAGGAATGAGATGCACAAAGAAATTAAACATAGGCTCAATTCTGGAAATGCGTGCTATTTTGCATTGCTGAGACTTTTGATGTCCCAACTCCTTTCAAAAAACGTTACACTAGAAATATATAAATATATAAAACTATTATTCTACCAGTTATATTATATGGATGCGAAACATGGACTCTTACTTTAAGGCAGGAAGGGAGATTACGAGTTTTTGAGAATAAAGTTCTTAGGAAAATTTTTGGACCAAAGAGAGATGAAGAGACAAGAAACAAAACTAAAATTTTATAAAGTAGTGGCAGTCCCCTTACTATTGTATGGTAGTGAATTTTAGGTTTTAACTGAAAGAGAAGAGAAGATCATAGAAACAGCTGAAATGAGATTTCTGAGAAGTGTGGCTGGTTGTAAACTTCTAGATAAGAGAAGAAGTGAAGATATTAGAAACGAACTAAATATCTTTAAACTCTTAGATAGAATAAAATATTCTAGAAAAAACGGAAAGAACATGTTCAAAGAATGGAAGATGATCGCATTCCCAAATTATATTTAAATAGAAACCAAAAGGACGCAGGAATGTTGGTAGACCGAAGAGATGGATCCAACTTTTGAATGAGAATCTATGAGACCGGAACAAGCCACGTGGGCTTAATCCGTGATTGTTGATGATGATGATGTATTATTGTGTATGCATTGGTTCTTTACAAGTATACAAAGTTTCAAGTCGATCCAATGTTTTTAAGTGGGTGAAGATCGTGTTGAATTCCGTTACATAGACTATTTAACTCATGCCCCAAATGGGAGTCAATGACCAATCACGTTTCAATGATTTCTGTTTTACAACCAATCAGAGTCGTGTTTCACCAAATATTTATCAGTGTTATAATTACCATATTAAAGAAAGCTCCTCCTTAAATATTGCGTTCCTTTGGCAATAAATAGTATGATCTGGTTGCAGTGATAAACAAATGAAGCAGTAGAAGCGTACATATCGTTTCTCATTTGTTTTCAAATATCGCCGTTTACATTAAATATATAAATATTTTAAAATAACTATGGTTAAATAATGATTTGTGAGTAAACAGCTTAATTTTATTCGTTAAATAGTCCTAACAAATGCCACTCTTTATTTCCAAATTCTCTAGATAAATTCACTCCTCACTTCGTGAGTCGTGAATTTATCGATAATTTGGAAATCACTCGTGGCATTACTTATGATAAATACAGGTCAAGCTAATTTAAAACGTGTAAAAAGGGCATAAAACAATGAATATATGTAAGTGTACTCTACAGTACATACACAATAATACATATTTACACATAAAAAAAGGTCATGAGTATAGATATAAAAAAAATATAAAAAATCCCTATTTGTACAATAATACAAATGAAACTACCTGCAGAACAGATACCCCCCTTTCCCTAAGACACACACAGTTGAGGCAGCCTTCTACTGAACGTCCTGTTTAACGAGGTGTAGAATGTAACGGGGATTCACGAGTTTGACCGAATTTCCGTGATACTTGTTGCAGTGAGGTCAGCAGATGTTCTCTTGTCTCGATGTAGTTGTGCGCTTGTTTCCACCAGAGGACACTGTGAGTATCTCGTTCATATTTTGAGTTAACAAATTTAATATTTGCAAATGTCGTGTTTTTTATTATTAACTGGTGATTGGTGCTGCGGGTCCGTGTTCCTTCCTACTTTCGGGACAAGTTTCTAGGATGAGGGTTTTTTTTTCGGGTGTTTACCTCAACCTGTAGGACAAATATCAGGAAATTGTAAGGTCCAAACCTCTCCGAATGTGGTCATCATTATCATTACTTCCATGATCACCTCATTACATTAAGTTTAGATTGACAATAAAGTTCTTAGGAAAAAATTTGGATCAAAGAGAGATGAACAGACAGGTGAATGGAGAAGACTACATAACAGTGAACTACATGGTATTTACAGGAAGCCAGATATAATAAGAACAGTTAAGTCTCGTAGACTGCGATGGGCAGGACATGTTGCACGTATGGGGGATGAAAGACTTCCATGGAAGCTTCTTGTAAGAAAGCCAGAGGGAAAACGCCCAGTTGGTACACCAAGAATGAGGTGGGAGAATAACACTAACAATGATTTGAGGGAAGTATATTATACAGGCGATGATTGGATAGAGATATATGGATATTGAATAGGTATGTGTGCGGAGCTTATGTCTGCGCGGCCATGAGCCTACGGGCTCGTTTGTGCCAGTGAGTTAATAATAATAATACTAATAATAATAATAATAATAATAATAATAATAATAATAATAATAATAATAATAATTTTTATTATTATTCCCGGCTTTTACAATGAATATACATTTGTCCGGTACCCATGTTCACAGTTAACTACACATTTGTTTCAACACATTTTTCCATTCTTGTCTGTTCATCCATATATCTTCTTCTATTTCCCATTCCCTCTTAGTTTCATTGATTCCCTGAATCCACGTAATATTTGGCCTACCCTTCTTTTTCCTTCCCTGTGGTTTCCAATCCATGATTATCTTAGGTAGTTCTTCCTTCTTCCATCCTTCTAATGTGTCCGTACCAATTTAATTGTTTCTTCTTTATAAAATCTAATATTGAATATTGTAGCTGCATTTTTCTTTTATATATGAATTTCTGATTTTATCCTTCCTGGATATTCTTGCAGCACGTCCCCAGTAGTCCATTTCAGTGGCGAGTAATTTTTTTTTTTTTTTTTTTTTTTCATTTGTGCATTTAAAGCCCACACATCAACTCCATAGGTAATAATGCTTCTGATTACTGTATTAAAAATAGTTTTTTTGTTTTGTTTCTTTGAAGATATGTTTTGTCCCACACTATTCCATTTAGGGCAGATATAGCATACTTTCCTATATTGATCCTGTTTCTTATCTCTGTTTCTTGTTTTCCATCTTTAGTAATTTTAATTCCCAAATACTTATATTCTTCAGCGTGTTTAATTGTCCCTAAATCTTCTTCTAGTATTATATACTTAATACTAAATCAATAGATAACAACAAAAAGATAATAATAATAATAATAATAATAATAATAATAATACTTTTTATATACAGATTTTTAATGTTAACACATCTTTCTGTGCCTAAAGTTTTATTTTCCTTCTCCATTCGTATCTCTCCATCCACTCCATGTCCTCCAGCCTCTTGTTTTCATTCCACTTATTTCTTGCATCTACGAGTTACGAGGTCTTTCTTTCCTTCTTCGTCCAGGTGGACACCATTGCAATGTTTTCCTGGCTAACTTTGCATTACTCGCACGTGCCTGTACCAAATGAATTGCTTATATCTTACATAATCTACTTTTAATTGCTTATATCTTATATAATCTACTATATCCAGCCTCATGGGCTAGTGGTCGGCGATTCTGACTACAGTTCATGAGGTCCCGGGTTCGATTCCCGGTCAAACCATAGGATTTTTTTTGTTTAAAGGAAATTTTCCCTGTGGTTGCCCATGTTCTGGAATTTAGGTTAAGTTTAAGTTAAGAACTCTCCTGGCGCTTCATTATCATTTATCACCCATCATATCATCGGGGTAACGTAACTCCGCCTTCCAGGTGCCCCAACCTGAGAAATGGATTACAATTCCACCAATGGCAGGGGAGTCTTATGGAACACACATATAACCAGAAATAGATAAATAAATACTTATAATAATAATAATAATAATAATGATAATGATAATAATAATGATAAATATAGTAATAATGATAATGATGATGATAATAATAATAATAATAATAATGATAATAAAAATGATAATAATAATAATAATGGTGATAATAATAATGATAAATATAGTAATAATGACAATGGTGATGATAATGATAATAATGATAATAATAATACAATTATGGTGGCACTATGGCCCTGGGGTCGACTCAGCCTCTAACGGAAATGAGTACCAGACGCTTGTTCTGGGGGTAAAGGCGGCCGTCACGCAGGGCTGACAACCCGGCTGACATAAAGTGCCGATTGTCTAGAAAAAGTGGGAGCCTTAACCTCCTACTACCCCAAGGGCCTCCGGGTCTGTTGTGGGATCACTTTACTTTACTTTACTATAATAATAATAATAATAATAATAATAATAATAATAATGATAGTAATAATAATAATAACGTACACATTGGAAGGTGTGTGAATTCGTTAAATCATTATTACTGAGCAAAACATCAAAACACGTTGCGTAACAGCAACTTGCGTAATAATTTTTACCTCTTCAATGATAAGATAAAATTCACTTTAACACAGAAAAACCTGTGTTAGTATTTATATGACGTTATTCATAAGTTGTTCTTAATATTATATACGACCAACTGTGTTTATTGGTAAGTTGTTACAGTGTGCCCCATGTCAACACTTATTTATATACAGTAGTGAACCATTTACTCCCAGTGATAGGGTGAGGTGAAGGTCTGTGCTATACAAGGGCCAGATATGTTGCACCATCACAGGGGTAGATGACATTAAATAGATGATATCGGTACGGGGTAATGGAATGCAGTTTTAGGCCGGGCAAAATGATAAGGAACCCGATAAAAGCCTGACTTGGATTCGATTCATCCTTCAGAACACTACATGGAGTGACCAAGATACGAACTTGGTACCCACAGATTGGAGTGGGAGTGTCTTAACTAAATGCGCCAAGGAGCGGCCTATTTCTATTTATTATTATTGTTATCATCATCATTATCATTAGCTTGTCACAATAATAATAATAATAATAATAATAATAATAATAATAATAATAATAATAATAATAATAATAATAATAATTTTATTATTATAATTTTTATATTATTGTTATTATTATATGGACATGTGACACGTATGGGGAATGAAATACGTGCATGGAAGATTCTTGTAGGAAAACCAGAGGGAAAACGCCCAGTGGGTAGACCAAGAATGAGGTGGGAGAATAACATTAACTATGATTTGAGAACGTAGATTATTCAGGGGATGATTGGAAAACATTAGCTCAGGATATGGATGTATAGAGAGCTTATATCCGCGTCGTCATGAACCTACGGTTCGACACTGCCAGTGAATGAGTTAGTTATTATTATTATTATTATTATTATTATATTATTATTATTATATCTATGGCTGTAGTCTCGAGGTAGCGTAGTGCCTTGTCACGCAGCGGTCCCGGGTTCGAACCCCGATCGGGACAGGATCCTGGGAGGTTTTTCCTCACCTGTAAGACAAATGTCAGGAAGCTTATGGCCCAACGATCCCCGAAAATCATCCGGCCATCATCATCATCGTTATCATTATCATCCTTCACCGGTGTGGAAAGCAATGGGAAGCTACCACATCTACAATTCTCTAGCTGCAGTGAAAAAAACTGCCCTCGGGCAGAATTACTATGGAATAGAATACATATGAATATATTTTATTTGTCTAATGCCACAAATTTGTATTTTATGACATTTCTGGCTTTCTCCCCTGGCACTGCTGGAATTGTAACCTATTTCCCAGGTTGGGGCACCTGGAAGGCGGAGTTACTTTACCCCGATGATATGATGGGTGAAAATAATAATGAAGCGCCAGGAGAGTTCTTAACCTAAACTTAACCTAAATTCCAGACCATGGACCACCACAGGAATAATTCCCCTTGAAGTTAGCGTTGCTGTGGCGTACCTTCCACTCCGGCGTCCCCGGTTCGATTCCCGGCGGGGTAGAGAATTTTAAATATCCACCTTGAGTCTGGGTTGTGTGTCCTGTCCCTTGTGTCTATATGTGAAAATAAAAAAGAAAGTTAACAAAAAGGTAAAAAAAATCATCATCATCATCAACAACAAGGATTAAGCCCAATGGCCTGTTTCCGATCTATTATAGGTCGAATTGGTTCTTCCATCTCTTCAATGGTCTTCCCAACATTCTTCTCCCTTTTGGTATATAATTATACATTCTTCTTGGTATGCGCTGTTCATTCATTCGTAATACTGGCTGAAGATAAGCATTTGATAATATTTTATTCTTTCACAGAGATTAAATATATTAAGTTCTGTTCTTATATCTTCGTTTTTCTTTTTATCGGTCCTTTGGTATCCTGCTATTGCTCTCAACATCTTCATTTCAGCAGCCTCTATTTGTTTACTATCTGCCTTTGTTAATGTCCAGGTTTCACATCCATAGATAAGAGATGGAACTGCCAATACTTTGTAAAACTTCAAAATAGTTTCTTTTCTAGTTTTATTCAATAAAGTGCGTTTAATTGTGCCACATAGATAATTGAATCGTTGTATTTTAGTGCGTTTATCTAAATTTCACAGCAAGAAATAAGGATAAAAGGTAAAAACAAGACGGAAAAACAGTGTAAACGAAAAGAGAGAGAGAAAAAAAAGGAAAAATTATTTTGGACCGACCGGGAATCGAATCCGGAACATCATGAACTCTACTCAGAAGCGCTGCCCACTAGCCCAAGATGCTGGTCAAAGAGATAATACAGAAATACGGATAAAAATAAAGTATTAACTAGTCACTTTTGCATGTAAATCTCTGCCTTTACTGAAGAGAGGTTGTTGGAATTTATAAAAATGAGAATTTATTCAAGCAAGTGATCCTAAACAAAAGACAGGGTGACAGTGTCAAGTTCATGACTCTCTAAATAAAACACACATAACGTCAAGGCAACCTTGAGAATGACGTCATCTCGCTAATGACACAGGTCCACAAACCCAGTTTCATGAATGCAGCTATTGACTGTACAAATATTAGCAGAGACATTAAATCGAGGACATATCAACAACGCATCCATGAGCAAAATAAACTGACATCAATATCACGTTATTTACATTACAAAGGTTCAAAGTGACTCGATATGAAATACGAAACCAATTCATAAACATTTTCAATCCTTGTAATCCATCCATAGTAATTATGCCCGAAGGCAGGTCATTTTTCATGCTATGCTTGCAGCTTTACTAGGGAATTGAGTAGGTGTGGTAGCTTCCCGTTGCTTTCCACACCGGTGAAGGATGATGATGATAATGATAATGGTAAGGATGATGATGATAAGGATGATGGCCATATGATTTCGGGGACCGTTTGGGCGTACACAAATTTATATAATTACTAGCTGATACCCGGCTGCGCTTCTACGCCTGAATAAATTAGATGTGTTCTTATGCTTAATTGAATTAGTAAGAATACACAGCATATTATGATGCGAGGTTGGGAAGTGGTTTTTACAGAAGCGAGGAAAATGTTAAAAAACCTAGTGATAGCGAGGTTTTTAATTTTCGGAAATTAAAAACCTCCCTATCACTAGGTTTTTAAACATTTTCCTCGCTTCTGTAAAACACTTCACAAACGTGCGTTGTACATTAGTTTTTGATTTAAAAGGTAAGTTTTTAGGTGAAATTTAAATTTTAATTTATTTCTAATTATTTTTGATGAGGCTATGAAATCTATTAGTTTTTGCGCGATGGTGTTTTCAAAATAATAAATAATAGTAAAAAAATATATTTCTTGGGAATATTGCGTTCATTATACACAATTGACTAACGTTAACAGTGTGGGCAACGTTTATTAGTTGAAACTACAGCAGGCCGTGACACTAATCAGTGATAAAATGGCGGCAAGTACGTATTTATTGTTATCGATTGTTTCAAATGAAGTTCAGTTCATTTAAAGTGCAGTGATTTGTTTCTTATAATGTACATTAACACTACCTTTTGGATATACATTGTACGTAGTATGCATAGAGGGCAGTGGTTTTACTTCCCGCACGTGGTTTGTAATATTTAATATTACAGTATAGTTATTTAGGTTGGCAACCCCGAAATGCAGGAAGTTGAACTTTCGATCAAGGTTGCCATTACTGTAACTACAATAAAACGCTCTTACTTACTCACTGGCACTATCGAACCCGTAGGTTCATGGCCGCGCGGACATAAGCTCTCCATACATCCCTATCCTGAGCTAATGTTTTCCAATCATTTCCTGCATATCTATTTCTTCAAACCATAATTCTCCCACCCCATTCTTGGTCTAACAACTGGACGTTTTCCCTCTGGTTTTCCTACAAGAAATTTTCATAACTCTCTTTCATTCCCCATTCGTGCCACATGCCCTGCCCATTGTAGTCTGCAAGACTTTACTGTTTCCTTTAAAGATCATGAAGCCCACTATTGTGTAGTCTTCTCCATTCGCCTGTCCGTTCATCTCTCTTTGGTCCAAACATTTTCCTAGGAACTTTATTATTTCATTCCCTAAAACTTTGCCTTATCAATTATTGCCGCTAAAACTGATATCCTAGATATTATTATCAAGTAAGATAAATGTTAGCAAATGTGTATTAATTTATTATTATTATTATTATTATTATTATTACTTTATTACTAACTAACTAACTCATTGGCACTATTGAACCCGGAGGTTCATGACCGAGCGGACATAAGCTTTCCATATATCCCTATCCTGAGCAAATGTTTTTCAATCATCCCCTGTATAATCTACTTCTCTCAAATCATATTTAATGTTATTCTCCCACCTCATTATTGGTCTACCAACTGGGCGTTTTCTCTCTTCCTACAAGAAGCTTCCATGCACGTCTTTCATTCCCCATTCGTGTCACATGTCCTGCCCATCGCAGTCTACGAGACTTAACTGTTCTCATTATATCTGACTTCCTATAAAGACCATGTAGTTCACTGTTATGTAGTCTTCTCCATTCACATGTCTGTTCATCTCTCTTTGGCCCAAAAATTTTCCTAAGAACTTTATTCTCAAAATTATTTTATTATATTATTATAATGATATTAGTACTGCTTAATGGCACGTGGGACCGATATGAATGTAAAAATAAAAAAGAGATACAGGTTACAAATATTGTTCTGAGCGACTATTCACCAATTATAAAAAAAAAAAAACAAAAAACCTTTACTCGTGCCTGGTGTAATGCCAGATATATGGATGAGATCAGATGAAGTCCTTGTTGAAATTGTGTGATATAGGCGGCTGTCAAATTATCACTGGAATGATTAAAGGAAATTAAGTAAGTGTAAAGTGTTCCCACTACAGGCCTCGGGAGACCCTTGGGGTAGTGGGAGGTTAAGGCTCCCACTTTTTCTGGACAATCGGCACTTGATGTCAGCCAGGTTGTCAGCCCTACGAGACGGCCGAAAGAAAATTAAATCAAACTAAATGAATGAGTATGGAGAAATGATTGCATTACATTTTTGGGAGAGGAATATGGGAGCAACCTCGAAAAAAAAAAACCTGCCCTGGTTCCAATTCGTCTACCACGAACCCTATATGGAGTAACCGAGACGCGAACTGAGTTCCCATAGTTTGATATAGGAAGTGTCTAACCACTTGCGCCATGGAACCCCCTAATTATTAGTCTTATTCAATTAGTTAGTAGCGGATGTTGGAGATAACATAGTGAAGTAATGTTATTTTATTTGCAGATGACTGTGTGATACAGCAGAAACCAACATGGAGTCCTGTTCTGCAGCAACGATGAGCCCGTGCCCAGGTCACGTGGCGGGTGTACCACAAATGCTCTTCACCCAATTTATAAACACCATGATGGCAGCCCAATGTGCTTTGGGTTCTCCTGAAATCTACCCCGAGAACATGTCACATAAGCTGGACTCAGAGTATGACTTCATCGTGGTAGGAGCAGGCTCAGCAGGTTCCGTCATCGCCAACAGGCTCAGCGAACTCGAGAACTGGAAGGTTCTATTACTAGAAGCAGGAGGAGATCCAACCTTGACGTCTGAAATACCCGGATTGATATTCAGCACCGTGGGTTCATCGATCGACTGGGGCTACAAGACCGAACCTCAAGAGGGCATGTGTCAAGGAATGAAAGACAAACAGTGTCGTTGGCCGAGGGGTAAAGTTTTAGGAGGATCAAGTTCCATAAATGCGATGTTGCACGTCAGAGGTCATCGAAAAGATTTTGACAATTGGGCAGCCATGGGGAATACAGGATGGAGTTATGAAGATGTTCTTCCATACTTTAAGAAATCAGAAGATTTTACTATAGATGCAGGTGAAAATGTTTCTAATCTTCATGGGAAAGGCGGACATTTGACAATAGAACACTACGCTGATATTCATCCGTTGAGACCTGCTCTGATCGGTGCTTGGAAAGAACTAGGGTACAGCGAAAACTTGGACGATGAGAACATGATAGGAGTAACAACCAGTTTTGCAAACTTAAGGGATGGGAAAAGATGCAGCACTGCTAAAGCATTTCTAGCACCAATCAAAGAAAGACCCAACATCCACGTCTCTAAGTTCAGCCAAGCAACCAAAATCCTGATAGATGAAGAAACGAAAACTGCATACGGTGTTCAGTTTAAAGTAGGAGACACGCTGAAGAAGTGAGGGCAACTAAAGAAGTAATCGTTTCTGCTGGCGCAATAGGATCACCCCACCTTCTAATGCTCTCTGGCATAGGACCAAAGAGTCATCTTGAAGAAATTGGAGTTAATCCAATAATAGAAGATCTTCCAGTAGGCAAAAATCTTCAAGACCATTTGATTCATTATGGACTGTTGTTCACGCTAAACAAATCAAAAACACAGCCAATTCCACAAGAGTTGATACTCGATTCAATATACGCAATTCTAACAGGGAGGAGGGGGTACTTATCCACAATTGGTTTTAACTGATATCCACGGATTTGTCAGTACTGAGAACGATCCAAAGTATCCCGATATCCAATACCATCACGTGCATACGGCTTTCAATGATACCTACCTCTTATCAGAAATTCTCAGAGCTGGCGGTTTCACTCAAGAATTTGCCAACAATTTATGGAATCTTAATGTTAAATCTGAAATGCTGTCAGTATTACAACCCTTTTAAGACCAAAGAGTAGAGGAGAAATTTTACTTAGAAGCACTGATCCTTCAGATCATCCTAGAATCTTCGCAAACTACTTTCAAGAGCCTGAAGACTTGGAGTTAATGTTGAAGGGGATTGAACATGCAATTAAACTTGGCGACACAAATATAATGAAGTCTTTGGAAGCAGAATTAGAACACCTGAAATTTGAAAACTGTAAAGCTGAGTTTGGTAGTAGAGAATATTGGGAATGTTCTTTAAGGACAGTTGGTACCACCGTATATCATCCTGTTGGAACGTGTAAAATGGGACCAGAAGATGATCCGACTGCTGTGGTAGATCCTCAACTTAGGGTGAAGGGTGTGAAAGGTTTGAGAGTTGCTGATGCTTCAATAATGCCCACGATAACAAGTGGAAATACAAATGCACCTTCTGTTATGATTGGTGAGAAGGTATCAGATCTCGTAAAACAAACTTGGTTACATTGAAACACATAAAACTGCTGGTGGGGATAGAGCTGTGACGTAAGCTGAGGCAATTAAACGTAATTAAACAAATAAATGTTCCTAAATGATTGACGAAACAAATTATTAACTCTAATATGACTTTATCGCTATATTGGGATGAGAAAATGAAATATATACATTTAAAAATCTGTATTATAAATACGCCTAACTGATGAGAAGAGCCCAAATTTTTATGCGAAATGCATGCTTTTTTTTACGTATTAAAAAGTATGCGGGAATGATTTACATGTTAAGTGGCATCTTCACTGACAATTTGAGCGGTATTTGATAATGCATAGAAAGGCAAATTCCCGGGGAAAATGCTTATTTTAGATTTTTAATGCATAAATGCATATTTTACTCCTAAATGTGGTATTAAATTATAATTTTCCATTCAGATAATTACTACTAATTAATTAATAAATTAATAATTGTTTTATATATATATATATATATATATATATATATTTCCACCGCTGTGGTCTTGAGGTAGCGTGCTGCGTTGTCACGCAGCGGGCCCGGTCGGGGCAGTTTTTCTGGTGAGGTTTTTATCGGGGTTTTTCTCACCTGTAACACAAATGTCAGGAAAACTTTAAGGCCCAAACGGTTTCCGAAATCATATGGCATCATCATTCATTATCATCAAATCCTTCACCAGTGTGGAAAGCAACGGGAAGCTACAACACCTACAATTCCCTAGTAAAGCTACAAAGCATAGCATGAAAATGCTATGACTGCAGTGAAAGACCTGCCCTCAGGCAGAATTATTATGGGTGGATGGATATTAAAATTAATAACGTCTCTGCAATCAATTTGATATAACCTAACGTGTAGGCCTGTGTAAGAGGGGAACACTCGTGGGCCTTGAGAAATAATATTAGTCAATTATGTGTTCTGAAGATGTCATCGAGAAGAAGATCAAGTTTATTCATAACCGCTTCTCTAAAATACCAGAAATTATGACACAGCTGGAGGCCAGAAATAATTCTTTGGAGTATCCACTTCCTCTGATAGATCAAATTTGAAATTCCTTGTCTTCAGAAACTCACAGTATTGCTAAAATAACATTTGATAAGCTTAATGAGGTATTAAACAAAAATCCTGACTAATGACGTAAGTTCTACACTGTTCCATTATTGTAATTTGAATAATTGCCTTTCCAACGGAATTCTTATTTCTAATAATAGTATTTTTATTAACCAACTTTCTCATTAGAGCATTGCCTCAAGGACAAAGTGATACAGACAATTAATTTTTGAAATTGATGAAATACGTTTTTAAATACATTAAAGCAATCAAATTGTAGGCCTAATTGAAGTATACATGCTATAAAGTAGAAATTTTGTAAATATGGTTTCTTAAAATTGAAATTGATCCTCTAATGGCAGCGATGGCAATTTTACAGAGATACACCCTGTCCAAATCTAAGGAATTCCAAAATTTGGCTAAGAATCCTGGTAAGTACCTCTAAATAAAGTTCTATTATTTGAATACAATTGTGGTAGTTTAGAAGTTTACCACATTCTTAAAAGTATAATGTTTTGACTCTTATATTCAATTTCTCGAACGTTAAGATATGTAAACCGTGTTTATAATATGCATTTCAGAAGAGGTTCACTCATTTAGTTTTTATGATTTTATGAAATGGGTTCTTAAATGCAATTCCATACCGGAATTTGTTTTTCGCGACTAAATAGGAGGAAAAAAACTAAGTTTGGGTTGGTGGGGTCCCAGGACCTCCAGAAATATTTGAAATGTTAAGAGAACAATTGCTCGGTTTAGTAATTTTATAAATGTGATTTAAATGAATAAATAATATGTTAATTAAATAAAAAATTAACTATTATAAAGTTTTATATGATTTTGACGCACACTTTTGAAATCCAGAATGGGTTCAAGCAAGGAGATGCACTATCTCCTCTACTATTTAATTTTGTACTAGAGTATGCCATTAAATCTTTAGAGAATGAGGAAGGCTTACAACTGAATGGTATTAATAAGCTGTTTAGTTTATGCTGATGATGTAGTACTACTGGCCGATAGCGAGGAGATACTAAAGGACAACACGCAACACTATTGGGTAACACTAAGAAATTAGGACTGAAAGTAAATATCAAACAAAACTAATATATATTGTCACACGTAGTAAATACATTATATAATGGAAAAGAACAGCTAATGACAAATGAGGGAAATTTTAAGGAAGTGGCTGAATTCAAATACCTAGGAACCAATAATCACAATAGGAATGAGATGCACAAAGAAATTAAACATAGGCTCAATTCTGGAAATGCGTGCTATTGCATTTGCAGAGACTCTTGATGTCCCAACTCCTTTCAAAAAAGTTAAACTGAAATATATAAAACTATTATTCTACCAGTTATATTATATGGGTTGCGAACATGAACTCTTACTTTAAGGGAGGAAATGGGATTACGCGTATTTAAGAATAAAGTTCTTAGGATGAACAGACAGGTGAATGAGGAAGACTACTTAACAATGAATTACTTGGTCTTTATAGGAAGCCAGATATAATGAGAACAGTTAAGTCTCGTAGACTGCGATAGGCAGGACATGTGGCACGAAGGGGGGAATGAAGACGCGCATGGAAGCTTCTTGTAGGAAAACCAGAGGGAAAACGCCAAATTGGTAGACCAAGAATGAGGTGGGAGAATAACATTAACTATGATTGAGGGAAGTAGATTATATAGGGTATGAATGGAAAACATTGGCTCAGGATGGGATGTATGGACAACTTATTCCGCGCGGCCATGAACCTACAGGCTCGATGGTACCAGTGTATGTTATGTTTGTAGTGTATATATATATATATTATATATATATATATATATAGTGTGGTGTGTGTGTGTGTGTATAATCATGAATTCGTCTGAAGAAGGTACAAAGTACTGAAACAGCTGAAAACAATTTGTATTTAAACAAATATGAAAACCATACAAAACTTCAACAGTTTTATTTTTATTTAATTATTAACGTGAAAATGGATTTCATCAAGTAAACACCAAATCAATGATTGTTAAATAAATAAATAATAATAATAATAATAGTAACAATAATAATAATAATAATAATAATAATAATAATAATAATAATAATAATAATAATAATAATACTATAATATTATTATATATTATTATTATTATATAATATTATTATTATTATTATTATTAATATTATTATTATTATTATTATTATTATATTTATTATTATTATTATTATTATTAATATTGAATCTCCATATTTTGAAACCCTATTCGCCACAAAGGCATGTTAAGGTTGTAGCTTACTATAACAACACTATACATTGTAAAACAAAATATTATCGGAAAATCTACACTTAACTTACTTGATATATTTTTCAACACCTATAGAACAACAGTGCGCATGCGCCAGAGTTTTATACAGTCAGCGATAACCCAACATCGAACCAGATATCGATTATCATCCTTACCACATATAGATTATTTATATCGTACTAAAGTTCATACAGCTTATTGCTAGGAGCAGCACGTCGCTATGAACTAAATAAATAATACGTACATATATATTAAAATCACACCTATAAAATACAATCGGATTACTTTTATACCTATATGCCAATATTTAAGGTAAATAAACTTATGACTATCAATTGTTTCTTTTACTATTTCACACTTCTACAATATAGTCCTTTCCACGAAGAATCTACGAGTATTAGCACCTCAAACTCCATTTCGACAAAAAAAAAGTGACTTAACCTGGTCCCTTTCCCTATAGTCGTATCCTTGATGTGTGTGTGTATATATAAGTTAATATTGTTCTAAGTTGGCACACTCTTTTTGAAAATGGCGGAAACGTAAGTTCATAAAATATCGGAAACAATACCTGATCCTTCCCCTATAGCGTACCCTTGATATACATACATACATACATACACACACACACACCCACACACACCACCATATATAATATTTTTTTTTTCTAAGTTGGCACACACTTTTTGAAATGGCGGAAAAAGGTAAGTTCAAAAATACTGGAAACAATTAAAATAACAGAAGGCCGAAAATTCTTCATCAAAAGTATTTGAGTTAGTGTTCTCCCCGAGGACATTCTACAATCAGCACTTGTTTTTATAATTAAGTCCAGATTTTTTGTAAAGTTAAAAAAAAAGATCAGTTTCCCTCTTTATACCTGCCTGTAATTTGGTTCAGTGTGAGTCAACGTGCTTCGTATGTCCCCAGCCTAATATATTATAACAACATCTAAACAAAGAAGCATTATTGCTATAAGTATATATTCTCTTTATAGGCTTACTTATTAGAGAAGTCACGAGATGGCACCTCGACCGATATTCAGTTGGCCTTCATGACAGAGAATCATTATAAGGAAGGAAAAATAAATATTGTGCTGAAATGCCTGATTGGGGCGAGTTGGGGAGCGTGCTAACGTATAGAGTTGTAGGTCTCTGGTCAAATCCGGCTAAGACATTTATTGTTTTATGTCACGCACGCACACATAACATATATTGCTAGAAAGACCATATGTCGCAACTATAGGGGTGGAGAATTTCCTACATTGTGATTAATACAGACTATATTAGGATTTTGTAGGCCATGCAGTTCGAAGTGAGAGAGCAATCATTAAAAAATATATTAACTCCACGCTGTGGTCTCGGGTAGCGTACTGCCTTGTCACGCAGCGGGCCGGGGTTCGATACCCGGTTGGGCGCAGTTTTTTTGGGTGAGGTTTTTATCGGTGTTTTTCCTCACCTGTAAGACAAATGTCAGGAAAACTTACGGCCCAACGGTCCCCGAAATCATATGGCCATCATCATCATCCTTCTCCGGTGTGGAAAGCAACAGGAAGCTACCACACCTAACAATTTCCTAGTAAGCTGCAAGCATAGCATGAAAAGTCCTTTCAAAAAACGTTTAAGCTGAAAATATATAAAACTATTATTCTACCAGTTATATTATATGGATGCGAAACATGGACTCTTACTTTAAGGGTGGAAAGGAGATTACAAGTATTTGAGAAAAAGTACTTAGGAAAATTTTGGACCAAAGAGAGTGAACAGACAGGTGAATG
Source organism: Diploptera punctata (assembly GCA_030220185.1). NCBI lineage: Eukaryota > Metazoa > Arthropoda > Insecta > Blattodea > Blaberidae > Diploptera > Diploptera punctata. Next base: position 118,098 of record JASPKZ010002732.1, on the reverse strand, counting down.
GAGAAGACTACATAACAATGAATTAGGGGCACGCCCGTAGCGTAGTGGTTAAGGCACTGAGCTACAAGCCGGAGGGTCGAGGGTTTCAGTCCCGTTTGGGTCAGGATTTTTAACTGACCCAAACCCTCTGGCGGCACTATGGCCTGGGGTCTACTCAGCCTCTAACGGAAATTAGTACCAGACGCTTGTTTGGGGTAAAGGCGGCCGTCACGCAGGGCTGACATAAAGTGTCGATTGTCTAGAAAAAGTGGGGACCTTAACCTCTACTACCCCAAGGGCCTCCGGCCGTGTTGTTGGGATCACTTTACTTACATAACAATGAACTACATGGTCTTTATAGGAAGACAGATATAATAAGAACAGTTAAGTCTCGTAGACTGCGATGGGCAGGACATGTTGCACGTATGGGGAGTGAAAGACTTGCATGGAAGCTTCTTGTAGGAAAGCCAGAGGGAAAAGCCCAGTTGGTAAGACTAAGAAATGAGGTGGGAGCATAACATCACCATGATTTGGGGGACGTAGATTAACAGGAATGATTGGAAAAACATTAGCTCAGGATATGGATGTATGGAGAGCTTACGTCCGCGCGGCCATGAACCTACTGGTTCGATAGTGCCAGTGAGTTATAGTTAGTTACCATAGCTATACAGTACAACAAACAAAAAGTTTATGCATACATAACAATTGGTTGACAGATAAGAGGAAAATTATACTTGGTTTCAAGATATTTCTTTCTTCCTTATATTTATGACCACACTAATATCCATGCAAATCATTGTCTAGAATCTTTGCGTATAAAAAGCGCGTGCCCCTTCATCAAACTGTTATTGTTAGGTCAGAGGGTGAATACGATATTTTGTATGCGATGTTTAATACGAATGGATTCAAAATCTGCAGCGATACAGATTTACTACCCATGATTCTCTTCTGTATCATTACGAAGTTGTGTAACATCTGATGTAGATGTCGACACTATGCAGTCATATTAATTCAAATCCTCAATTCTCCCGTCAGAGTCGCAAAATGTAATGTGAGTTAGAACTTTGTTTTTATCGGCAATATTTTTCTAGTTTTACATTTTAGAAATAAAGAGAGTTATTTTATCTGGAATCTGTTTTATATCTTTTTTTAAGGGCATCCGGCACTTTCTTGGATTGAAAAAATATATATTTTCAATGAAGAAAACCAAAAAAACAGTGACCTTTCGGGCGGAAAAATGCAGTTCGATCGAAAAATAGTTTTTTGAAATATGGTTTCTGGGGTAGGATGTACGGGGATTTGAACTTAGTTCCGCTCTATGGTTTTGAATATTTAGGATGTCATATATCCTTACAATTGGGAAAATGATATACATGAAAAAAACTATAAATTCAAAGTGTGTGTGGGGACTATTAAAAGAACACTACAAACGAAAACAACAAAAGAAACAACGCTCTAAAGTTTTATAAGGTAATGGCAGTTCCCATTGTGACGTTGGGTCAGAGACTTTGGCCAAGAATAGATCAGACAGAACATCAGAGGTGAGTGCCTCAGATACGTTGCAGGAGTACTTAGAGACCAATTCCTATGAAACCATTAGGCAAGAACTAACATTTTTAGTCTAAATGAAAAAATACAAATTAAAACAAAATGGCATCAACATATTTTAAGAATGGACTCTTCTAGCTAACAAAATAGCATGTTGTACATCCCAAGGCTATAAGATGTGGGACGTCTCGAACACGATGGTGCAGTAACTTCTTAGAGCAGACATGCCGACGCCCTACCACGAAGATGGTGATAATTAATATATATATATATATATATGATATATATATATTTGCTTCAAAAACTCAGGAAGTCTATTTTATTCATGTGTAATATTTTGTTGATTTAGGACCTTTCAACCCATAAAAATTGATTTTAACAATGGTGTGTCTTATTCTCCTAATGATAGGCCTCTTTTTTTTTTTGCATTTTCCGTACTTATATTTTTTTATATTTTTGTACACTTTTCTCTGAAAATCAAATTACCGTAAACATTGTGGCTTTGATATGCAGTTTAAAGAGGGTCCAGATAAAAGTGGTAATTTATCTTTGTGTGTGATTACCCGTAGTATGGCCCGCGGACATAAGCTCTCTAATATCTCTATCGAGCCATGTTTTCAATCAGCCCTGTATATGAGTTCCTGAACTCAGGTTATTGTGTTCTCCCACCTCTTCTGGTTACACTGGGCGTTTTCCTTCTGGTTTTCATTAAGACTCCATGCCGTCTTCATTCCCCTTTCGTGCTAATGTCCTCCCATCGAGTCTACGAGACTTAACGTTCTTATTCTATTGACTTCCATAAATCCTTGCAGTTTACTGTTATGTAGTGTTCTCCATTCACCTATCTGTCATCTCTTTGGTCCAAACTTTTCCTAAGACTCTTTATTCTCAAATATTTGTAATCTCCTTTCTTCTCTTAAGTAAAGAGTCCATGTTTTCACATTCCATATAATATAACTGGTAGAATAATATTTTTTATATATTTTCAGTTTAACGTTTTTTTGAAAGGAGTTTGGGACGGTTCATAGTCTCTGCAATGCATAATAGCACACATTTCCAGAATTGAAGCCTATGTTTAATTTCTTTGTGCATCTCATTCCTATTTGTTATTATTGTTCCTAGGTATTTGAATTCAGCCCACTTCCTCAAAATTTCCCTCATTTGTCATTAGCTGTCCATTTCCATTATACAATTTATTTCTATGTGTGACCATATATTTAGTTTTATTGATATTACTTCCAGTCCCAATTTCTTAGTGTTACTCAGTAGTGTGTGACTAAATTAATTATTTTAGTGTCTAAAATTCCGAGGTCTAGTCGAAAGATAAACTTTTCAGACCGTGGAAAGGGAGACACGCTGTACCGCAACTTGGTAAAGGCAATAAGCTATAAGCCACAAGGTCAGGAGCTCGACTCTCCCGATAGAATAGGAATTTTTAAACTGGCTAAGCCCTCTTTGTCACACCTCAACCTCATAAGGAAATTGGTATGAGAGACATGTTCCGCGGGAGAGGGGTGAAAGAGGCCGTTCCACAAAGCCGGCAATCTCGTGCCTTAACCTTCAACTAACCCAACTCTCTACAATTACATCAATTTGTCTTTTTACACATTTTTTAAGTCCTACCACAAGAAATAAGGGGCTGCCAGACACTGACATCTTTTAAAAGAAATCTAAATTTATATATTTGCTCTAACCTCGACTTCATTATTACCCAGTGTAAGGTATATATATATATTAATTGGTGTTTCTCGTATAATTTATCATATTTATACCATTATTATATTATTATTATTATTATTATCATTATATTATTATTATTATTATTATTATCGTAAGTATTATTATTGTTATTACCTATAAAATTTTGTCTGTACATGACATTTACTTGTTACATTTATTGTATCTTTAACTGTTTATAATTAGCATAGTGTATATCTATATTTGTCAAATATTTATTTGTATTTGTGCTGGTTGAGTGGAAGAGAAGGCCTTATGGTCTTAACTCTGCCAGAATAAATAAAACATTATTATTATTATTATTATTATTATTATTACTATTATATTATTATTATTACATGCCTAAATTTACATATTTTGTGGTCTAAAAATCTATGGTCCAGTGACAAAATGGAAGGTTGCAGACTGTGATATTAACAATAAACCCAGTGTTAACATACACCCAATCAAAAGTTTGTATTTTACCAGATAAATAATCTTTATAATAATAATAATAATAATAATAATAATAATAATAATAATAATAATAGTAATAATAATAATAATAATAATAAGAATAATAATAATAAATAATAATAATAATAATAACCTTATTCATTATTATGTTGTCTCTGACATTTCCGTCCAACTCTCTGCAATCCATGTTGTAAGTCGAATAATGAAAGTAACTAAGAATGAACAGACAATTGGGATCACCTTGACCACAGAGTAAGTTGGGTTGCCTACCTACACAGCGGAAAGGAAGACGTGGCAACGCTACTTAAAACTTATAAAGTATTTGCATAATTATGTAAATGTAAGTGAACCCTGCGACCGTAAAATAGCTGCGTCGTATCAATTTCTCATCGGTCATCCGACAAGACTTCATTCAACGCTGTACTCTCCATACGCACAGGTAGGGACTTAAAAACAAATTAAGTATTTTTTAAAATTAAATTAAATTTAAAACAATCGTTTATAAATTAATAAAACGAAATAATGAAATTAATTTGTAATCATGATAAAATTCGTCAGAAGAAGGTACAGATTACTGAAACAGCTGTAACGAATTTGTATTTAAATAAATATGAAAATCAAATAAAACCTCCATGCTTAAATGATCCTGAGAGCTACGCCGGCGGTAGCATTGCTGCCGATAGGGTTACCCATGCCGGACTGGTTGAAGGTGATAAGCCAGACGAAAAAAGTACCTTGGGCGAAAGAGTGACGATCTTTCACCGTAAAAATACAACCGTCAAAAATACGGACATGGGTTCATCTGGGGTAAAATTTTCCGGAAGTCAAATAGTCCCCCATTCGGTTCTCCGGGCGGGGACTACTTCAGGGAACCCATGCCAAAGGCTCAAACACAGGGCAGGACATGTTGCGCGTATGGGGAATGAAAGACGTGCATGGAAGCTTCTTGTAGGAAATGCAGAGGGAAAACGCCCAGTTGGTAGACCAAGAATGAGGTGGGAGAACAACATTAACTATGATTTCAGGGAAGTAGATTATACAGGGAATGATTGGAAAGCATTAGCTCAGGATAGGGATGTATGGAGAGCTTATGTCCGTGCGGCCATGAACCTGCGGGTTCGATAGTGCCAGTGAGTTAGTAAGTATAAAACTTTAAGTTTTATTTAATTTAATTAACATACAAATGGATTTTCATTAAGTAAACTTAATAAAACACACATTAAGTTCCTTTAGACAGAAGTGTTAGCAAACATCGGGAGATGTTGTTTTCATTGTGATCCGCACTACAACAACGCCATCTCTGCGTCCTAGCACGAGATTGGTTGACTAATATGAGCTAGTTGCAGATAAGAAACCATATTTACAAAATTTCTACTTTATAGTACGTTCACTTGAACTACAGTATTTACAAAATGTATTTCATCAATTTTAAAAATTAATTGTTTGTGTCACTTGTCCTTGAGGTCATCCTCTGATGAGGAAAGTTATATATAATAAAAATGTATAATATATAATAATTATAATATAGGTTTATAAAATTGTATATCTCGTATGCAGTGTTATCAACTATTAAAGTAATTAAAATAATGTAGGCCTTTCGGGACCAGTTTCATCCTCAGGAGAAGGTTGTTCCCTACTGTCAGCTACTGGCTCAGGCTACATTCTTTAAATAATTATTTTAATAGTTCTGACGACTGCATGGCATTTAATAATAAATAATAATAATAATAATAATCATAATAATAATAAAATAATAATAACAATAATAATACATTACGCCGTAGCGTAGTGGTTAAGGCACTGAATTACACGCCGGAGGGTCGAGGGTTCAAGTCCCGTTGGGGTCAGGATTTTTAAACTGACCCAAACCCTCTGGTGGCACTATGGCCTTGGGCGGTCCACTCAGCCTCTAACTGAAATGAGTACCAGACGCTTATTCTGGGGGTAAAGGCGGCCGTCACGCAGGGCTGACAACCCGGCTGACTCAAAGTGGCGATTGTCTAGAAAAAAGTGGGAGCCTTAACCTCCTACTACCCCAAGGGCCTCCTGAGGCCTGTTGTGGGATCACTTTACTTTTTTTTACTTACTTTATAAACAAGAATTTATTTTATTTATTTTATTTTATGAATTGAAGTTTCTAAAATGTTCTTGTGTAAAAAGTACGTAAGTACATGTTATTTATGGGAAGCCAGATATAATAAGAACAGTTAAGTGTTGTAGACTGCGATGGGCAGGACATGTGGCACGTATGGGGAATGAAAGAGGGGCACGGCGCAGCTAAATGAAAGAGGACGATGGACACTTCATGTACAAAAATCGGCCAACAGAAGGACATATCTTGAGAGCAACATCAACACGATTTGAATTTTACGGACAAACAGAAAAACATTAGCTCCAGTTCAGATGAATGCATATCTTATGTCCTCCTGGTTACATGCTGCCACAGAATTAATTAATTGCTTATGCAACTTTAGATATGGAATTTGACCGGAGGATAAAATTGATCAGCCTGATGTACTAGTATTCATGAGGTCCCGGGTTCGATTCCCGGTCAGACCATAGGAATTTTTTCTTAAAGGGAATTATTCCTGCGGTTGCCCATAGTCTGGAATTTAGGTTAAGAACTCTCCTTCCATCGACCGCGGTGGACTAGTGGTTATGCTCCTTGCCTCTGGTCCCGAGGGTCGCGGATTCAAACCCGGCCAGAGTCGATGGATTTTTTAGGACGGAAAAATCCAAGGAACCAGTCCTCCGGGAGGGACTTTAAGCTGTGGGTCCCGAGTCTGAAGATTTTCAGGCTCGTAAAAAATCCTTAAGCCTGAATGAAAAGACCTCTAAGCAAAATTTACCGAATATTCCCGTCCTAGTACTACCTTGGTTTCCTAGATGTCAGTATGAGGCGGAACGGTGACCACGGACCACTCAAAATGACATCTATACGAAAACAAGTGTATGGTTGAATGTCTTCCTTGTACGGGGAGAGCGCCTAAATCTCTGTAAAGGGAAAACATGGGCTTACAATACAAAAACTCCCCTGGCACTTCATTATCATTTATCGCCCATCATATGATCGGGGTAACGTAACTCCGCCTTTGAGGTGCCCCAAACCTAAGGAATGGATTATAATTCCGCCAATGCCAGGGAAGGAAACCAGAAATGTCATAAAAGACAACCTAGTGGTATTAGACAAAAAAAACTCTAATTTGGTATCATGAAAGCGCCTGATACACATGAGTATTATAAAGAGAATACGAATTGAATGAAACACCTGTAAAACATTCACAAGATGCGGCTTGTGTATACCGCTCCATCACACTAACATAAACAGGAATTTAGCTTTTGATAGCGGTCAAATTCTCTCCCGGTAAATCTACAAATCTATTATAATTCTATGGTATAAGGACAGACACAAAATCCTCCTTCGCATCTAAGATTTTTTTTAATTCGGTCATTTTAAATATATTTCCACATATTTATTTTTGCAACAACTTTCATATTTAAAGGGTGCATCATGCAAAGTAACAATATGGCTGCAAACATCACTACTTAAGACAAAGATTTGTATTATTAGCCGACTGTAGGAAATACATTCTATAACAAACTGCGGCTAGAAGTCAATATCAGAAAATTAAATGTATGGTAACACGTAGAAATACTTACTCAAATGGTAATTGACACTTAATACCAAAACATGACGGGAATTTTGAAGCAGTGCCATAATTCAAATGCCTACGAAAAATAATACCAAATACAAATGAGGTGCAGAAAGAAATTAAACTTAGATTTAACTATAGAAACATATATATATATGAAATGATAAGAAAATAAATGCTTGGACGGGAATTGAACCCGGACCACTGGGCTGGTACCCCAGCGTGCTATCCATTACATCATCGGGCAAATCCAATACAAACGTTTATCGTAAATATAACAAGTAAGGAAATTAAAGAGAATATTTTTACTTTCTCGCCACATCTGGTAATAATGGAGAATAATATATATATATATATATATATATATATATATATAGAGTATAGTGATCCCACAACAGACCCGGAGGCCCTTGGGGTAATAGGATGTTAACGCTCCTACTTTTTCTAGACAATCGGCACTTTATGTCAGCCGGGTTGTCCAACCCTGCGTGACGGCCGCCTTTACCCCCAGAACAAGCGTCTGGTACTCATTTCAGTTAGAGGCTGAGTCGACCCCAGGGCCATAGTGCCGCCAGTGGGTTTGGGTCAGTTTAAAAAAATTCTGACCCCAACGGGGACTTGGAACCCTCGACCCTCTGGCTTGTAGCTCAGTGCTTTAACCACTACGCTACGGCGTGCCCCATATTATATTATATATATATATTATATGGCCTATATATATATATATATATCTATATACATATACATATAAGAAAGACAAATGTTTGTATTGGATTTGCCCGGTGGTGTAATGGATAGCAGGCTGGGGCACTAACCCAGAGGCCCGGGTTCAAATCCCGTCCAGGCATTTATTTTTCTTTTTTGTCATATTAAGCTTGTATTGCTCAATGACAAAAATTTAATTATAACATATACATATATATATATATATATATACATACATATATATATATATATATACACACACACATATTCCATTCTATTTAATAGTAATTCTGCCCGAGGGCACGTCTTTCACTGCAATAATAGCATTTTCATGCTATGCTTTGCTGCTTTACTAAGGAGTTGAAGGTGCGATAGCTTCCCGTTGCTTTCCACACCGGTGATGGATGATGATGACCGGATGATTTTCGGGGACCGTTGGGCCCTAAGCATCCTGACATTTGTCTTACAGGTGAGGAAAAATCCCGAATAAAACCTCACCCAGGAGCCTGTCCCGACCGGGAATCCAACCAAGGCCCGCTGCGTGAAAAGGCAGCACGCTACCTCGAGACCACAGCGGTGGATGTATATACAATATAACAAGGTTTCCTACTTTAAGAAACTGCTCCAAATACAGTTTGTTGTGCTCTCAAGAGGAACAAATGGTTATGAAGAGACAAAAAATTACAAGAATTTGAAATCGAAGTGCCAAGGAAAATTCCTGACACAAAGAAAGACAGACAGACAGACAGACGAATGGATAAAACTACATAAAGTGAACTACATGATATTTATGGGAAGATGTAATGAGAACAGTCAAGTCACGGCAGGAATTGTGGCACGAGGGGAGTCACGGAAACTTGTTTTAAGAAAATCAACACCAGGGCAATAGCTTACAGTAGTTTGAGCAAGTGTAATATTACCCTTGATTTAAAGAAGGTAAATTATACAAGATTAGAGACCCACAGGATGAAGAGACGCAGGAAGACCTAAGAAGCGATGGAGGGATCAATTTCTATCCTGAAGCGGAACAGGTCAATGGCCTAATCCACGACTGCAATTGACGATGAGTTATACAAGATACGATTGGAAAATATTAGCTCAGGATAGGGATGTAAGGTAAATTCGACTAATTTTCTGGTAAATTTTCTTTTCGCTGCAACGAAATTAAAAGTGTGGGAATCGAAGTTCTAAAGACAATCAACAGATGGAAGAAGTTTCTGTTTACATTTTAATTCCTCAAATTAATATTTAACAAACTTTCTTAACTTAAAGAAAATGCTGTTCCAATTTCCACAACGGGTCACATCCTTAGTGCCATCGAACAAGCCGCACAAGGAACATTTATTTCCGCACGGTTTGATAGTGACAGTGAGTTCATCATCATCATCATCATCATCTAGGGATTAAGCCTGTTGGCTCGTTCCGGTTTCATGAAAGCTAGAATTGTTGAAATTTTTCAGATCATCTTCTGTGTGGGCGACCAACATTTCTCCTTCCGTGCGGTTTATAATTTAGCAATAATTTTGGAAATCTTCCTTCTGGCATTCTATCAACATGTTCTTTCCATTCGTTCCTATATTTAATTATTCGGTCTGTAAGTTTGAAAATATTTAGTTCCTTTCTTATATCTTCATTTCTTTTTCTTATCCAGCAGAGTATATCCTGCTATATTTCTTAAAAATCTCATCTCAGCTGCTTCCAATCTTTGTTCTTGTCTTTTAGTGATCGTCCAACATTCTGATCCATACATCAATACAGGAACAGCCACGACAGCGAGTTAATAATAATTATTATTATTATTTATAGACACTTTACATCTAAAGTAATATCCACTGTATGACCGTTGGGTTATCAGCAGCCTGTGCGTTCTTATGTTATGAAATAGGGTTTGGCAATGAAATTCGAAACAGGCTTTTGCCTTGATTGCGGAAAACAGGTTATGTAGGTTGGGGAATTGCTTTCTAACTCAAGTCGCTCTATTGATATATTTTTTTCCTCTTATTAAAAAAAATGTATGCAGCGATTGAGACAATTGTGTCCTAAGATTGTGGAAACAACTTTCTACGCTGAGACAGAAGACGAGTTTCATTATGAATTAAATTAAATAACACTAAGAAATTGGGACTGGAAGTAAATATCAATAAAACTAAATATATGGTCACACATAGAAATACATTATATAATGGAAATGGACAGCTAATGGCAAATAAGGGAAATTTTGAGGAAGTGGCTGAATTCAAATACCTAGGAACAATAATCACAAATAGGAATGAGATGCACAAAGAAATTAAACATAGGTTCAATTCTGGAAATGCGTGCTATTATGCATTGCAGAGACTCTTGATGTCCCAACTCCTTTCAAAAAACGTTAAACTGAAAATATATAAAACTATTATTCTACCAGTTACATTATATGGGTGCGAAACATGGACTCTTACTTTAAGGGAGGAAATGAGATTACGAGTATTTGAGAATAAAGTTGTTACGAAAAATTTTGGACCAAAGAGAGATGAACAGACAGATGAATGGAGAAGACTACATAACAATGAAACTACATGGTCTTTATAGGAAGCCAGATATAATGAGAACAGTTAAGTCTCGTAGACTGCGATGGGCAGACACGTGGCAAGAATGGGGAATGAAAGACGTGATTGAATCTTCTTGTAGGGAAACCAGAGGGAAAAGGCCCAGTTGGTAGACCAAGAAAGAGATGGGAGAATAACATTAACTATGATTTGAGGGAATTAGATTATACAGGGGATGATTGGAAAACATTGGCTGAGGACAGGGATATATGGAGAGCTTATGTCGCGCGGCCATGGACCTACGGGTTCGAATATGAACTGGATTCAATTGCGTGAGAATAGAACCTTAACGAACCTTAATAACCCACGGGTTCAATATACCAAACAGTTAATACACGAACCGGTATGTCCACACACTGACCTATATATTACAGTATGTATACAAGAAAAACAGTGTATTAGGCTTATTACATTGATATTGCGTAAGTTGGTATTTTAACAGCTGATGATGTAATTAAGATGAACAGTTGAATTTATTGTTCATCCGATATCTTCGGTTGCAACTGAACCATATAAAAAGGTTAGGTACTAGTTCTTTTAATGACCTTCTTGTGAAAATTCAAATTTCTGGCCGTGTCACGGTTTATTATTGCTTGTAACTTGGCACTTTACGGAACACCATTTTCTAAACTAACACAAAGGTAAGTTTCGTTGTAAACACTACTTGAATTTATTGACTTTTGTTTTACGAGTATATAAAACAGTTATTCTTCCTTTTTATGTATGCCAAATGAGGTATCTTACTCTAAGGGTAAAGACAATATTAGGAGTATTTCAAAACAAAGTTCTTCTTCTTCTTAAACATAATTTGAAGGATTTTCATCCTGTTTATTTCCAAAATCACTCCTCCGACCCTAAGAGTTACAGTTCAGTTCTCGCTTCTTTTGAGAGGTCTATGGTGTTTGGTGCGGTAAGAGGGGAAGGCGAATTGCAGATACTACCTGCACTTACCCTCAGTTCAGAAAACATAATAGTTACTACACGTTGAGTTTTCTTATTTACTAGTTCTGTGTCAGTGAATAGTTTCGAGAGTTCATCACAGGATAGCGCCTTTTTATAACAATTTATTTATTATCATTATTAATAAGTAAATAAATTTCAGGCTATTTGTGGAACCATAAGAAGAACCTTAGGTCGGAAAACAAGGAAGATACGAAACTTAAATTATAAAAACAATGGCTGTTCCTTTGTTGTTGTATGGAAGTGAAAATTGGATAATGAAATCAAGGGATAAAAGCAGGATACAGACTGCGGAAATGCTGTTTTTACGTAATGTGAAGGATGCACAAGAGCGGATAGAATAAGGAATGAAACTATACGAGAAGAATTAAATGTATATAAAATTGAAGATAAATCAGCGAAAATAATAAGAAATGGACAGAACACTTAATGAGAATGAATAACGAAAGAATACCAAAAAGAACCTTCCTGTATAATCCCAGAGGAACAAGAGATGTTGGCCGACCACGTAGAAGATGGACTCCACTTTTAACTTCACCGGAACAGGCTGCATAGCCTAAACCTTGTAGTAGAAGAAGAATAGAAAATGTTTTTTGCTTGGCTACTAGTTCCTTCCCCCACTCGGCAATGTTCCCTCCTGCCACGCACCAAGACGGCTACAGTTATCAGAACTGGACAGTACTTGATAAATTGTAATATTAAGTTTAGGTTAAGATTAATACTTCCATCTTTTGTATATTATTATTACATTGTATAAGAAACAAAATTAGATTAAGAAACCATAAAATGTAATATAACTGTAAACAGCTTAGATTGAGTTTCAACAGCCGCACTCTGTAAAAGTACAATGAATTAAATAAAGAAATCATGCTAGATAATAAATAGGGACAAGAGCAGACCTGGGGATATGGGCATTAAGCCCGAGGAAACCCAGGGGGATGGTGGCGGGGCTCTTAAATAAACATATCCCTCTTCACAGATTCTCCCATTTAACTAAATTATACAAAGTCCGTATTCTAATCGAATACTATTTTTTTAAATTTCAGAACAAAACCTGGTACATAAATATGGAGTCTACATGCAGCATCAACACAGCTCATTCTCCCTGGACGTCATCTCCTGCTACAGGTCTGGGAGCCATCCTCATCACCAACCTGCTGACAGCACTCATACATTCACAAAACAAACTTCTTTGCACGGACGTATATCCTCCCGACACAAGCACACTATTAGATTCATATGACTTTATTGTGGTCGGTAGCGGATCTGCCGGTGCGGTTGTAGCAAACCGCCTGAGTGAAGTGTCAGACTGGAAAGTGCTTCTACTGGAGGCAGGTGGAGACCCTCCGCTCTCATCAGAAATACCTCCCATATTCCACAGCCTCCAAGAAAACAGAATCAGACTGGCAATATGTAACAGAACCACAAGAACACGGCTGTCTCGGAATGAAAGAACATCGATGTAATTGGCCACGTGGGAAAGTTCTCGGGGGTTCGAGTATCCTTAACGCACTGCTGTACGTCAGAGGGAACAAACGAGACTATGACAATTGGCTGGCAGCAGGTAATCCAGGCTGGAGCTACGACGAGATCCTTCCTTATTTCAAGAAGATTGAAGATTTCAAGTTCCCTGAGAAGGGAGCACCTGGTGCTGAGACTTACAAGGAAGAATATCACGGAAAAGGAGGATATATGCCTTTGGAACGGTTTGGATACAGAAGTCCGATAGTAGATGGCTTACTAGATGCTGCAAGAGAGATGGGATACGAAATAAGAGACGTAAATGGAGAGAAACAAGCTGGATTCACCCTACAACACGGGACTTTATCCGAAGGTACCCGTTACAGCACAGCCAAGGCCTACCTTGCTCCCATCAAACATAGGGACAACTTACACGTTGCTAAATTCGCTCACGTGACAAAAATAATAATAGATTCAGAAACAAAGTCAGTTACTAGAATTCAATTTATAAAAAATGAAGCAACTCATGTTGTCAAGGTAAATAAAGAAGTAATTCTATCAGCGGGGACAATAAACTCAGCACAACTTCTCATGCTCTCAGGGGTTGGCCCCAAAGAACATCTTGAAGAATTGGGAATACCAGTGATTCAAGATCTTAGAGTCGGAGAGAATTTACAAGATCATATGCAAGTCTTAGGTCCAGCATTTATGTTCAATGTCTCACACCCGCAGTCTACAGACCCCATAACAAGTCTTGACAACACCTACGAATATTTGATTCACAGAACTGGTCCTCTTGCAAGTATCGATATTCTTCAACTTCAAGGATTCATCAGCACCAAATATGCTCATCTTGACGTCCCCGGTGCGACGCTACAAATGACAGACGACCTTGATTACCCAGATGTTCAGTTCCAACACATCAGATTCCCACTTGCAGAAAATACCACCAAATGGGTGAGTCATGTCACCAGATTCTCAGATGAAATCTACGAAGCTGTTTTTGGGATACCAAACTCAAAATCAGAAATTTACATCCCCCTAACCGTACTCCAAAGACCAAAGAGCAAAGGATTCATCAAACTACGCAGTAAAGATCCTCTTGAACCTCCTATTATGGATCCAAAGTATTTATCAGATGTCAGGGACGTGCAAACGCTTGTGGAAGGGGTGAAGGTTGCAATGACAATAGGACAGTCCAAGACCATGGTTGATAGGTTTGAAACCAAGATGAACACTGTGAAGATCCCTGGCTGTGAAAATGAAGAGTTTGGATCAGACGAATACTGGTCCTGCGCCGTTAGAAGAGTCGCCACAACAATCTACCACCATGCTGGTACGTGCAAGATGGGGCCAAGAAGCGATCCTAGTGCAGTAGTGGACAATACTCTCAAAGTTCACGAAATTAAAGGTTTGAGAGTGATTGACAGTTCCATCATGCCAAATGTTGTGACGGGTAATACGCATGCGCCGACTATAATGATAGCTGAAAGAGGTTCGGATTTTATAAAAAGTGATTGGTTAAAATAATTGCACAACTTAATAACATAGATGTTTCCGAATTTATGAAACTATTGTAAAATACCATACGATACAAATAAATAAAATGTTCGTTGAATGCAATGTTTCAATATATCATGAATATACGGATTCAACGATATTGGAAGCCAAAAAAGGTACGGTATCTCTTTTACTGATACATTTCTGAAAACGGTACAAAGTAAACACCGGCAGGATCGCTACTTTAAAGCAAATAGTAACATGACAGAGAAAGATAGTTCTTTCTATGGGGCTATATATACAGGGTGGACCGCTCGAATGGACCTAATTTCAATTGCTTGTTACTGGCAAACGGTTGAAGATAGAAACTTAAAACAACGTTCATATTAACAGAAAAACTCACCAAGTTTTGATATCCAGATCACCACATCTCTATATGAGCCCCAGCAGTCACTGTGACGATATCAAAGCGATGAACAATTTCTTGCCAAGTACGTTGGAGTATGTCTTCTGGAATGTTCTCAATAGCCTCTATGATGCGCTCACGAAGATCACGAAGGTCTTTGACTGGGGTGGTGTAAACTTTATCTTTGACATAGCCCCAGAGAAAGAAATCCAGTGGTGTTAAATCGGGAGATCTCGGGGGCCACGCGATTGGTCCTCCCCTACCAATCCAACGGCCAGGGAAAATGTTGTCCAAAGTCGTACGAACTTCATTGGACCAGTGGGGAGGAGCACCATCTTGCTGGAAAACGATGTTAGGCTGCAGTTGTTCAATTTGTGGAAGAGAAGAACTGCTCCAGCATGTCAAGATATGTGGTACCACGAACAGTTTTCTCGGCGAAGAAAAACGGTCCAATGACCTTATTATGTGACAAACTGCACCAAACATTCATCTTCGGACTATCACGAACATGCTCTTGAATAGCGTGAGGATTCTCCGATCCCCAGATCCGCACATTATGCCGGTTTTACCTTGCCTGACAAATGGAAAGTGGCTTCGTCCGAGAAGAAAATCTTGGTCATGAAGTCAGGATCAGCGCCGAGACGGTCCAGCATCGTATTGGCGAATTCCACTCGTTTCGGCATGTCATTCGGCTCCAGACGTTGCACTAACTGCACTTTATATGCGTGCAGTTTGAGGCGTTTGTGGACAATCCGTTGTAATGTCGATTTTGGTATTTGAAGTTCCCGCGAAGCTCTTCTTAATGACTTCCGGGGGCTTCGCTCAAATGCGGCTTGAACATTTGCTACCATTTCATCGGATGCTCTGCGACCACCACCATGCTTCTTCAACACAGATCCTATAGCTAATAATGTATCACGCCACTTCTTTATGCTTCTAGCAGTTGGAGCATCACGGTTAAACACACGCCGGAACTCCCTTTGAACTCTAATGATTGATTTAAACTCCGCATACCACCAAAACAGCTTGCGCTTTCATCTGCGGAGTCGCCATTTTCACAAACAATTAAATCTAAGAACGAGAAACGTATCTTTGTGTCATCTACCGACAGGATTCGAAACTTGGTGAGTTTTTCTGTACTATGAACGTTGTTTTAAGTTTCTATCTTCAACCGTTTGCCAGTAACAAGCAATTGAAATTAGGTCCATTCGAGCGGTCCACCCTGTATATATATATATATATTGCACATTTTCGCGGATATAAGTACGAATATGAAAGTTTTCTTGGGTTTTCCGCGTCTTGGATTCAAGTTCGACCTCTGGCCACTGATTCCGACGTTTCGGCATGATCCCACGTGTCATTATCAAGGAATGATAATATCTATAACTTATATTACGATCTATAATACAACCAGTTAATGTTAGTTAAAATTAAGACTAAAACTAATAATAAAATGTATACAAGCAAGACATATTAAATTGTCCCTGTCTGGTGTATATAAAATCAAAAAGAAATATAATGAGATATAGAAAACTAATTTTACGATTATACAATTTTTAAACAAAACAACAGAAAAGAAAGTATTTGTTAATCTTAATATTATTTTCGTAAATAATTTAATTGAATTGTTAAAAGAATACTATCAGTGAGGTGTATAAGTTAGTTTGTTATTAAATAATTCTTTAGTTTGTTTTTGAAGGATGTTATAGTTTGACAGTCTCTGACATAGGGCGGAAGGGAATTCCATGTTTTGGTAAGTGAGACCGTAAAAGATAATGAATAATATACAGTGTGATGAGGAGGGATATAAAGGACAATGTGCTGATGGGATCGAGTGTCAAGATTATGTGTGTCGGATAGTCTGATGAAGCGGCGTGATAAATAATTAGGCGATGATGTGTGAAGTATTTTATAGAGAAGGGATAGGGAATGGACAGTTCTACGATCTCTTAGACGAAGCCCCGATAATTGTTCCAGGGACGGTGTAACATGGTCAAATTTGCGAATACCACAAATAAAACGTGCGCAAGAATTATGAACACGTTGAAGTCTTTGAGTGGAAATAATATTTAAATGAGTCCTCATAGAGATTCATAAAAGAGAAAATTAATATATTATTATATATTTCCCAGTTGGAATTCGGAAAAGAAAATGTCTAGTTGAGAAAGCGTCAGATACAGTGTGGAACAGAGTTACCCGCAACTTTCACCGGTTGTACTGCCATACTGACCGATGTTTTCATATAATGCCCCATAGACGTGGTCTTAAATCTGCCACATACGTTAAAGTTATTATTTATTATTATTATTATTATTATTATTATTATTATGTATGGGCAGGACATGTTGATCGTATGGGGAATGGAAGACGTGTATGGAAGCTTCTTGTCGGAAAGCCAGAGGGAAAACGCCCAGTTGGTAGACCAAGAATGAGGTGGGAGAACATTAAATATGATTTGAGGGAAGTAGATTATACAGGGAATGATTGGAAAGCATTAGCTCAGGATAGGGATATATGGAGAGCTTATGTTCGCGCGGCCATGAACCTCCAGGTTCGATAGTGCCAGTGAGCAGGCAAGTAAGTATTTTTATTATTATTATTATTATTATTATTATTATTATTATTATTATTATTTATCCATGGTAATCACTTATTCTTAATAATTACAAACAAGTTAAAAAAATTAAAAATAATCACAGATATGTAACATGATGAATAATCAAATCACAGTGATCTTGAGTTGTTACACAATTAGAAAAAAATAAATATATCATTCATGGTTGAAGGGGTTATCTGAGATACTTGCGCCCACACGCTTTGTCACGCTTTTAAAAATATTACAATATGAATGTTTCAAGCCCAGCCATTTTTTAATCAGCATAACCTATTAATAATAATAATAATACTTACTTAATTACTAACTGCCACTATCGAACCCGTAGGTTCATGGCCGCGCGGACATAAGCTCTCCATACATCCCTATCCTGAGCTAATGCCTTCCAATCATTCCCTGTATAATCTACTTCCCTCCCATCATAGTTAATGTTATTCTCCCACCTCATTCTTGGTCTACCAACTGGGCGTTTTCCCTCTGGCTTTCCTACAAGAAGCTTCCATGCAAGTCTTTCATTCTCCATACGTGCAACATGTCTTGCCCATCGCAGTCTACGAGACTTAACTGTTCTTATTATATCTGGCTTCCTATAAAGACCACGTAGTTCATTGTTATGAAGTCTTCTCAATTCATCTGTCTGTTCATCTCTCTTTGGTCCAAAAATTTTCCTAAGTACTTTATTCTCAAATACTCGTAATCTCCTTTCCTCCCTTAAAGTAAGAGTCCATGTTTCACATCCATATAATATAACTGGTAGAATAACAGTTTTATATATTTTCAGTTTAAACGTTTTTTGAAAGGAGTTGGGAAGTCAAGAGTCTCTGCAATGCATAATAGCACACATTTCCAGAATTGAGCCTATGTTTAATTTCTTGTGTGCATCTCATTCCTATTTGTGATTATTGTACCTAGGTATTTGAATTCAGCCACTTCCTCAAAATTTCCCTCATTTGTCATTAGCTGCCCATTTCCATTATATAATGTATTTCTACGTGTGACCATATATTTAGTTTTATTGATATTTACTTACAGTCCTAATTTCTTAGTGTTACTCAATAGTGTGTGCGTGTTGGCCGTTAGTATCTCTTCACTATCGCCCAATAGTACTACATCATCAGCATAAACTAACAGCTTATTAATACCATTGAGTTGTAAGCCTTCCTCATTCTCTAAAGATCCAATGGCATACTCTAGTACAAAATTAAATAGTAGAGGAGATAGTGCATCTCCTTGCTTCAACCCATTCTGGATTTCAAAAGTGTTCGAAAACTGTTTGCCTACACGCACCCTGCACTTTTGTGCCATTTAGACACATTCGTATAAGTCTAACAAACTTTTTAGGAATTCCGAACTCTAGCAGGATACTATATAACTTCTCCCTCTTAATTGAATCATATGCTTTTTTGAAGTCTACATACAGTTGATGTTACAGTGCCAATAATAATAATAATAATAATAATAATAATAAATAATAATAATAATAATAATAATAATAAAATAATAATAATAATAATAATATAATAATAATAATAAGATTCATTGTTAAAACCGTTGAGGTGGATACTCATAAAATAAAATAAGAGTTAAAATGTACCTTTTTACGACACGACACTCCATTAGGATCAGCACCGAGAACATCAAGTAATGTAGCGAAGAAAGAACCTGATGAAGATGGAATAGAGATTCTGAAAGGCCTTCAGACAAAAAAACATATATATATATATATATATATATATAATTATAAGTTGAGGACGACGGCTCTGCCCTAAGAAGCTACATTTTAACTTATTTTATTTTACGACCTATTAATCTAAATTGCATGTGGCCTGCTCTGCAATTTATTGGTTCAAGGTCAACTGAGTGTTTCGGACTTACAACTGGGAAAAAAGTAAAACAAATAGGGACTATTTTCTTCTTCTTCTTCTTCCTTTCCAGGATTAGGTCAATGCGACCTGTTCCGGTCTCAAGTCCACCGTTTTCTTGGCCGTCCCAAAGATATTTTTCCATGTGGTTTGTAGGCGTTTATCTCTTTGGGTAATCTTGCATTGTCCATTCTGTCTAAATGTTCTTTCCATTGGTATTTGCGCTCTCCTAGTTTATCAACTATTGAAAATATCTCCAGTTCAATTTCTTATTGATTCATTGTGTAATCTATCCATGCGTGTACATCCTTTTACGGATCTTAAACATTTCATTTCAGTGGCTTGAATGTGTGAGATATCTGTTTTTGTAAGTACCCAAGATTCAAATCCATATAAAAGAACAGGAACAGCCATAATTTTATAAAACCTGAGGTGAATTTCTCTTAGGGTTTTCGGAGGGTTCTTCTTATGGTGCCACACATAATTTGATATCGGTTTAATTTATTGTGTATATCCCAATCATAGCTATATGTTATATCTGAACCAAAATAGTTAAAGTGTGCTATCTGTTCTATTATTTCATTATTGACTACTATTTTTGCTCTGACTGGCACTTTGCCCTGAAAAGCCATAATTTTAGTTTTTGAAGTTGAGACTTTGAGATTATAATAGAGTCCCAATTGATTCAACATGTAAATGGCTTTTTGTAAATCCTCTGACTTCTGTATAATTACCAGATCGTCTGCATACATTAAAATTTTCATATATATTTCCTTATTAATTTATATTCCTATTGGACTTGATTTTTTTCCATTTTCGTATAGCCTCGTCAAAATATATATTAAACAATGTAGGTGATAATGTACACCCTTGTCGAACTCCTTGATTTACTAAAATTTCTTCTCTGGAATAATTATCTAAATTAAGGATAATTTTCGTGACATTATAAAGACTTTTTATTCCTTCTATAAGTTGAGCCGAGTACCCTCTTGCCTTCATTATTTCCCACAATTTTCTTCTTATCACCTGATCAAAGGATTTTTCAAGATCTACGAAAGCTAAATATGTGGGTAAATTGAATTCTCGTCTCTTTTCTACAATCTGTCTCATTGTGAATATATTTCATGAAACAAATCTTAAGACAAGTTGAGAACATGCAATACTAACCTAAATTTCTGGTAAATCAGTCAAATTTCCTGAGTCTTACCTGCAAAAGAAAAAAATACAGGAAGTTAGTACCAACTGCAGATATGCTAACGTTGCAACACGAACCACGTTTAAACACAATCAGGCGTGAAATTTTCATTTGTCACGAATAAACAACCCTTACTTCTTACACATTGTGCTGCCAGCAGAGGCAATGAAAAGTGTGAAGTTTACCGGAGAAAGGAAGAACAAGGCACATGATTTAAATTTTTAAATTACTTCTTTTTTACGGTGTTAATGTAATTACTTCTACATCCAAACAGGGTGACACCTTGAGCTCCATACAAAGTCAGGGAAACCCAAGCTTGACTGCAACAAAACGTTTCTAATCATTGGCACATGTTCAATTTTATGAATCTTGACCATTTACCTCTTTCTTCATCACATCAAAGAATAATTCCTGAGTTTATTGACAACTAAATTGAATTAATTCTAGTAAAATTAATTTTATATATTTTTTAAATAAACAAGAACATATAATCTATTCTTATGGTAAGGTTTAATATACTATTCTATAGTAATTCTGCGCGAGGATAGGTCTTTCACTGCAATCATAGCATTTTCATGCTATGCTTTGGAGCTTTAGTAGGGAATTGTAGGTGTGGTAGCTTACCGTTGCTTTTTACACCGGTGAAGGATGATGATGATGATGATGACCGGATGATTTTCGGGGACCGTTGGGCTCTAAGCTTCGTGACCATTGAAGGCCACATGAATTACTTCCGTCTACGAGATTTAACAGGTCTTATTGTGTCCTATTTCCTAAAAAATCATATAGCTCGCTGTTTTTTTTAAATGCGTTATTGACACTTTTAAATGCCAAGCAGGATACGATATCTTCACTACAAGCGTCATCTTCCAGAGATATCAAATATTTATTTTACATTAATATTCTTGTACATGATGATCTTGAAGAAGATATTCGGGCTGTTGGCCGTGATCTCGAGGCTTGTAGTTCAGACTGCGTCTGGAATCATCAAGGGTTGTCTTGAGACTCTCACGGCCTACAGCCCGAAAATCTTCTTCAAGATCTTCATAGCAACTCCGGATATGAAAGCGTAAGTCAATAGAACTTGCAGCACATTATTTGTGGCTATTTAACCCATGTCCCAAATGCAAGTCAATGACAAATCGGGTTTAAATGAATTTTGTCTTACACCAATGACAGTCGTGTCTCACCTCGTTCTTTATCGATTTCTCTTTATCAGCTCCTGCTTTTGTGATAAAGAAAACTCCTCCTTTTTAATATTCTGAACACGTCAGAGCATTATTTTTCTCCAACAATACACTGAATGTACCAAACAATGAACAGATTCCTTGATTTTTCCTGAGTTTACTAAAATAAATTAATGACCTATAATGTTGATTATGATATACAGTTTGATGTGTTTCATTACTTCTCCACTAGGGTGCATCCTTACAATATTCCGATCATATTTAGCAATAAATAATATGATCAAGTTGCAGTGAATATACATAACCTCACATTTATGATTTGTTTTCAAACATCGCCGTTTACATTAAATATATAAATATTTTAAAATAATTATATTTAAACAATGATTTGTGAGTAAACAGCTTAATTTTATTCGTTAAATAGTCCTAACAAATGCCACTCTTGGTTTCCAAATTATCTAGAAAAATTCACGACTCACGAAGTGAGGATAAATATCCACATACTACAAGACCAAAGTGTGTTTATTTTATTTCATTTTGATTTGTATTTATGTAGGTGGAATGGTGGCATAGAATGTCAAGAATTTGTTTATGACGTACATATCATTATATACTCGAGTCTGAGGAATATATTCATGTTCCAGTACTTAGTTTTTAATAATAATAATAATAATAATAATAATAATACTAATAATAATAATACTTTATTTATTCTGGCAGAGTTAAGGCCATAAGGCCCTCTCTTCCACTCAACCAGCAGAAATACAAATAAATATTTGACAAATATAGATATACACTTTACTAATTATAAACAGTTAAAGATACAATAAATGTAGCAATGTAAATGTCATGTACAAACAACATTTTATAGGGTAATAACAATAATGATACGATGATAATAATAATAATAATAATAATAATAACAATAATATAAATATGATACATTATACGGGAAATACCAATTAATATATATATATATCTTACACTGGATAATCATGATGTCGAGGTTAGAGCAAATATAAATTTAGATTTATTTTAAAAGATGCCAATGTCCGGCAGCCCCTTATTTCTTGTGGTAGGGAATTCCAGTTGCGAGAAGTGGAGACAGTATATGACATGGAGTGATGTGATGTCCTATGTTGCGGTATATTAAGCAAGAGACTATGTTGTGATCTTGTGTTTAAGTTATGGTTTGAGGATAGATACTGGAAACGGGATGATAAATAATTAGGAATCGAGGTATGTAGGATCTTAAATTGGAGATTTAGACAGTGCGATTTTCTTCTCTCTTTTAGATGTAGCCATGACAATTCGTGGAATAATGGAGAAATGTGATCGTATTTTCGAACATTAAATATGAATCTGATACACATATTATGGACACGCTGCAGTTTGTCCGACAATCCGTCACTTATGTCAGTTAGTAGAACGTCACAGTAGTCAAAATGCGGCATCACTAAAGTTTGGATTAAAATTCTTTTAAGAGTTGTAGGAAGAAAATGTTTAAGTCGCTTTAGGGAATGCATTATGGAGAAGATCCTTTTAGATGTTTGTTTTACTTGCTCATGCCATAGAGTCTAAGTAAAATCCCAAGTTTTTAACGACGTCGGTATAAGGAATTTGTTCATTATCTAATATGACAGCCGGCATATTGCCATTGTTTATGAGGTGTAATAGCCTTGGATGTCCGATAATTATTGCTTGCGTTTAATTATTATAGCAAATTTTTAAAAATAAATTGAGCTTTCTTCGCCCCTGTACCTTGTTGCTGTACAAACCAGAGTAACCTTTGCAAGTGCATTACACAACTGCAATATGGTGAATGCAACTAGTGCAATATGTAATCGTGTTTGTGTGTCAGTATTATAATTAAATTACTAGTCACTTGTAAATTTTGCTAGCATTTCTCAAGTAAGGTTGACACTCAGCTGTCCTCACCCCAGACTCAAACAACAGCTGGGATTGCACTACTATTCTCATTTATTTAAGCAACACATAGCAGCCATCATGAAAAATAATATTGTCTCATATTAAATATCTGAACTCATATTTGTACGCTCTAAAATATGTAAATTTAGGCATCTAAGCACACTTTAAAAACTCTTATATACAAAGTTGTTTCTTTAGTTTTGGCAACAATACTGTGCAATCCAAATAAAACTAGGGTTGACAATTCTGTTTATTGCACATGTAATTTCAGTGCCTCCCCTCCGTCCGAGCATATGAATTCGCCTCTCCCCTCCTCATGTAACAATGAGCCCAAAGTTATCAGTTTAGATCTAGGCGTCGCAGTATAACGTAGTACAAGTTTTCAAAGCAGGAGCAGAGAATCTGGTTGAAGATTGAATGTTTAGAGGCAGAAACGCACTACAGTGTCATCAAGGATTGCGAGAGGCTTGCGGTGCAGTACCGAACAGTGGCAAGGTGGGTACAAGCCTTTAGAGGACACGAAAATGTGTCACATGTGCCTAGGGGCAGTGTCTGCTGGGGTTGGGAGGTGCTCTACCACCCTCCAGACATAAGTCCCTGTGACTTCGACCTCATTCCTAAACTCAAGGAAGAGATTCAGAACAGTGGACGACAGTCTGAGTGCCGTTAATCAGTCTCTACGCACCATCCAGAGATTAGGCAGTGCCGATGGCTACCACATCGCTGGACATTGTACGCAAAGCTGGTGACTACAACCGAAGGCCTCTAAAACTTACAACCACGTATGTATGCTATGTATCCAGAAAATAAATAGTTGCCAAAACTAAAGAAACAACGTATGTATTCATATACTGGCTGCCTCTAAAGTCACTATACATTTCCATGAAAACACTACTATTTTTTAAAAATTTTCTTTGCGAACACTGTTAGTTTAGTGCATTGTTAACAACCTGTGGTTTGCGAACCCTCAGGGGGTTCGCCAAAACGTTTTCATAATGGCGGGTCTGGAGGTTCAGTCTATTATTGTATCATTTATCCAGATAGTAACAAAACTTACAGTCAAACTCGATTTAAAAGTTAGACATTCGAATGCAGTTGAAATGACGTCATTCTGTATTACATGCAGTTAATTTTTACGACCTACAATATACCTGGCATAGCCACTCCTTCCACCTGAGAGAGACAAGCGGTGCAATCTATTATAAATAACATGTTAGATATTAATCAAACACCGTGGAAAGAATAACGCCAATAATTATTAATACATTTAATACAGCGCCTTGATATAAATATCGTTGATCTTGCAGTGACATAACTACAAAAAGAAAAAGAAAACACATAGAAGAAAATATAGTTTCAGTACAAAGTATTGGTATTTTCTTCCGCTCATCAATATATTGATTTAGGCTTTCACGGCCGGAGTTATTATGATGATCTTGTAGAAGATTTCCGGGCTGTTGGCCGTGGTCTTGAGGCTTGTAGTTCCCTGACGTTTCGCCAGAGACTGCGTCCGGCATCCTCAAGGGTTGCCTTCAGATTGGCAATTTTGTCGACTACCTGCCCTATTTATACATATATCTGCGACGTGTTCTCTGCGCGGTATAAATGTATAAATAGGGCAGGTAGTCGACAAAATTGCCAGTCTCAAGACAACCCCTTGAGGATGCCGGACGCAGTCTCTGGCGAAACGTCAGGGAACTACAAGCCTCAAGACCATGGCCAAACAGCCCGGAAATCATCCACAAGATAAACATAGGACATTAATATTTATTTAAAATGTAGACAGCACTCTATCTCAGAGTTAAAATAATAAATAGTATCTTTTTGGTGATAATAAAAATGTATTACACATTAATAAAACCCAAATCACCAAACTAAAATTTTAAAATAGGCAACGTATTTCGACAGCGAGACTATCATTATCAGTACTAGGAAGGAAAAAGAAAGGAAGAAAGAAAGAAACGAAGGAAGAAAAAAGAGAGAGAGAGACTTTCATAATTTTATTTCATATTACCTATGTTCCAAAAGAAAGAAAGGAAAACAGCAGAAAGAGAGAGAAAGAAACAAAGAGAGACAGAGAGAGAGAGAGAGAGACACTTTGGTAATCTTACTTCATACATACTAATATCGGCCGCGATGGACTAGTGGTTATGCTCCTTGCCTCTGATCCCGAGGGTCACGTGTTCAAACCCGGCCGGGGTCGATGGGTTTTTTAGGATGGAAAAATCCAAGGAGCAAGTCCTCCGGGAGGGACTTTAAGCCGTGGGTCCCGAGAGTGAAGATTTTCAGGCTCATAAAAGATCCTTAAGCCTGAATAAAAAGGCCTCTAAGCAAAATTTACCGAATTTTCCGGTCTTAGTACTACCTTGGTTTCCTAGATGTCAGTATGAGGCGGAACGCTGACCACGGACCACTCAAGTGACATCTATACGAAAAAAGAGTAACTAAATTATTATGGTTCAAATTCTTCCCTGTAGGGGGAGAGCGCCTATATCTCTGTTAAGGGAAAACATGGGTTTACAATACTTACTACCTAAGTTCACCATGATTAAGTTAATAAACAATCACCAAATTTTAAAAGAAATCACATTTTTTCCTGAAAACCTACGCTACTTCAGAATAGCTATTTTGTCACTGAGAAACAAATGTAGAATATTGCGATGTTATTACCCAACGGGTGGACTAGTGATTCCTGTCTCTCGTCCAGAGGATCGTGGGTTCAAACCCGACCGCAGTCGAAAGATTCTTTTGGGGATGGAAAAATCCAAGGAGTAAGTCCTGCGGGAGAGACTTCAAGCTGTGGGTCCCAAATCTGAATGTTTTCAGGCTCGTAAAATATATATGTAATCCTGAATGAAAAGGCCTCTAAGCGAAATTTACAGCATTTCTTCATGCTAGTAATACCTATGAGTCGGTATGTTGACCGCATACCATTCATGTCATCTGTAGGGAAATAAACGTAACTAAATTAACTTGGTCTGGTAGCTCCTAAGAAAGGACGCCCAACGCTGGACTGTTACGCAGTTGTAGAAACTATGGATATGGCAAATGTATGAAAGGGTTACGCAAGTTCTAGTTTTCACTTTCAATTAAATCTGATATATTTTGCACTAAAAATGAATGTGGTTTGTTAAAATTAACACAATGGAAAGTGACCATTAATGCAGAATTGTTAATTACACTGATAAGGTCCGCGGGTCACTTAATCCACTGACAATCTGAATGTCATTATGTCCTTCAGGTTCCCTTTCTACGATTTTTCTTATCAGAATGTACAGACATTATTTAAAAATATAAAGTAACCAGTAGATTGATCAAACGGTCGCGTCTCAAACACATTTTATTTAAATTAATTAATTAATTTATTTATTTTACCTGATGGAGTTAAGACCGTAAGGTGTTCTCTTCCACTTCACCAGGTTAAATTATAGATATAATAACAATTATGAAATATCTACATGTTGATTAATGATACGTAATAGATATAGGCTACACAATATAAAGTTGACAAGTGAAAGAAAGAAAATAGTTAATAATTATAATAATAATAATAATAAATAATAATAATATAATAGTAATAATAATAATAAACCTATATATAGTTTAAGAAATTGGCTTGATAAGAAAAGTTTAAATATAAAGGAATAACAATATAATGGAACACGGTTATAGTATATTATATTGTCTAAGGAAATATGTAGTGAGTTTTGTTTTGAACTGTTTTTGAATCGTGCAGCCCTTGATATACGAGGGGAGGGAATTCCAGAGTCGAGTGGCTGAAACAAGGAAGGATGAGGAATAGTGAGATGTTCGATCGGGAGGACCAGAGTTCAAACACCGATGCCGATCACCTCAGGCTTTTTCCTGATTTTCCTCAATTATCATGATAAACACTGGGCTGAAATTTCATTACCAGGGCCGATTTGATCGTATTTACCAGTTCACAGCATCACAGAAGATATATTAACAAAATAGATGCGCCATGATTTTAAATGTTAAAGCCTCTATAAAAATAAAATGGAAAGTATCAAGTGATTAAAATACTCAATAGAACAGATTAACACGTAAATTGACAATTAATAACATCCATAGAGTCGCCGAGGCCCCACAGGGGAAGGAACATTCTAATGGGAATTCGGTGTGAGAATTGAAACAATAACCAACCAGTATTGTGATGGTCTTGGGAAGAAACAAACAGGAATGAGATGCACAAACAAATTAAACATAGGCTCAATTCTGGAAATGCGTGCTATATGCATTACAGGGACTCTTGTCGTTTAAGCTTCTCCCAAAAACGTTACATTGAAAATATATAAAACTGTTATTTTCCCAGTTATACTTACTTACTCACTGGCACTATCGAACCCGTAGGTTCATGGCCGCGCAGACATAAGTTCTCCATACATCCTATCCTGAGCTAATGCTTTCCAATCATTCCCTGTATAATCTACTTCCCTCAAATCATAGTTAATGTTATTCTCCCACCTCATTCTTGGTCTACCAACTGGGCGTTTTCCCTCTGGCTTTCCTACAAGAAGCTTCCATGCAAGTCTCTCATTCCCCATATGTGCAACATGTCCTGCCCATCGCATTCTACGAGACTTAACTGTTCTTATTACATCTGGCTTCCTGTAAAGACCATGTAGTTCATTGTTATGTAGTCTTCTCCATTCACCTGTCTGTCCATCTCTCTTTGGTCCAAAAATTGTCCTAAGTACTTTATTCTCAAATACTTGTAATCTCCTTTCCTCCCTTAAAGTAAGAGTCCATGCTTCTATGGATGCGAAACATTGACGCTTACTTTAAGGGAGGAGAAAATATTACGATTATTTAAGAGTAAAGTGCTTAGAGAAATGTTTGGATCAAAAAGAGATGAACAGATAGGTGAATGGAGAAGACTACATAACAATGAACTACATGGTCTTTATATGAAGCCAGATATAATAAGAACAGTTAAGTCTCGTAGACTACGATGTGCAGGACATGTGGCACAATGGGGAATGAAAAGGGAGTGGAAGATTCTTGTAGGAAGACCATAAGGAAAACATCCAATTGAGAGACCAAAATGAGGTGGGAGAAAAACTATATGAGGGAAGTATATTATAAAGGGGATGATTGGAAAATATTAGCTCAGAATGGGAGAGCTTATGTCCATGCGGCCATGAACCCGTGAGTTAGAACAATAACAGTTGATAGAAACAATAATAGCATGATTTTTCAGAATTGAGTCTATGTTTAATTTCACTTGTTGATAGAAACAACTAAAAGGTCTGCAAAGCTCATAGGAATGTGAGGAAAGAAGCTTTTCTCTGTTATTTTTTATTCTATGGTAGCTTTTAGATTAACATCTAATACAGTAAAAAAATTATATAACCATCACAATGGTAACACTGTTTGTATGCAGCGTGTAACTGAAATATCACATTCAGAAATCTAGTGAAAAGAAAAACAAAAATCCTTAAATGTATGAAATGCCATGCTTGTTCCGGGAGGTTTGGCTAAACACAATTTTCATAAGTAATGCCACGAGTGATTTCCAAATTATCGATAAATTCACGACTCACGAAGTGAGGAGTGGATTTATTTAGACTATTTAACTCATGCCCCAAATGGGAGTCAATGACCAATCACGTTTCAATGATTTCTGTTTTACAACCAATCACAGTCGTGTTTCACGAAATATTTATCAGTGTTATAATTACCATATTAAAGAAAGCTCCTCCTTTTTAATATTCTGAACAGGTCTGGCCATTATTTTGCAGTGACTGAGCCAGGAAGAAATACGGCTACCAGATTGTATATTTAGTGCATGAATGTCAACACATGCCGCATGCGGGAGTTAATATAAAAACATTTGTAGCAATTGATTATACCACCAAAAAAAGAAACCACTGTTTGTACTTTCTTAAATGTATTTTTTCCCAGGTAACAATCCAGAAAAATATAATTGTCATATTTACATCATACGACATCAGAAATAAAATTAATATACAGTTTGATGTGTTTCATTTTTTCTCCACTAGAGAGCATTCTTACAATATTGCGTTCCTTTGGCAATAAATAGTATGATCTGGTTGCAGTGATAAACAAAAGAAGCAGATGAAGCGTACCTATCGTTTCTCATTTGTTTTCAAAAATCGCCGTTTACATTAAATATATAAATATTTTAAAATAACTATATTTAAATAATGATTTGTGAGTAAACAGCTTAATTTTATTCGTTAAATAGTCCTAACAAATGCCACTCTTGATTTCCAAATTCTCTAGATAAATTCACGACTCACGAATTTGGAAATCACTCGTGGCATTACTTATGATAAACTTTGGTAGATAAATTCGAGGCCAAACACGATTGTGATTGGTTGTAAATAAAAAAGCATCGACATGTGATTGGTTATTGACTACCATTTGGGGCATGAGTTAAATAGTCTTGGAAAATACTTTAAAGTTTTACTGCCGGTACACTTTTTGGCACCTTATTTTACTTCCGATGCATCAAACTGGCTCAATATACAGAATAATGCATAATAGTAGCACTGCTTCAAACATTAAAAAAATGGAATGGGTAACGATTACATTTGTTATGCAAATTATTATTTTCTAGACAAGCTGTCCATAGGTCATGGTCCATAGGTCATGGTTAACATAACATGCATCTCAGCCGGGACTCGACTCCTAGATATCAAGCTTAACGCCCTGGCGCTCTACCATCGAGTTACTTAGAAAAAAATTGAGTTTGTACCGGGAGATTTGTCTAAATTGCTCAACGATAGAGCGTCAGCGTGTGAAGGCGAAGACCTTTGGTTCAAATCCCGAATTAAGTGCATTTTTTCTCTCGATTTATGTCAAATCTACTTTCATTATTACATGTTTATTAGGGTGGGCTGAAAAAAACTCTTTTTTTTTTATTTCGATGTTGTAATAGCGCGGAAAAATTGTGAATTATATAGACAAAAAGAAAAAAAAACATATATCAAAATCGGTTGACATTTTCCGGTCGCGCAAGGGCTCTGAAGTTTGGCAAAATATGAAAAAAAAAAACTTAATTTTGCAATATTTATTTTTTTAATATGAAGTGGGTATTGGTGACCGTTGCTAAGCACGTTTATGTCTATCTGTGGGATCTGACAATCAATACACTGGAAGTTATTTATCAAATACCAAGAATGTGTAAAAATATAACTTGTTCATTATTCTGGCAAATTTTGGAGTTTATGCGCGACCGATCTGATCTAAACCAAATTAAAACACAATGTTTTAGGCTCTATTTGAAGACGTTACAAACTGTTATATTACGAAAACATCTAATAAAAAATTAAAGAAATAATCTCAAAAATGAAGTTTTTTTTTTCATATTTTGTCAAACTTTAGAGCCTTTGCACGAACGGAAGATGTCAACCGATTTTGATATTTTTTTTTGTCTATATAATTCACAACTTTTTCCGCGCTATTACAACTTCGACATAAAAAAATGAGTTTCTTCGGTCCACCCTAATGTTTATGTTCATACCAAACAACAATAATTACATACTATATATAGCCCGTGCGACCCATATTTGTAAATAATATTGTAAATATCTTACTTTTTGTCTAATAAAGTCCTACTACTACTACTACTATATATAAAGTGGTGTTTTCATTACTCCAAACTGCATTTTATGACATTTATTGTTCTATAAGCACATTGTGCATGCATTCCTAACACTCACAATGTATATTGGATCGTATGTGAATGCTTCTGAATACATTTAAGAGAGCCAATCGTCTTTGATAAAGTCTGCACCTCTCTCACCAATCATAATGATTGACGCCTGGGTGTTACCAGAGACTACAGTCGGCATCACAGATCCATCGATAACCCTCAGTCCTTTGATTCCATGTACTCTGAGCCTCGAGTCCACAACAGCATCGGGATCTGATCGAGGACCCATCTTGCAAGTACCCACAGGATGGTATATTGTCGTAGCGACCCGCCTCACTGCGCAAGACCAATATTCATCCGATCCAAATGTCTCAGCTTCACAGCCTGGAACCTTTACTTCGCTCATTTCAACTTCAAATCGTGAAAGCGCTTTAGCTCTTGCAATATTCACGATTTGTTTTATTCCTTCTATCAATGTTTGTACATCCCTGGGATCAGACAGGTACCGAGGATCAATCACAGGAGGGTCCTTCGGATCTTTACTTCTCAACTTTATCACTCCTCTGCTCTTTGGACGCTGAAGAACTGTTAAAGGAATTAAGATTTCTGACTCTGAGTTTGGAGTATCGAACATAGCTCTGTAATAGTCTTCAGTGAAGCCAACAGAATCACTGAATATTTTTGTTGCATTTTTATCCTGAAATGCAAAGCGGATGAATTGATACTGGATGTCAGGGTAGTCTAAATCCTTAGTGTCTTCGGGTGCCGATCCAGCCACATCCAAATGTGCGTATTTTGTGCTTATGAATCCTAGAAGATGCAGGACATCAACACTTGACAAAGGACCTCGGCGATGAATAAGAAATTGATAAGTATCGTCTAAATTCTTCAAGTTATCTACAGGAACAGGGTTTGATAGATTAAATTTAAAAGTAGGAGCAAGTGCCATCATATGATCTTGAAGGTTTTCTCCTACTTTAAGGTCTTGAATTACGTTTATGCCCATTTCCTTCAGATGACCCCTGGGTCCAACACCCGATAACATCAACAACTGTGCTGAATTTATGGTGCCACCAGAGAGAATGACTTCTTTCGAACTATGAACTGTGTAGAGCTTCCCGTTTTTAACGAATTCAACTCCAGTAACTGCCTTTGTTTCTGAATCAATTAACAATTTTGTTACGTGAGCGTATTTTGCTACATGGAAGTTTTTTCTGCCCTTGATCGGAGCTAGAAATGCTTTTGCAGTGTTTGCACGTGTCCCACCTCCAACCGTTCCGTGCTGAATCGTAAACCCTGATTGCACTGGCCCATTCCTGTCACCAAACGTGTATCCACATTCTTTTACAGCCTCTACCAATCCTTCCATTATCGGTGATCTGTATCTAAAAGGTTCAACAGGTAGATAACCTCCCTTCCCGTGGTTATCGTCAGAATAGTTCTCTGATCCTGGTGTATTCCTTTCGTGAGGTTTGAAATTTTGAGATTTTTTGAAATAAGGAAGTACATCTTCGTATCTTCCATCCATCGTTCCCTGCTGCAGCCCAATCATTAAAATCTCTTCTGTTTCCCCTGGTGTATATCATCGCGTTCAGATTGCTGGTACCTCCAAGTAACTACCTCTCGGCCAAAGACACTTGCTTCCTTTCATACCAAGACAAGCCGGATTCTTGGGGTTCGGTTTCATATTGCCAGTCTGCATCGGACTTTTGCACTGTGAAAATAATTGAGGGAATTCTGTAGAGATGGGAGGATCGCCTCCAGCTTCCAAAAGAAGGACGTTCCAATCTGAAACTTCAGTCAGGCGATTAGCTACAACAGAACCTGCAGATCCGCTTCCTACCACAATGAAGTCGAGGAGTCCAAAATATTTGTAGTGTCGGGAGGATAAAGATTAGCTCCCATCAGTTGGTTCTGGGAGTCTATAACAGCTGTCAGCAGGTTGGTGATGAGAAGGGCTCCCAGACCTGTTACTCCTGGTGAACATGACGGTGAAGACGTCCACGGAGAGTGGTAGGAGGTGCCAACATCCGCACTCATCTCCTACTTTTTACCAGATGCTGCAAATCAGCCTGTCAATGCGAACAATTGTGATATCATAAAACATAAAATCAGATAATATGTACAAATAAATGTGTAATACTATTACGATACTAAGATCCAAATGAAATGTAAAAAAATATTGGCTAACTGTAAACTCTGTGCAGCTTTTCAAATAAATAAATAAATGGATCTCCATAGTGAATTTAAAAGGAGACTCAATACGCTATAGGATATAGTAGCAAGACAACTGATAAATTAATTCAATAACAACACTGGCCAACATGATTTTTGTCTCAGGAGTACCAATAGTTGTACTTAATGCAGTTTTTTATCGTGTTTTCAAATATGTATTCGGAATTTCTCCATCACCCACAGTTTTTTATTTCAATTTCAATTAATGGATTTAAATAATTATTTTTTTAATAACAAGTTTTTTTCGTCCATTTGTTCATTGTAAAATAAAACCAAATGACCTAACTCAAATGGTTTTCAGCTATGGAAAAGAGATATCAAGGCAAATGGAATCCTAATATGCTGGCCGTTTATTGTTGAACCATCAACAGGGATGCTCCACAGGCGAAATATAGCAGTAAATCGTATTTTCTTACTTTCTAGGTGAGTCCGAATGTTCGAATATTGTGTAGTTACGAATGTAGAAAATATTAAAGAGTTTGAAATTATAAATTCCTGTCCCTCGGAAACCTTGCGTGATGGAGAAAAATCGATATTGTATTTGAATTCAGGAGAAAACATACTATCAGAATCACATATTTTTGTTTCTGAGACAAAAAAGTTTCCTTTTGTTGCTCAGTGGAATCGAACTAGAGGGTTATCTGCCACAACGTCGTTTCACCATTTCTCCATATTCATCTCATCCATTTCATTTATCTGTCTCCGTGACGGTGCGTCAAGCGTGGTCGGCCGGCACACTTGTCCTTCACAGACATCTATATATGGGCTTCATCTCATATAATCTCTCGTGCCTGAGTTGGACATGAGTTGAGGATATTGACTTAATATTCCAAGTAGAGGGGGCACGCCGTAGCGTAGTGGTTAAGGCACTGCGCTACAAGCCGGAAGGTCGAGGGTTCGAGTCCCGGTTGGGGTCAGGATTTTTTAAACTGACCCAAACCTTCTGGCGGCACTATGGCCCTGGGGTCGACTCAGCCTCTAACTGAAATGAGTACCAGACGCTTGTTCTGGGGTAAAGGGCGGCCGTCACGCAGGGCTGACAACCCGGCTGACATCAAGTGCCGATTGTCAAGAAAAAGTGGGAGTCTTAACCTCCTACTACCCCAAGGGCCTCCTGAGGCCTGTACTGGGAACACTTATTCAAAGTAGAACTACGAGTATTCAGATATACCGATATTCGCATACTTGAATATGAAAATAATACTACAGAAAAAGTGAAAAATAATATATTCCGAAACCATGAAGAAAGTAACAAAAAGTGTTCGGGAATTTTATGATTGAAAATAAAGATCTACCACATGACTTAACTAGTTATTGTATATATAACCCAAAGTTAACTGGTTGATGTATTGTTAATTTTAATTTTCGATTAATGGATATGAAAATCTAGTATAAGGCATTAAAAAAAAAACAGTAATTAACATAATACATTATATCCCCGTACAGGTGCTCACATTTCTTTTCTTGTCACTATTTAGCTTTCATTGTTAAATGTGAAAATGTAATTATATCATCGAAATATATATTCTCTTTAATTTGGCTTAATTGTTATAAGTCCTTGCTTATTAGATGGCAGTGAAAGACCGAGTTCGTTCGCGACATCTAGTACTAATGGAGAATATAATACATATATAAGACAAATAAGTGTTTGAATTGGATTCTCCTGGTAGTGGTATGGATTTCACTCTGAGGTACAGACTCAGAGATCCGGGTTCGAATCCCGTCCCAGGCATTTATTTTTCTTATCTGTGTCCATATATATATAGATATAATATATATACATCCACACACATACATATATATAGATATATATATATATATATATATAATATATATATAGATGTCCCGCGCCGTAGCCGGGTCGTTAAGGTAGGAAGCCTTGGCGCAGTGCTACGGGACCTTTTGCGTGGTTCGAGTCTCCATGGGTGAAGTCATTTTCTCATGGTATTTTCCGCCAGTATGGGACAGGTGCCCACCCAGCATCGTGATGCAATTGGGTAGCTCCAATAAGTACTGCCTCCAGGTTGAGGAACCAGCTATAACGGCTGGGGGACTCGACATCCTAACCACATGTCACCCCTACACTGGCTGTTGATCATCTACCTCTGTGATTGACACATGTGGATGTGAAGGGCCAGCAGCCGGCTGGTAAAAGGGCAACCGCTGAAAAGTGGAAACACCCTCAATCGGATCAGATATATATATATATAATTAATTCCGCTCTGTATAAAGGAAAAAATTCAGTAAATTATAAATCGAAGAGACGAAATTTATAGAGCACCAGCTAATACCCGGCGTGCGTTGCTACAATTAAATTATAATTTGTTTTTGCATTTAGTTGAATAAGTTAAAGGAAAAATAAATTTATATCGTTATAATTTTTAGGTACCCCGTGCTGATTACCTGGCTTTGCTCGGGAATCTACGCATCCCGATGTACTTGGCATAAATGGGCCGAAAGACTAAATTCGTTATTTTGAGTTATTCATAAAAGAATTCCCGCCGTGCGCTGATATACTTGCTCGGGAATCTACTTATCCCGATCTCCTTGGCATCAATGAAACACAAAAATGGTTATTGTAGTTATCCGTAAGAGATAAACATATGCTGTCGCGGACTTTTTGTAGAGTTTTTTGAGATGTTCAATTCTGTGTACATTAATGTTGTGTATTTGTTATGGTTTAAGCAGAATAAGCCATTTAAGCGTCCAAAGAGCTACTTTTTTCACGTTTTCCACTACAAATGGCAATTTTAAAGGGTGTAGCAGTTGAGTATCACAACTCTCTTATAGCCTATCTTTATCCCGGAAATCTCCTGAACATTTTGCAAAATACCCCATCACAATCGGATCAACGGTATGGCTGCGCATGAAGTACGAACAAACAAACATTCATTTTTATACGTTTTATGAAGACTAAAAACTATTTTTAGAACCAAATTTACTGGTTTTAAACTCTATTTTAGGTGTCTAAATCTACTTTTTGGAGACAATTATGAGTCATGCAATGCGGATCATGTGACAGTGTTGTGTTACTATAACATTTCAAATTAAATTTTGAATTTTGGGACTCGGGATTTAATTCTGTTCAAGAGAGGAACCGCACCACTGGAACACAGGTTATTCCAGCCGCAGGGCAATTAGTTGTATCTTTACATGCAATAACAAATGTTTAACAGTGCATTTATCTTAATGATACACAAACGGATCACCCTGTAGACCAAATTACTGTAACTAGTTAAACAATTTTATGAAATTCTTTGAATGCGAATTTACGAATAAAGAAAACTGTCATAAGTTATATATAATATGTGACTATCGCTATTTCTTACCTCCGTCCACGCAATGCGTTCTGTGTCAACAGTTGTTTACAAACAAACATAAGTTTAATGAATATTTACGCAGTAGATTATTAAACATTAGCATCGCAAATTACCTCATTAATTAACACAAAAACAAAGAAATCACGTGATTGAAAGGTGCCAAAAGTAATTGAGTTTGTACAGTGCGAACAAGATATTAAGTAAACAATTGTTTGGAAGAATTATTATTTTAAAATTAGCTTATTAATTCATATTCAAATGGACCAGTTATTGTAAATACTATAGGGGAAATTATAGAAGGATATAATCAGCTAGAAAATAAATAAACAAATAAAATGAAAAATAATATTGTTTATAGTCGAAGAATTGCAATGTAAGGTCTACAATACATTTTCTTTCGTATACGCATTAGCTCAGGATAGGGATGTATGGAGACCTTACGTCCGCGCGGCCATGAACTTACGGATTCGATAGTGCCAGTGAGTGATAGAAAGGTAAAGCGATCCTGCTACAGGAGTAGGAAGCCCTGCGTCGTGCGCTTCTTTATCATAAGTAATGCCACGAGTGAGGATTTGGTAATCAAGAATGACATTTGTTAGGACAAGAATGACATTTGTTAGGACTATTTAACGAATAAAATTAAGTTTTTAACTGAAGATGTCAACACAAGGTTTAGCCTAATTTAAAAATCCTGAACCTTTGAGAATCGAACTTGTGACCTTCTGTTGGTTTGTGTTATTTACTTAGTGTTAGCATTTCCTTAACCAACTAAGCTATCACATGCCCTCTTGCTTCATACAAGAACAATAATATAAATATGTCATGTGATATACTGAATATATTAATTCTCTATTACATTGAAACGAAAAAATGTCTATTTAATTGTATGTTTAGTTATTTATGTATCGTTTCAGCAATATACGGTCATACAAAACAGAACACTACAATACTATTATTATCGCCTCACTCTGATGGTTAACAGTTTATATAAAAGCGGGAGCCGCGCGGCAATGCTTGACATGCGGTGTTGTCACGTTTCTCATAGCGCTATGGACATTTATTACACAAGGACAGAAGACATTGATTATTTATGTTATTATTTAATTGTTATGTTATTTGGTATTGTTTAACTTTTACAATTAAAATTATATTGAATTCCAACATTATATAGCTTGTAGGTCTATATAAATGTAATATTAATACAACACCATGCTGAAAATAATAATAATAATAATAATAATAATAATAATAATAATAATAATAATAATAATAATAATAATAATAATACTATTACTATTAACTGTTCAGTCTGAAACATTTTCCCATGGCCGCCAGATGTAATCACTTATATATTTAACTACTATAATATGTAAATATTGTATTATTATTCGAGCTACATATCACAATAAATCACTGATAATAATAACAATTAATTACGGTAAACATTTGTGTAACTGGATCGACTGAAACTGACGGAAGAAGAGCAATGTGGCAACATCGTGATAGTCGCGGCAGTCGACATCTTTGTACTTTAATAACAGCTGCGGGGAAACATAGCGAGCCGCTTGTTAAGCATCATAGTGAGGCGATAATACACCACCAAGTTAAGTTCGCAAGGGCGGAGGGGAAGAGTTTTAACGCTAGTGTCGCCGAACTACTGAATCTGTGGAAAGGATGTGGCAACATGCAATCAGAAGGGACAGCCCATTCCTACACGTAACCCCAATAGTAACAGGGTTGTCAAATTAGTCATTTTGCCAATGACCGCGTAGAAGGACGGACCATTAAAATCCATAGTATTTGTCAGCTCTCTACCTGCCAGACAAAGAACATATACAGAAGACAGGAAGTGGCAACATACGAAGGAAGAGAAAGAGAAAGACAGCATGTTAGTTAACATATGTTCCGCCTGTGCAGATTACATGGTGAAGTAATATATGCTGTTATAATCACAAAACACAACATTCAACGACATACGTATGAAGCACAAATTAACTAGTATTTGTTTTGCACGAGAGTGCATTTTGTCGTACTTACAGCAATGACGACCATGATTGAAAATTCTACTTCCTACATTTCGGATACACACTACTAGATCACAAAAAAATGAAGACATCTTAGAAGAATTACACATGGAACCTTTAGAAAACAAAATTTCTGATTATAAGTCAAGATGGATGCAACATGTTCATCGAATGGAAGATCACAGGATACCCAAACTAATGTTAAGATATCAACCTGCAGGAAGAAGAAGACCAGGACGTCCACTCAAAAGTATTTTGGATGGTGTTTGTCTTGAGGCCGAAACAGGTCAACAAATCGCCTAAATTCATGAATGTACTACGATGATGATGATTTGTTGTATATGTGCAATTCGAGTTAATATATATTAAAAATAAATAAATTAGATATAATTATAAACGTTGCAAGAATAGAAAATGTTTTATGAATTCGATTTGAAATTGCTGCCTCAGTTGTGTGTGAAACCTCGCTTTCAATTCGACGGATGATACTTCCAAACTACTAAATGTAGAAACACATTTCCAATGTTCCTGGAAAGAGAAAAGTTTGAAGTTCACTACTTTATGCATTCAATATGAGCACCATGTGTTACACGACACATATCAAAACGGTGCTCATTTCTTGTGACACACGAATCAGCTGGTCTCTAGTTATCGAATTCACAGCTTCAACAATTCGATGTCGCAAATTTTCAAGAGTGTCAGGCATAGGGGGGGATATAAACACGGTCTTTTACGTAACTCCACAGATAAAAATCACACAGGGTTAGGTCTGGTGACCTGGGAGACCACATGCAATGACGTTGATTTCTGCTCCTCCTCTTCCAATCTAACAGTGACAATGATCGCACGTTGATTTCTGCTCCTCCTCTTCCAATCTAACAGTGACAATGATCGCAACTTGAAGCACCAGCACCAATGCGACCATGATCGAAACTTCAAACTCTTCTCTTTTTAGGAACGTTGGAATTGTGTTTCTATTTTTTGTAGTTTGGAAGAAATAAATGCTTGAAGTCTGTTCCTTCTTTCTGAATAGCCCTGTATAAAGATGCTTTTGGGCTTATACTTACTCAATACTTGGATCAGATTGTGTAGAAAACTTTCTCACTAATGATCCAAAAACATGAATTTCAAGAAGAATATAACAAAAACTGTATTACAATGACTTCTTGTTTAGAAAATTACTAATCATGATTATTGTACCAAGTTGTTATCAATCCAATAAAAAAACTGAAACATGAGATTACTTGATGACATCATCAGTTATTGCGTTACAAAACAAAGTGTAGGCTTCACACCGTCTGATTAATGAACAGTTACAATTATCGATAAATGTTACATAATGCAATACCTCACTAATTTACGCGCACGCGCAATCGTTAGGGTTATCTCAATACTTCTTGTGTGAACTTCTGCTAAGGATGCGGCCATTCTGCATTGAAGTCCGGGCTTCGAGTATCAAGACAAATAATAATATACTGAATTCATGTCCAACTCAGGATGAGATGAGATGAAGCCCCTACATATAGAGGTCTGTGAATGACAAGGGTGCCGGCCTGACGCACCATCACAGGGCCAGATGAACGAAATTAAATGAAATTGATGAGTATGAAGAAATGGTGCAATTAAATTGTGGCAGGGAAAACGGCAGAAACTCCGAGAAAAACCTGCCCAAGCTCTGTTTCGTCCAGCACGAAACCCACATGGAGTGACCGAGACTCGATCTCGAGACCCTAGCGGAGAGAGAGGTGAGCGTCTAACCGTTTGCGCCATGGAGACGCATATTATAAAAAAAATACTTTTAGCATAATTATTATTTACAACGTTTTAAATATATCGTGGGCTAGTGGTCAGCGTTCATGAGGTCCCGGGTTCGATTCCCTGTCAAACCATACGAATGTTTCTTTAAAGGGAATCATTCCTATGATTGCACATAGTCTCGAATTTGGGTAAATTTAGGTTAAGAACTCTCCTGGCGCTTTATTAACATTTATCATCCATCATATCATCGGTGAAACGTAACTCCGCCCTCCAGGCGCCCCAACTTCAGAAGTGGGTTACAATTAAGCTAATGCCAGAAGAGAACAACAGAAATCTCGAAATGACAACCTGGAGCATTGAAAAAAAAATGTATACAACATCTCCCTGTGCCCAATATTAAATTTTTATTCTCTTCCTCTATTCATCTCTATCTTCCAGTTAACATCCTGCAATCCCCTGTCCTTCATCAAACTCATTATTCCCTCTACGTGTCTTCTAAGGTGTCCCTCCTCTTTCTCCTCGATTTGGAATCCAGTGCAAACTCCTAACTGGCGATCTATCTTCATTCCTACCTAACCACAAAGCAAAGCGTCTGTAAACTAAAAGACTATACCAATGGAAAGAGAAACACACGTTTTTTTGTTATCTATTCGGTTAAATCATATGTGTTACTCTTATATCAGCAAACATTTAAAAAAGTTGAAATTGTTATCAACAGAAACAGAAACTCCGACATTTTTTTTTTCACTGGAAAACATGAAACAGAAAGAGAAAAATTTGGTTCATAACCATAAGTAAGTCACATTTGCTCAATGTGAACTCCTTGTGTCACACGACACACTTCAAGTTTGTAGTCAATTCCCTGCCATACATGTTGTAGCAAATGACCATACACCAGCGCAATGCCTCTGTGATGCGATGGGACACAAATATCCTCAATGGTAGGTGGTAACGGTGGCTGAAACACTTGTTGTTTTATTAAATCCCACAGAAGAAAATCACACGGAGTCAGGTGGGGGGAACGTGGAGACAAATGCAAACATTCAAAATCTTCACCACCAGCACTTCCAATCCATATCTTTGGAAATCCTGTATTCAGTTCGTTTCTCACATCTACGTGGTAATGGGGTGGTGCCCCATTGTGCTGAACAATGAGACATCCGATGCACTAATCCAGTTGTGGAAGAAGCCATAACTGTAACATGTCTAGGTACGAATTACCTGAAGGAAAAAAGAAAGGGCCATACACCTTTTCATTTTTTAATTCTCTACCGACTTTTACAGTGGAATCCTGTGGATTTCGTATGAAACTCTCTCTCAAACGCTCCACATTTGCCTGACTTACTGATGGACGACCGCTTACAGTTGCATCCCCTCGTTCTGAAGTCAGCGAACCACTTAAGGATACTGGGCCCGCTGGGTGGATCAACACCAAATTTTCTTCTAAAACTGCATTGTACAGTGACAACAGACTGGGATATGTTAAAATCTGGCACACAAAATGCACTCCTTGTCCACCGCTGTGGTCTCGAGGTAGCGTGCTGCCTTGTCACGCAGCGGACCCGGGTTCGATCCCCGGTCGGGACAGTTTTTCTGGGTGAGGTTTTATCGGGGGTTTTCCTCACCTGTAAGACAAATGTCACAAAAACTTTAAGGCCGAAACGGTCCACGAAATTATATGGCCAGCGGAATCATCATCATTCATATTCATCTTAGATTAAGCTTAGGATTAGGGACTCTCCTGGTGCACCACTATCATCATCATCACCCATCATATCATCGGGGCAACGTAACCCCGCCTTCCAGGCGCCCCAACTTCAGAAGTGGGTTACAAGTACGCCATGGCAGGAGAGAACACCAGGAATATCGTAAAAGACAACCTGGGGCATTTCCAAAAAAATGCACTCCTGTCTTCATTTGCAACCAGTTTTTTTATTATTTCGTCTTCTAGCAGTGAAATTAATAAATAAGTGACAGGTTCACCAACATAAAAAAATACTTTTTTTTTTTGCATTTATGCCAATATCATGTTTCTAAGCGTCTATTAACGATAGTTATTCAAGTTTGTAATCGGAAAGTCCATTTATAGTAACACTGTATGGACATTCGGGTACCAGTCAAAGTAATGGCAGGACACGAGACAAATTTTCGAAAAATAGAGATGATCCTGACAAAAAAGGTACGGTTAGGAACCATAATTGACCTATCACAAAAAAAATAACTCTCACTATTGGTGACGACATGAAAATAATTGAAATTCCAGGTGATATCGAGGCATGAAAGTGCGTTTACAACAATTTTCCTTCAATTGCACAGCTTTGTTCGTAACATGTGCAAGTTTTAAGGTGAAAGGAACAATGAACAAGCAATACCAAATATAATGTCACACGCTACTGAATATGTTATAAAAACTCCTTTTAATCAATGGACTGGCTTTTAAATTATAATTCCTTTTCTATAATCAGCGGCGTGAAGTTATTTTTCAGTGGCGTGTGATGTATAGTATAATAATGCATGGGGATAATCGGGGGGGGGGAGTTTGTCTTAAATATAATTAACTTCAATTATAGATAAAGGCGATCTAATATAAAAATAACCAGGCACATTAAAGGGGAAATATTATACAATTACATTCGTCGACAAGGTTTTCTTCACAACAAATCAGATTAGTGAATCTAGTGCATTTTTTCATGCTGAATTCAGATATGTAGTCAGAACTGGATGCGAAACATGGACTCTTACTTTAAGGGAGGAAAGAAATGAGATTACGAGTTTTTGAGAATAAAGTTCTTAGAAAAATTTTTGGACCAAAGAGAGATGAACAGACAGGTGAATGGAGAAGAAGACTACATAACAATGAACTACATGGTCTTTATAGGAAGCCCGATATAATAAGAACAGTTAAGTCTCGTAGACTGCGATGGGCAGGACATGTTGCGCGTATGGGGAATGAAAGACGTGCATGGAAGCTTCTTGTAGGAAAGCCAGAGGGAAAACACCCGATTGGTAGACCAAGAATGAGGTGGGAGAACAACATTAACTATGATTTGAGGGAAGTATATTATACAGGGAATGATTGGAAAA
The DNA here is from genome assembly GCA_030220185.1 of Diploptera punctata. NCBI lineage: Eukaryota > Metazoa > Arthropoda > Insecta > Blattodea > Blaberidae > Diploptera > Diploptera punctata. The sequence continues at coordinate 74,258 of JASPKZ010002732.1, read as the reverse complement.
CATTAGCTCAGAATAGGGATGTATGGATCTACGGGTTCCATAGTGCCAGTGAGTAAGTAAGTCAGAATTTTTCCATCAGGTGCAGTTTTTTTGTGACAGCTACTTTTTTAAAATTGATTTTAGCATTTTCTTTGACCTGTCATAGGGACCTTTACCTTATATGAAGAGTTCCCTGTACCAGTACATGCAGATATGACCTCAACTCATAACTCTGATTCTGACCTAGTTCAAACTGAAAATGATTCAGATGAAAATAAAAAATGATCTTACATAAAATAAGCCTGAAAATCACTATCTACTACTTTCTAGGTAAGTCAGAATGAGTTAGAGTTAGATGGATTTTATTAAAAATTATAAAAAATGTAAATGAATATCACAGAAAAACTCTTGCCTCATAGGAAAAAACTAAAATGATATTTAAATTCAGGATGAAAAAATACTTCTAAAATCTCATATTTTTATTCTTGTGAAAGAAAAAAGTTGATTTTTGTGGACCTGTGTAATTGGTGTGGATTTGGGTACTCACACGTGCCACAAGCCAAGTACAAAGTTTTCTAAGTCACTAGAAAATATATTAATTTTTTTAGGCAAAAACAAAATTAAAATAAGAATCTCAGTTGTTATTCTGCGTCCGGCTTAAACGTATGGCATTTAATTATTATATTAATAGAAAATGTTAAATGTTTTAATGTATGCTGATGATGTGGTTATTATTCAAGAAAATGAAAATAATTTGCAGTATTCTTTACATCAATTAAATCAGTTATGTCAAGAATATCATTTCAAAATATCAAAGAAAAAAAACAACAATAATGGCATTTTGTGGAAACGATCATATAAGATCAAAAATCGTAATAGACAACAAACCTCTGGAACAAGTAACAAATTTTTAATTATTTGGGTTGTAATTTTACTATAAACACAAAAACTGAAAGTGACGTACATATGAAACTGTCGACATTTCAAGTGATATGCGGAACTATACATAAAACATTAAAGAATAAAACAAGAAGAGATACTAGATTGAAGTTTTATAAAAAATTGGCAGTTCCTGCATTACTTTATGGGAGTGAACCTTGGGTAATGACCAAAAAAATTGCAAAGTAGAATACAAAGCGCAGAAATTAACTTCCTTAGAAGAACAAAAGGATGCACAAGATTGGATCGGATAAGGAATGAAGATATAAGAACAGAGTTAAATATATATCCATTGAATGAGAAAACCAGAGAATATAGAGAGAAATGGTTTACACATGTGGAAAGAATGAATATATCAAGATTACCAAGAGCAGCATTCAACTACAAGCCAAGAGGTTCGAGGAATGTAGGAAGGCCAGTGAAAAGATGGACAGAACAACTGCGAGGCGGAACAGTCAATTTTTGCCAGCACGTGAAGTGAAGAAGAAGAAGAAGAAGAAGAAGAAGAAGAAGATTAATTGAAAAGTGTTTTTTGTTTAGAGAACTCTTACTTCAGTTTTGAGGTTTGCTTCTACGGGTAAAGAAGCTCAGAATCCTTCCTGTGTTTGTGTGGGGAGAATGTACAATCTACGTCGTTCCCGGAAATAGCCGACTAGCGTCAGTAACCAAGTGGACTCTACAACAAAAGGCATTCGTAGTTTTTTTTTCTCGCCGAATTGAGGAAATGACGTTTGCAGAAAAATATAATTGACATATTTACATCATAGGACATCAAATTAATTAATACCTATAACGTTGGTTATAAATTTCTCCACTAGGGTGCATTCTTACAATATTGCGATCCTTTGGCAATAAATAATATTATGATCTGGTTGCAGTGATTAACAAAAGAAGCAAATGAAGCGTACCAATCGTGTCTCATTTGTTTTCAAACATCGCCGTTTACATTAAATATATATAAATATTTTAAAATAACTATAGTTTAAACAATGATTTGTGAGTAAACAGCTTAATTTTATTCGTTAAATAGTCCTAACAAATGCCACTCTTGATTTCCAAATTCTCTAGATACATTCACTTCCCACTTTGTGAGTGGGGGCACGCCGTAGCGTAGTGGTTAAGGCACTGAGCTACAAGCCGGAGGGGTCGAGGGTTCAAGTCCCGTTGGGTCCAGGATTTTTAAACTGACCCAAACCCTCCGGCGGCACTATGGCCCTGGGGTCGACTCAGCCTCTAACGGAAATGAGTACCGGACGCTTGTTCTGGGGGTAAAGGCGGCCGTCACGCAGGGCTGACATAAAGTGCCGATTGTCTAGAAAAAGTGGGAGCCTTAACCTTCTACTACCCCGAGGGCCTCCGGGCCTGTTGTGGAATCACTTTACTTTACTTTACTTCGTGAGTCGTAAATTTATCGATAATTTGGAAATCACTCGTGGCATTACTTATGATAAATTTACCTCGTTCAACAGTACACGATGCACCTACGGGTGTACAAACTTGATTCATCATCAATTCAAACCTGAAGACAACCCGTGACGGGGGCCAATCGCGGAGACAATTCTGGCAATAACTGATGAAAATGAGGCAGTCTTCGATAGGGTTTGTTTATCGGACGAGAATACATTCAATATTTCCGAGAAGGTTCTTCTTCTTCGTCATCTATCCAAGTCTTAGGCCTATAGGCCTGTTACGATCTCACTGCTGAATTTTGTATTCAGCGTTTCCTTGGATAGCCTAGAGACCTCTTCCCTGTTGCACAATAATGAAGCATGGCTTTGAAACTCTATCTGAATTAATTCGTCGCAAATGATTCATCCAGTAGTTCCGGTACTCATGTATGTACTTATCGACTGGTTCTAAATGTAGTTCCTTCAGGACATCATCATTGCGTTTGTAATCCCCAGCCCTAAATCTCAGGAATCTCCTGCTCTCCTCTCCTTTCGTCAAAGTCCATGCCTCACTGCCGTAGCAAAGTGCAGGTCTTGCTAAGGTTTTATTTTCCAGGAAGGTAAACAAACACAATTATCCAGAGTAGAAAATTTTAGACAAAACTCATTGTATGATGTGCATTACTGAAGGACAGAATAAGAGGCTACTGTTAATAAAATAATAATGTTGCAGTTGCACACTGTGCCACAATATCCTCCTTACATGTTCTACCAACAAGATAGGGCGCCATCCCATTTTGCGGATATTGTGAGAGATTTCTTGGATGAGTTCCATTAACGTGGAATGGAAGAGTTATTTTGTATTTAATATTTTCATTTTGAGTTTAATCAAGTTCCAAGTTTATTATTATTATTATTATTATTATTATTATTATATATTATTATTATTATTATTATTATTATTATTATTAAGTGAAGGAAAGTGAATCTTCTCCCAACTTCTCTCATAAGACGTTGCACTGAAAATATATACAACTGTTATTCTGCCAGTTACATTATATGGATACAAAACATGGACTCTTACTTTAAGGGTGGACAAAAAAAATATGAGTATTTGAGAATAAAGTTCTTAAGACTTTTTTTTGGACCAAAGAGAGATGAACAGACAGGTGAATGGAGAAGACTACATAAGAGTCAGCTGCATTAATTTTATAGGAAACCAGATATAATAAGAACAGTTAAGTCTCGTAGATTGCTGAAGCTAGGGCATGTGGCACGAGTGGGGAATAAACATGGGGCATGAAAGCTTCTTATAGGAAAACCAGAGGGAAAACTCCTAGCGGGTAGACCATGAATGAGGTGGAGTGATAATATTAACCATGATTTGAGGGAAGTGAATTAAAGGAGAACAAATTAACTCTGGGCAGAGAATATACAGGCGATGATTGCAAAACAATAGCAAAGGATGGGGATGTATAGGGAGCTTATCTCCGCGCGGCCATGAACCTACGGGTTCAGTAGTTATTATATTATGGAAGAAACTACATTAAAAATACACGATCTTTATAGGAAAAAATATGTAATAAGAACACTCAGGTGGGCACAACAATGGTTCATACATGTACCGGTATCACGACTGAGTGATGAAAAAGGGGCATGGAAACTTCCTGTAGAAAAAAAGAAAGGGAAAGCGCCCTGTAAGTTCGCTAAGAATTTTAGTGGGAGAATAACAATACACATGATCTGAGGGACATGGATTAAGGGGGAAATGTTTCAACATACAGCTCTGGATAGAGACATATGGACTGCTTATATCGGCGTGTCCAATAACATTCTAGGTTGAATAGTGCTAGCCAGTTATTATTATTATTATTATTATTATTATATTATTATTATTATTATTATTATTATTGTATTTTAGCATAGGGCATTCTGGAGCACCTTAAGGGAGTGAATGTGCGCCCCCCCCCCCTCCCCACCTCGTGACAAGCTCCTGGCTGCGGGGAGTGCTGAATGTCAAAATGGATCGGAAAGTACATTCCGAGGTGTTCACGTCTAGAGAGTGTCGCTTGTGCTGTGAAATTGCTCAGTGAAACCAACAATAGGATACAGTGGAACAGGTAGGTCTCTCTATAGACTGTTTATATCTTCATTTATTTGGTAATAAATTTACTTTTATAATACGCAAAATTCATATAAATTGGCCTTCGTCTATATTTCGAAAATTGAATCAAATAAAACATGCTTATATTTAATATGTTTGTTAAATATTATTCTCTGAGAGTAGTTAATAATAATAATAATAATAATAATAATAATAATAATAATAATAATAATAATATAATAATAATAATAATAATTTTATTTATATACAGAATTTTCTCTGCCTAAAGTTTTATTTTTCTTCTCCACTCGTCTCTCTCCATCCAATCCATGTCCTCCAGTCCTCTTGCTCTCATTCCAGTTTTTATTTCCTGCATCCACGAGTTTCGAGGTCTTCCTCTCCTCCTTCTTCCAGGTGGACACCATTCCAATGTTTTCCTGGATAATCTTTCTTCTTACATTCGTCATACGTGCCCATACCAATTTAATTGCTTATACCGTATATAATCTACTATTGAATAACCAATATTCATTTTTTTTTCTTATGACAGTATTTCTTATTTTGTCTAATTTTGAACATCTTGCTGCTCTCCTCAAGAAATCCATTTCCATCGACATAAGTTTTTGTTGAATTTGCAAACTTCAGCTCCATATTGTGACAGTACTTTCTCACTATTGAATTATATATTTGTAACTTATTTTTCCTGGTTATATGTCTGTTCCATAAGACTCCATTCATCATTGCTGTTATTGCTCTACCTTTATTTATTGTTTTATCCTCTTTATCTAATAATAATAATAATAATAATAATAATAATAATAATCAATAATAATAATAATAATCATATAATAATAATCATCATCATCATAGTACATTCACGAATTTAGGCCATTTGTTGACCTGTTTCGCCTCAAGAGAAACACCATCCAGAAGTCTTTTGAGTGGACGTCTGTTCTTCTTCTTCCTGCAGTTGATATCTTAACATTAGTTTGGGTATTCTGTGATCTTCCATTCGAGAACATGTTGAATCCATCTTGACTTATAATCAGAATTTTGTTTTCTAAAGATTCCATGTGTAATTCTTCTAAGATGTCTTCATTTTTTTTTGTGATCTAGTATTGTGTATCCTGCAGTCCTCCGAAGATATCTCATTTCAGCAGATCTAAGTCTCTGTATATCCTTCTTGTTTCAACGTCCATACTTCGCTACCATACAAAAGAGTTGGAAGAGCCAGTGTTTTATACACTTTCAGTCCTTGAATGCTTTTGGACTAACTGTGGCTTGAAGATAGAATTTATTAACCCTAAATTCTTAAAAATTTAGATATTTTTGCATTTTACATCCTTTCTTCTTCATATGAGATATTGCATCCTAGATATGTAAAATTAGTCACCTGCCTCCAAAATTTTATTGTCCAGTACAATTTTACTTCTGACAGGATCTACACCTTGAAATGCCATTATAGGAGATTTAAATGCCAGAGTGGGCAATGCTCAAGTCCAACAATATATTGGAACATTTGGCGAACCAACCAGCAATAGGAATGGGACAAGATTAACAGATTTTGCTATCTACAATGAACTGAAAATAACGAATACCTTTTACAATCATAGAAACATACAAAATATACCTGGCATCGTCAGGACTCAAAATCAATCATTGATTATTTCATAATAATAATAATAATAAGATTTAATCGGTTATCTCAGTCAAAAAATTAATGTATTCAGTCAACGTGTCAATCTCCTTATGTTGGGATCATTTTCAAGACATGGTTGTTTATAATACATAGTTACCATCACCAAGAAAATTATATATATCTATATATAGATATATATTATATAATAGAAATTTATATGACAAATTTAAAATTCCAAACCTCAGAGAAGGAAATTCAAACGTCGAATTAATAAATATTTTTTTGATTGAAATGTCATCTTAATAAATTATTTTTTGACTGAGATACGATTAATTCTTCTTGTTGTTGTTATTATTATTAGAACCTGCTTATCTTAACTTTTAAATTTGCAAAACTGATATTTTCAAATACCATTATTTAAAAGAGTATAAAGACAAAAGCAAACTCATCTATTATCGTTGTGCATTATTCTGTAAAATTGGACAAATGTTATTATATCTGTCAATTCGTTTTTTCTATATTTTTATTGAAGGACGTTAGAATCATTTACATGAAATCTAAATACTTGTTTTTAACTTTGGCTTAAATCTTCACGTAATGTGCAGGCACTGCTTCTTTATGTATAATTACAATGATCATGAGACCTACATTAACATCGTGTCCACCGCTATGATCTGGAGGTATCGTGCTGCCTTGTCACGCAATGGGCACGGGTTCGATCCCCGGTCGGGACAGTTTTTCTGGGTGAGGTTTTTATCGGCGTTTTTCCTCACCTGTAAGACAAATGTCAGGAAAACTTTAAGGCCCAAACGGTCCCCGAAATCATATAACCATCATCATCATTCTTATCATGATCATCATCCTTCACCGGTGTGGAAAACAACGGGAAGCTACCACACCTACAATTCCCTAGTAAAGCTGCAAGCATAGCATGAAAATACTATGATTGAAGTGAAAGACCTGCCCTCGGGTAGAATTACTATGGATGGATTATTATTATTATTATTATCATCATCATCATCATCACCATCATCATTATTATTATTATTATTAATATCATCATCATCATCATTATCATCATCATCATCATTATTATTATTATCATCACAATCATTTTATTATTATTATTATTATTCTTATTATTATCATCATCATATTTCATCATCATTATTATATCATCACATCATTATTATCATCAAAAGCATCAGCATCATCATCATCATATTAATCATCATCATTATTATTATTGGGGCCACGCCGTAGCGTATGGTTAAGTGACTGAGCTACAAGCCGGAGGGTCGAGGGTTCAAGTCCCGGTGGGGTCAGGATTTTTAAACTGACCAAAACCTTCTGGCGGCACTATGGCCCTGGGGTCGACTCAGCCTCTAACGGAAATGAGTACCAGGCGCTTGTTCTGGGGTAAAGGCGACCGTCACGTAGGGCTGACAACCCGGCTGACATCAAGTGCCGATTGTCTAGAAAAAGTGGGAGCCTTAACCTCCTACTACCCCAAGGGCCTCCGGGCCTGTTGTGGGATCACTTTATTATTATTATTATTATTATTATTATTATTATTATAGAATATGAGATAGATAAAACTACTGTGAAAGTAAATAACCACATAATCAATTAAATGAAAGAAAATATGAACATAAGTTGAAATAAATAGCGAGTTTCTAAGGAATTATCGCCTACACCTTACATAATGTCTTTAGAATGTAAGTTACTTTTACTGAATAAAAATGAATGTATTTGCAATAATAAACATTCTGCACGATAACGAGTGCAATTTTTGTTAAGATCAAGTTGTGCGACCCTGTTAGGTGACAGGTAATTACACAACCAATTTACACTCCAATTACACTAACCTTACATTACTTTTATTGCTACAGTTACAACCGAAATTTGCATATTTTGTAATCAAATTAGCTTACATACTTTTTATTTCTCTTATTTATAAATACTTTAACATCTAAGTGCACGTCTTCTTGGGATGTTTACACTAATGATAGTATGAGATGTGAATATACAAACATCTTAACAGCCTCCTCAGCGAAGAACAAAATGGCTTTCGTAAAGGTCGATCATGCTGTGATGGTTATTTCTCCATGAAATTATTAATAGAAAAACACAGGGAGTTCAATGTAGAAACACATTTAGCATTTGTGGACTTCAAAAAAGTCTTTGACAACATCAATAGGAATAAACTGTTGGAAATTTAGCTGACAACAATCTGCCACAACAGCATATTTTAAATTTATACAATATCCATAAAACAAATTTGATTTCAGTTGGAATCAATAACACACAAACAGAATGGACCAAAATTAATAGGGGCGTAAGACAAGCATGTGACCTCTCGCACTTGCTCTTTATCATATACACGGATAGAATACTCCAAGATTGGCGACAGATGAGACACGGTTCTATCCAAATTAATAGAAACCATAAAATAGACTCTTTGCTTTTTGCAGATGATTTGCTATTAATAGCTGCAACAGAAACAGATTTACAGTATTCTATATACAATTTTAATATAATTGCAAAAAGGTACAATATGGAAATCAATACAAAGAAAACTAAAGTGATGGCCTTTTGTGGGAAATACCCTATATCTAGCAAAATTGTTTTGGATGATGAATTTTAGAACAAGTAAACGAATTTAATTATTTGGGTTATAATTTAAACATTTCAGGATGAAGCTGATATAGTCAAAGGAAATCACAAATTTTAAAAAAACAACGGGGATAATTAACAGTATAATGAAACCATCTTTAGTACAAAAGAACACAAGATTACGGCTTTATAAGGTTCTCGCAAGACCAGTATTAAGATATGGTAGTGAAGCATGGACAGTACGAAGAAGAGATGAAAGCCGAATAACAGCAAATGAGATGCGATTTATGCGCCGTACAGCATGCTACACTAAGTGGGACCATAAAAGAAATGATGGAATTATGGAAGAGTTGGATGTAGAACCCATTCTTCACCATATACAAAACTACCAGAACAACTGGAAAGCCCATCTTCAACGAATGCCATCTCATACAATTCCAAAGCCAAACTTCGTTACTGCCCCCAAGACAAAAGATCGCTGGGACATCCAAAAAAGCGCTGGATGGAAAATTCCTCTTTGAGACCGTAACAGGCCACACGATCTATTATTTGCATGGATGATGATGTTATGTGAATATAATGGGTTCAAATAGTGAAATTCGAACATAAGATTTGCTTTAACGACCAGGAAAAAAAAAACTCATCATAAGATGATGAGTCTCAATCGCTACCGTTTGATGGCAAAGTTATTGTGACTCATGCCCCAAATGGTAGTCAATGACCAATCACGTTTCAATTAATTTTGTTTTACAAACCAATCACAGTCGTGTTTCAACTCGCTTTTGATCGATTTTTTCGTGATAAAGAAAGCTCCTCCTTTTTAATATTCTGAACAGCTCAGAGCATTATTTTTATCCAACAAATACATTGAATATAGTAAATAGTCAGCATATTTCTTGATTTTACTGAGTTGTTTACTAAAAAAATTAATTAATAACCTATAATGTTGATTATAATATACAGTTTGATGTGTTTCATTATTTCTCTACTAGGATTCATTCTTACAATATTGCGATCCTATTTGGCAATAAATAATATGATCAAGTTGCAGTGAATATACATAACCTCACATTTCTGATTTGTTTTCAAAACATCGCCCTTACATTAAATATATAATATTTTAGAATACCGCGAACTGTATTCAAATTATATTTTTGGGTAAACAGTTTAATTTTATTCGTTAAATAGTCCTAATGCCACTCTTGATTTCCAAATCCTCTGGAAAAAGTCATCTACGATTTGAAAATTGCTCGTAACAATGCTTGACTATCGTATGGGACTGATTTTAAAATTAGAAATTTGCTTTTCCAGTAACTATGTGTGTGTTTGTATATATTTCGTAATTTACTATACATTTCTTCTTCTTCTTCGGTTTTCCCCCACTTATAGGTTTGCCGTCTTCAGTTTCCATTTATCTCTATCATTCAAATCTCCCTCTTCCAAATTCCTATCATCCATTTTAGTACTGACGTAGGTTTTCCATTTCCATCTTGGTCTGCCTCGTTTATTTCTTCCAGGGGGTGACCATTGGGATATATTTTTTGGTCATCTTCCATTTCCATTCTCTGTACATGCCAACCATACATCATTTAAGCGTTTGATTTTCAATCCTCTTAACAACAGATGTGGTGACATTCATTTCTCTCCAAAGGAATTCATTTCTTATTTTATTCTGTCTTGTTTTCTGGAGGCTTCTTCTAAAATAATCAAATTCAACTGTTCTAATTTTATTATTTTGTAATTCCATCAAAGACCAAGTTTCACTTCCAAATGACAAAATATTCTGTATTATGCTCTTATAAATTTTCATTTTAGTTTCCTTTGTGATATTTTTGTTCAAAAATTATTCCATGTAATGTCTTAGTTGCATTTTTTGCCACTGCAATTTTAGTCTGTACATCTCTCTCTCACAGGTACCTAAACTTGTAATTATTGACCCAAGATATTAAAAAAAATCACTTTTTTTTATTTTCCGTGTTTCGAGTATGAGGTCATCCACATCCTTTCCCAAACACATATATTCTTGTTTTCGGCCTCCAAAATATTCATTCCAGCCTCCATCAAAAGACTTTAATGAATTGTACCCTAGGGTAAATTTATATTCGGTCCCCATTATTTATATTCTTCCATTAGGTTATTTATCATATATTTCATATCATCTTCATCCTCTGCAAAAATTATTTGATCATCTGCAAACAACAATGAATGCAGTAGGCCTACTATATATTTCCGATTGAGGGTCTTTCCACTTTTCAGCGGTTGCCCCTTTTACCAGCCGGCTGCTGACCCTTCACCATCCACATGTGTCAATCACAGAGGTAGATGATCAACAGCCAGTGTAGGGGTGACATGTGGTTAGCATGTCGAGTCCCCCAGCCGTTATAGATGGTTCCTAAACCTGGAGCCGCTACTTATTGTGAGCTACCCAATTGCCTTCCACGATGCTGGGTGGGCCCGGTCCATACTGGCCGAAATTCCATGAGAAAATGTCTGTCCCCCATGGAGACTCGAACCAGCGCAAGTCCCGTAGCTCTGCGCCAAGGCTTCCTACCTTAACCACTCGGCTACGGCGCGGGACAGTTTTATTTAAGAATATAAAATGGGTATAGTTATACTGTTCTAACATTTGAATCCCGATATTTTAACTCAAATTATAAGCATATCTTCGATAATTTCTTTGTGAGCATTGATGCATGAACATAGGCCAATACCAACTCATGGAATGAAAAATAAACAATCCTATATAATTAATATAGCTAATGCTAATGTTGGATCAAAATAATTACGTCACAACCGCTGACGTCAGAAATGCACTTCCCGATGAATACGACCCTAAGAATTGAGTAGCCTCTTTAAGAACGAGGTTTCTGTGGCCTTAGAAGCAGTACAGATCACTGTAGCATGAAGTATACAGTTGTTATATGAAGCTAGTACGAGAAAATGGAGTCAAGATTAGTTTGTTTTTATGTTTGTCGAAGAAATGAACGTTGGAGAAAGTAAGAGTGTTTATAAACCACTAACTGCCAGCTGAATTATTACGTATTTCTTGGTTTCAATGGAATCCAACATTTCCCGCCTGACAAATTATATTAATACTGTCCGTTTCGAGAATAATTGAGGAACATTCGGCACCACAACATTCGAAATATGATGGCAGAAGCCTTGCGAGATTATGGATACACAGTTTATGAGGAAGTTCATGGTGTGGCCACTAATGGGAGTAACAGACGATAGATATTCTTGCATTTAGACCATCTTCTAAAATTGGTTTGATATTAGATCCCACAATTCGTTTTGAGACGCATTGTGGCCAACCTAAGGAAGTTGACTGTGAAAAGAAAGCCATATATGAGCCAACAATTGACTATTACAAAGATAAATACCAACTAGATAGTATAACTGTCACAGGATTGATGATCGGGGCAAGAGGTACTATACCAGGATTCTTAGCTAAATTTTGGAATTCCTTAGACTTGGACAGGGTGTATCTTTCTAAAATTGTCTTCGCTGCCATTAGAGGATCAATTTAAATTTTAAGAAACCATTTTTACAAAATTTCTACTTTATAGTATGTATACTTCAATTAGGCCTACAATTTGAATTTTTTAAATGTATTTACAAAATGTATTTCATAAATTCAAAAAATTAATTGTCTGTATTACTTTGTCCTTGAGGCAATCCTCTAATGAGGAAAGTTATATATAATAAAAATAAATATTTCTGCTAGTGTTTCGAACTAGTCCTCCACCCAAAAACACGACTCAATCATTTGATCTCTCACTCAAGTAAAAATCTGAAGAAAATTGTAAGATAAATGGATCGTTCTAGTTTGCTTAGACAAACACTCATTGAGGAGAAACAAATTTGGACTGGTCCTAGAAGATACAGAAGGATACCCGTAACAGGCTACTAACCTTATGGAGCGATGGTGAGGCCAGTAATGCACTATGGTAGTGAGGTTTGGGGTTTTCAAAGAACGGAAATACTAAATAAGGTATATATGGGTACGCATTTTCTAAAATATATTACACTTAGTAAGGCCGTTTCTAACTGCGGAATTTTATATGAATTTTGGTAATTTCAGGACGACATAAACTGCAAAATTCGTGTACTCAAGTACTGGTTGCGGCTAATCCAAGGTGAACAAACAATGCTCAGAGCAGTTTGTTACGACCACCAAATTAGGAACGCAAATGAGAAATTCTGGGCAGACGAGGTTAGGAGAGAACTGCAAAAGAATGGGATGGGTGGGTATGGGAAAAAGGGACTGAAAATCGCAAAATGTGTGGAGAAAAATAAGAAGGAGGTACTTAGATATAAACCGACAAAATATTTTGGCCGAATGTGCGGGAAAACGCTCACTGTTTTTACAAAGAGACCTAAAACAAGTTTGGGGAAAAGAATCTTATATACTCAACCTAGGATTTAAAGAGAGATCAGGGCTTGCTGGGTTCAGGTTAGGGGCATGGAATTTTTTTAAAAAATTAGCGACGATCACGATATGCGAATATGTCCAATGTGCGGGATCTTTGAAGACGAGATACATATATTAGGAAAATGTAACGATTTAGAATATTGGACGCGTCAGTTATTACCGGAAAGATTTCTAAATTCAAATCGTGAAAGATTGGCATGCTACGAGTTACTGGTAAACCCAGAAAATTGGACAAACTTGGGTAAATTTCTGGACAAAACGCGGAAAATAAGAACAACACTCATTCATGAATAAATGAATATGTTAACAAATTGCAATACCATTAATTCTTAATAATTCTACATAACTAAGTTAATGTATAATGTAATTGTATTGATATCTAATTGTAATATTATTGTGTTTTTGTTTTAAGTATATTATTACCAAACATCAACTTATTGTAACGGGCTGTCAACAGCACGTACGGCTTACTGCCCGTGCGATCCATATTTGTAAATAACATTGCATATATCTTACTTTTAGTCTAATAAAGTCCTTATATATACTTGGATGCCGACGACGAGAAGGAGGGTAATGAATGGATTTCGTTTCTTTCCCCTTGTATCTAGCGCTGTAATTTCTTTATATACAGGGCTATTCAAAAGGAAGGAACAGAACCTTCAAACATTTATTTCATCCAAACTACAAAAAATATAAACACAATTCCAACGTTTCAGAAAAGAGAAAAGTTCTAATTTCACTATTTTATGCACTCAATGTGAGCACCATGTGTTACACGACAAGTATCAAAACGGTGGCTCATTTCTTGCTACACACGATTCAGCTGGACTCTAGTTATCGAATTCACAGCTTCAACAATTCGATGTCACAGATTTTCAAAAGTGTCAGGCATAGGGAGGATAAAATCATGGTCTTTTACGTAAAACACACAGATAAAAATCACACGGAGTTAGGTCGGGTGACCTGGGAGCCACCGGCGATGAAGTTGATCTTCTGCTCCTCCTCTTCCATCCAACGCCCTGGAATGGTGTTATTCAGGTACACGTCGGACGTGGTTAGAGAAATGCGGCCGTGATTGGAACTTCAAAACTTTTTTTTTTCATGAACGTTGAAATTGTTTCTATTTTTTGTAGTTTGGAAGAAATAAATGTTTGAAGCCTGTACTATCTTTCTAAATAGCCTTGTAACAAAACGTGTTACCTGTTAATGGTATAGGCCTAAATGTCAATAACGTATTTCTATCTTCATCATCATCATCATCATAGTACATTTACGAATTTAGCTCATATGTTGACCAGTTTCGGCCTCAAGAGAAACACCATCCAGAAGTCTTTTGAGTGGACGTCCTGGTCTTCTTCTTCCTGCAGGTTGATATCTTAACATTTGTTTGGGTATCCTGTGATCTTCCATTCGATGAACATGTTGCATCCATCTTGACTTATAATCAGAAATTTTGTTTTCTAAAGGTAAAAGGGAACTCTTTTCGTAATAAGAAAATCTCTTTTGGTAAAAGGGACCTATTTTCGTAATAAGGAAATCTATTTTTGTAAAAGGGGACATAGTTTCGCAATAATTTTGTAGAAAGGTGGCTGTTTATAGAAGGAAGTGGACCTCCTTCCGTAAGCAAATAAAGTTTTCTTAGTGCTCCAGGGACTATTTTGGTAGCAAAGGGACCTCTTTTTCACACACATGACACTTATTTTCCTAGATACAGGACATATTTTCGTAGTAAGTTATCTTTTTTTTCGTAGCAAATGAACCTCCTTTTAAATACACACCTATTATCGTAGCTATAGTTCCTATTTTCGTAGTAAGTGATCTCTTATCGTAGCAAGAGAACTCTTTCCATAGCAATATAAAATATTTTCGAAACAAGGAACTTTTTTCTTGCAATCGGGACCTTTTTCGTAACAAGAAAATCTCTATTGGTAAAAGGGGCCTATTTTCATAATAATAAATTCTCTCTTTGTGAAAGGGACCTATTTTTGCAATGAGGGGTATGTTTGCCAGGAATCCTGACCACGTTCAGAAACTATGATTATGGTTACATTGACTGGATAACCAGAGATCCTGGAAGTTAAAGAAAGCGAACGAGTCTCGCATCGGCTGCCTCATCTAGTTGTCCTGTCAAGCGGAGCGTAATTCAAGTGTCTCGTTTCTTAATTGTCAAATTTTCATTTTCCTGGTGAAATTTCATTGTGTGTGGCTAACACGTTCGTTTTGTAACATTACAGCTTTACAGCACGTTTCATTGTCCAGTGGGCATCTGCTCGCCTCTTGTCACGCCAATAAAACAAATAAATCTCAATTTATACGACACAAGTATAGTAATTACAATCCACTGCAGTCGGTTGGACCCCTACCTCACATTCGAACTGGGGTCGAATCCCGGCGGGGTACAGAATTTTAAATTTCCGCCTTGTGTTTAGATGATACATATAAAACTGTCGAAATTTCAAATGATATGCGGAACTATGCATGAAACATTAAAGAAAAAAAACAAGAAGAGATACTAGATTGAAGTTTTATAAAACATTGGCAGTTCCTGCATTACTTTATGGGAGTGAAACTTGGACAATGACCAAAAAAATTACAAAGTAGAATACAAAGCGTAGAAATAAACTTCTTTAGAAGATCAAAAGGCTGCACAAGATTGGATCCGATAAAGAATGAAGATGTAAGGACAGAGTTAAATATATATTAATTGAATGATAAAGTCAAAGAATATAGAGATAAATGGTTTAGATATGTAGCGAGAATGAATGTAACAAGATTACCAAAAACAGCATTTAACTACAAGCCGGGAGGACCAAGGAATGTAGAAATGCCAGTGAAAAGATGGAGAGAACAACCTTGAGGCGGAACAGGCAATTTGCCTAGTCCCTGAAGTGAAGAAGAAGAAGAAGCGTTTAGATGAGTGTTCTTTGGTTGTGTGAAAAAAATGGTAAAATGCATATAATGTATAAATGATTGAACAATAATCAATTAGCATAGAAGAGATATGGGCAGAATATGTTATCCAGCCGTTATAGCTCGAATGAGTACCAGATATGTTATGGGGGAAAAGCCCGTCACAATCCACCTAAAATCCCGTGCCAATTGTCTAGAAATATGAAAATCTTAACCTTGTTTCCTAAATCCTATAAAATAAGATCAAATTATATTTAATTCTCCAAGGATAATTGTCGGACCCTGCTTAATAAAATATAGCTCGACGGCGACGTTAGTTCACTGGTGGCCTACATAGGCCTACTATGACAGTCACTCCGGTTCAGCGAATCTCCTACCGCCCCACGTTCTTTCTGCCGACTGGGGGTACCACATTCATCCTCTAGAGTAGATCCCACGATGTGGCTTCTATATTTACATTTCAGTTTTTCCACTGTCCTGACAGCATTTATCATCTCAGATCTAGTTTTTAGTGTGTTTATTATACTTTTTTTAACTAACTCACTGGCGTTATCGGTCACGGAGGTAGGCCTACATGTCTGCATGAACAAACGTTCTACATACATCCCTATAACTTAGCTAACATTTTCCAATCATTCAGTTTATAATTAATCATCCTTAAATCATGATTAATGTTATTCTCCCACTTCATTCTTGGCCAAACCTACTGGGCGCTTTCCGTTTTGGTTTTTCAGTAGCAGTTTTCGCTTTCGCTGTGTTATCTGTAAGGAGTTTCGCTTCCTCTATAGTTTTCAACTAATAAGTTTCGCTTTCCTTTTGTTTTTCCTGTAAGAAGTTTCACTTTCCCAATGGGCTTTCTGTAAGAAGTTTCGCCTTCCTTACGGATTTCCTGCAATAAATTTCGCTTTCCCTATGGATTTCCTGAAATAAGTTTCATTTTCTCTGTAGTTTTTCTGTAAGGAGTTTCGCTTTCCCATTGGTTTTTCTGTAAGAAGTTTCGCTTTCATTATGGTTTTTCTGCAAGATGTTTCGCTTTCCCTATGGATTTCCTGTAAGCAGTTTCGCTTTCCCATTGGTTTTTCTGTAAGAAGTTTCGCTTTAATTCTGGTTTTCGTGTAAAAAATAGCTTTCCTTTGGTTTACCTGTAAGAAGTTTCTCTTTCCCCGTGATTTTCTTGCAAGAAGTTTCGCTTTCCCTGTGGTTTTTCTGTAAGAATTTTCGCTTTCCCTTTGGTTTTTCTGTAAGTGGTTTTTATGTAAGAAGTTTCGCTTTAATTATGGTTTTCATGTAAAAATATAGCTTTCCCTTTGGTTTACCTGTAAGAAGTTTCTCTTTCCCCATGATTTTATTGTAATAAGTTTCGGTTTCCCTATGGTTCTTCTGTAAGAATTTTCGCTTTCCCTTTGGTTTTTCTGTAAGAAGTTTTTCTTTCCCCATGGTAATTCCTGTAAGAAGTTTCACTTTCCCACTGGGTTTTCTGTAAGAAATTTCGCTTTTCTTATGGTTTTCCTATAAGAAGTTTCGCTTTCCCCATGTTTTTCCTGTAAGGAGATTCACTTTCCCTATATGGTTTTCCTGTAAGGAGATTCACTTTCCCTATATGGTTTTCCTATAAGGAGATTCACTTTCCCTATATGGTTTTTCTATAAGGAGATTCACTTTCCCTATATGGTTTTCCTGTAAGGAGATTCACTTTCCCTATATGGTTTTCCTGTAAGGAGATTCACTTTCCCTATATGGGTTTTCCTGTAAGGAGATTCACTTTCCCTATATGGTTTTTCTGTAAGGAGATTCACTTTCCCTATATGGCTTTCCTGTAAGGAGATTCACTTTCCCTATATGGTTTTCCTGTAAGGAGATTCACTTTCCCTATATGGTTTTCCTGTAAGGAGATTCACTTTCCCTATATGGTTTTTCTGTAAGGAGATTCACTTTCCCTATATGGTTTTCCTGTAAGGAGATTCACTTTCCCTATAGTTTTCCTGTAAGGAGATTCACTTTCCCTATATGGTTTTTCTGTAAGGAGATTCACTTTCCCTATATGGTTTTCCCTGTAAGGAGATTCACTTTCCCTATATGGTTTTCCTGTAAGGAGATTCACTTTCCCTATATGGTTTTCCTATAAGGAGATTCACTTTCCCTATATGGTTTTTCTATAAGGAGATTCACTTTCCCTATATGGTTTTCCTGTAAGGAGATTCACTTTCCCTATATGGTTTTCCTGTAAGGAGATTCACTTTCCCTATATGGTTTTCCTGTAAGGAGATTCACTTTCCCTATATGGTTTTTCTGTAAGGAGATTCACTTTCCCTATATGGTTTTCCTGTAAGGAGATTCACTTTCCCTATATGGTTTTCCTGTAAGGAGATTCACTTTCCCTATATGGTTTTCCTGTAAGGAGATTCACTTTTGCCTATATGGTTTTTCTGTAAGGAGATTCACTTTCCCTATATGGTTTTCCTGTAAGGAGATTCACTTTCCCTATATGGTTTTCCTGTAAGGAGATTCACTTTCCCTATATGGTTTTTCTGTAAGGAGATTCACTTTCCCTATATGGTTTTCCTGTAAGGAGATTCACTTTCCCTATATGGTTTTCCTGTAAGGAGATTCACTTTCCCTATATGGTTTTCCTGTAAGGAGATTCACTTTCCCTATATGGTTTTCCTGTAAGGAGATTCACTTTCCCTATATGGTTTTCCTGTAAGGAGATTCACTTTCCCTATATGGTTTTCCTGTAAGGAGATTCACTTTCCCTATATGGTTTTTCTGTAAGGAGATTCATTTTCCCTATATGGTTTTTCCTGTAAGGAGATTCACTTTCCCTATATGGTTTTCCTGTAAGGAGATTCACTTTCCCTATATGGTTTCCCTGTAAGGAGATTCACTTTCCCTATATGGTTTTCCTGTAAGGAGATTCACTTTCCCTATATGGTTTTCCTGTAAGGAGATTCACTTTCCCTATATGGTTTTCCTGTAAGGAGATTCACTTTCCCTATATGGTTTTTCTGTAAGGAGATTCACTTTCCCTATATGGTTTTCCTGTAAGGAGATTCACTTTCCCTATATGGTTTTCCTGTAAGGAGATTCACTTTCCCTATATGGTTTTCCTGTAAGGAGATTCACTTTCCCTATATGGTTTTTCTGTAAGGAGATTCACTTTCCCTATATGGTTTTCCTGTAAGGAGATTCACTTTCCCTATATGGTTTTCCTGTAAGGAGATTCACTTTCCCTATACGGTTTTCCTGTAAGGAGATTCACTTTCCCTATATGGTTTTCCTGTAAGGAGATTCACTTTCCCTATATGGTTTTTCTGTAAGGAGATTCACTTTCCCTATATGGTTTTTCTGTAAGAAGTTTGCATGCGCTTCTTTCATTTCCCATCCCTGTTACATGGCTTACAATATTCTACGAGACTTACTTGTTATTACATCTTGATTCATGTAACTTCCCGAATAAGTGTTGTAACCCTACCGTCTGAGCTATCTCCCTCAGATCATTATTTAATTGATTTAAAGTTAGAAATGAATTTGTACAGATATCACGGATACATTAAGTTCCTATTGCACTAGTGGCTACCACATTTGCTATCGGATCCGAGATCATACCTGGCTGGGTCGATGGAGATTTAAACGCATTAACACGAGCCTGGCTACCTTCGTAGGAGAATGGAAGCAATATGTCTTGTTTTGTATGTTTACGAAACGCAAAAGTATCTCAAATCGGAAATGAGGGGTGTCTGAACAATATTTCACGCTCAGTAGCGTGTGTTGTATCAGAGCGTCATTATACAATATACGATACTAACCGCATCACACGGGTTAAATTAATACTATTTAAGTAATTTTATATAGAGATAAAAGTATCAAAATTGATTGTTCTTTAATAACTATTACAATTCCTTAGAAAAGCTGCAAAGCATAGCATGAAAATGCAGTGAAAGACCTGCCCTCGGGGCAGAATTACTGTAGAATAGAATATAATTTAGAATTAATAGCAGAAAACAATTGTATGGAAATATCAACTGAAAAATCCGCAGCAAGATATAGGTTTAGTTCAGGTGAATCGGAACAAAAATAAAAAAAATTGTAATAGAAGAAGTTCGGGTAATGCGGACCCCTCGGTTTAAGTGGACGCTGTTAATATCTTCTTTAATCGGTGCTGCCCTCGAAAGAACAATAGTTTTAACTCCCTCCGCTCATTAACTTTGTCGTGCTCAAGACCAGTTAATTTTATTCCTTGTACGAAGGACTTATTTGTGATATTTATGAAAATGCAAATCAATATAAGAAAACTAAAGTGCTGACCTTTTGTGGGAAATACCCTATACCTAGCAAAATTGTTTTGGATGATGAAATTTTAGAACGAGTAAACGAATTTAATTATTTGGGTTATAATTTAACATTTCAAGATGAAGCTGATATATCAAAGTAAATCACAAATTTTACAAAAACAACGGGGATAATTAACAGTATAATGAAACCATCTTTAGTACAGAAGAACACAAGATTACGGCTTTATAAGGTTCTCGCAAGACCAGTGTTAAGATATGGTAGTGAAGCATGGACAGTACGAAGAAGAGATGAAAGCCGAATAACAGCAAATGATATGCAATTTATGCGCCGAACAGCAGGCTACACAAAGTGGGACCATAAAAGAAATGAGGAAATTATGGAAGAGTTGGATGGAGATATAAGGGTAGATCGTTGACCGCTTTAGTCCAGTAACAAAAGAAAGAACCCACCCTGTTGTCAGTTTTCCTCTCCCCCTTGTCCCTATTAACATCTGGTGAAGAAAACCCGTCAACACAGGTGCGAGTGAGAGAGGTGAGTACAGTTGTCTCATTCTACAAATTTCTCGTAAAGTTAAACCAAAGAGACTATAGAACGGGTAAATTATTATAATTATGTGGGAGTAAAATTGTCACTTTTAAAAGAATTAGATCGTTTAGATAAGATCAGAAAAGTAAATAAATATGTGTGATCAAAAATAGTATAAAATGGAGCCTACACACACGCTCCAGTCATGTAAGATAGTCCCTGCAATGGAAGCGAAGCATGGACCCCTCCCAAAAAAGAGGAAAGCAGATTTACAGCTGCAGATGAGCTTTATGCTTCGGGAAGCAGGCTGTACCATGTGGGAACATATAACAAAATATTACATCATTGAAGAGTTAGAAATAATACCAACAATTCACTATATTCTTCAATACCAGCAAAATTCGCGTCAACATCTGAACTGCACGTTCAGATACAGAATTTTTGGATAAAAGTAAAGGATTCCACTAGAGTCCTTAGAAGACCCTAGGAACAGTAGGTGGTTCAAGATATCCCTTTTTAGACCAGATTTTAATAGCAAAAACAGAAGACGAACTACAAAGAATGCTATATAAAGTAAATTAAATGTCAAAAAATACAACATGGAAATGTCATCAGAAAAATAAAAAAACAATGGCCTTCAAGGGCGCTCATCCATTCCGACAAAGATAATATTAGAAAATAAACCAATAGAACAAGTGGTAAGATATAACTTCCTGGTGTCGAATATCATACACAGCGGAAACAGATATAAATAACAAACTAAATAAGTTTAATTATATAACAGGAACACTAAAAAGAACTTTGAAAAATAAAGCCAGGAAAGACTCTATAATGAAATTATACAAGACAATGGCAGTGCCTATTATTACTTATGGATCCGAAACATGGACAGTGACAACACAACAATCTGCCAGAATACAAGCTGCTGAAATGAGATTCCTCAGACCAATAGCAGGATATCAAATACAGACAAAAAAACATAACACAGAAATAAGACAACAACTAAAAGTAGAGGAATTAAACACAACAATAGTGAAATACAGAACAAACTGGAAAGAACACTTAGCAAGGATGACTGAGAATAGAATACTAAAAGCAGCATACAGCTATTCACCACGAGGAAGAAGAAGTCTGGGAAGACTAAAGAAAAGATGGAAACAGCAGGAATTTGGAGACCGGAACAGGCTAGTAAATAAGCCTAAACCTGAAGAGAAGAAGAAGAAGAAGAAGAAGATGATGACAATGCGCACACGACATACAGTCGCCTTTATCCCCACGGACATGGACCAGATACTCATTTGAATTAGAGGCTGGGTCAACGCCAGGCCATGGTGCCGCCAGAAGTTCAGGCTAGTTTAAGAATATTGACCTCGTCGGGACTTGAACT
Organism: Diploptera punctata; assembly: GCA_030220185.1. NCBI lineage: Eukaryota > Metazoa > Arthropoda > Insecta > Blattodea > Blaberidae > Diploptera > Diploptera punctata. The sequence continues at coordinate 52,043 of JASPKZ010002732.1, read as the reverse complement.
CGTGTCTTTCCGCCTTGTAGCATATTGTCTTAATCAATTGCGCTAAGACGTGAACCATCCAGAATTGCTAGGGTAGTTTTAAATGACCAAGTAAATGGTAAAGAATCATTTGAAGAGAGGGCTGGAGAATCTTACGTACACCTGATATCTTCTTCTTCTTCTTCCTTCCAAGTATAGGCCAAGGCCTGTTACGATCCTATAGAAATGTTCGCTCCAGCGTTTCATAGGACAGCCCAGAGATCTTTGTCCTCTTGGTATATAATTATAAACAGCTTTGGGGATCCGATTTGAACTCATTCTTTCAAGATGGTGTTTCCAATTAGTTGGTACTGTTTAATATATTCCAAAATTGGCGTAGTCTTCAATTCTTTTAGATATCGGTGTTCCTTTTCCGATCCCATCTGGTGTAACCCGCTGTTCTGCGCATGAATCTCATTTCACAAGCCGTTATTCTGCTTTCATGTTGTCTTTATAGTGCCCCTCAGGGGTCCCCATCTAGGGGATATGTGGATGGCGACCACAAGGTGCCCAAGCTGAGCAAAACATTGCTTCCACTTACTTGTGTTTTACTCCTTACTTTTATCTTTAACTGATCTGGTATTTCTTCCTTTCTTCCAGTTGTACCAGACTCTTTTAACTTTAATATCTAACCTCTCTTGGTTAACTCTTTGTTTTTTCGACCCCGACGCTATTAGGGCATCCGAGGACTAGGGAGTCTTTCCTTTCTTCCATTTCTTATTTCCTTTATTTTCTTTTCTTCTGCAGAAAATCCTGACCAGAGGCTATAAGATGGCAGCCCCATCACTGGTCTTGTCTTCCTTTGGCCAGCAACCAATCGAAGGGACTATTATTATGCTTTCAAGTGGTATACGAGAGGGCCATGGTGCCACCAGAAGGTTTAGGCTAGGTTAACAATTTTTGACCTCATTGGGATTTGAACTCGTGACTTTCCGCCTTGTAGCGCATTGTCTTAATCAAATACGCTAAGACGTGAACCATCCAGAATTGCTAGGGCAGTTTTAAAATGACCAAGGTCAAGGTAAGATTCATTTGAAGAGATTTCTGGAAAATCTTACGTAGCCTGATAAGTAAGTGTAACAACTTAACGTTACAGCTATGGTTAACAACAGCATCTCTTTGTGTCAAAGTCCTTCATAAATCAAGTTGAGCAGACATTTTACACCTTGTGGATCTGCAGACATACGGATCAAGTGCACTGAACCAAAAAGAAAATTGACCAGAAAAACACTCACTCAGAGTGCATAAAAAAACTATCGTGTGATATTACCAACATTCTTTTGTTTCTTTGTATGAACATCAATAATTTAACAAGTAACCAATCACCAGCACTTGCTGTGCCTTACTTTGCAGACTAGCGATTTTTTTACATGACTAAACATATCTGAAAATGTGCAAAATCAACGATACTTACTTACTTACTCACTGGCACTATCGAACCCGTAGGTTCATGGCCGCGAGGACATAAGCTCTCCCTACATCCCTATTCTGAGCTAATGCTTTTCCAATCATAATCTACTTCCCCTCAATCAGAGTTAAATATTATTTCTCCCACCCCATTCTTGGTCTACCACTGGGCGTTTTCCCCTCAGTTTTCCTATAAGAGCTTCCATGCCCTCTTTCATTCACCATACGTAGTGCCACATGTCCTGCCCATCGCAGTCTACGAGACTAACTGTTCTTATTATATCTGGCTTCCTATAAAGACCATGTAGTTCATTGTTATTAGTCTTCTCCATTCACCTGTCTGTTCATCTCTCTTTGCTCTAAACATTTTCAAGTACTTTATTCTCAAATACCTGTAATCTCCTTTCCCTCCCTTAAGTAAGAGTCCATGTTTCGCATCCATATCTACATAACTGGTAGAATAATAGTTTTATATATTTTAAGTTTAACGTTTTTTGAAAGGAGTTTGGGACCATCAAGAGTCTCTGTAAATGCATAATAGCACGCATTTCCATAATTGAGCCTATGTTTAATTACTTTGTGCATCTCATTCCTATTTGTGATTATTGTTCCTAGGTATTTGAATTCAGTCAATTCCTCAAAATTTCCGTCATTTGTCATTAGCTGTCCATTTCCATTATATAATGTATTTTACGTGTGACCATATATTTAGTTTTATTGATATTTACTTCCAGTCCTAATTTTCTAGGTGTTACTCAATAGTGTGTGCGTGTTGTCCTTTAGTATCTCCTCGCTATCGCCCAATAGTACTACATCATCAGCATAAACCAACAGGCTATTAATATCATTCAGTTGTAAGCCTTCTTCGTCCTCTAGAGATTTGATAGCATGCTCTAGTATAAAATTAAATAGTAGAGGAGATAGTGCAACTCTCCTTGTTTCACCCCATTCCGGATTTCCAAAGTGTCCGCAACTGTTTGCCTACATGCACCCTACTCTTTTGCGCCATTTAGACACCTTCGTATAAGTCTAAACTAACTTTTTAGGAATTCTGAACTCCAGCAGGATACTATATAACTTCTCTCTCTTAATTTAAATCATATGTCTTTTTGAATTCTATGTATAGTTTGATTTACAGTAACCATTATATTCCTCCTTTCTATCTAGAAATCAACGATAGGCTGTATAATTATATTACGACCGTCATGAGGCGAACACAATGTCAGGACAAGCCTCTCAGCTCTTAATTGACTTACTTTCACGTGAACCATATAGAGAGGCTGATAGTTATCCATTTTGGGATGATGTAGTCAACACGTTTGGTTCCCCAGCTATTACAACTTACTCCATGAATCTGAGTCGCTATTTATCGAAACTATCCAAATTTATCGTGATGTTCGGGTGAACAATGAATGATCCCTTACTTTGGCTGACCTGGAATATCCAAAAGCAATATTAAAGTTTGTCTGAAATAAGTTCCGATAAAATTCACAAGACACTGGAAACTCTCCAAATGTCTCTGTGTACATTTGATGCAATATTTTGATGTTTAATTCTTCAGTAGGAACATTTTAGATGTTTTGTGAAGACTGTAGTAAGAAGGGCGGCCTTGAAGGGCACTGATATGTTTCATAACATTTTCAACAGCCTCAGTTGTCTTTTTCATGGGTCTATTAGAATTAGTACCCTCTCCGGTCATAAGTTTGATCCTTCCGGGAAATTCTCGTATAAGACTTGAAAGCATAATAATAGTCCCTTCGATGGTTGCTGGCCAAAGGAAGGCAAGACCAGTGATGGGGCTGCCATATTATAGCCTCTGGCCAGGCTTTTCTGGAGAAGAAAAGAAAATAAAGGAAAGAAGAAATGGAAGAAAGGAAAGACTCCCTAGCCCTCGGATGCCCTAATAGCGTCGGGGTCGAAAAAACAAGAGTTAACCAAGAAAGGTTAGATAGTAAAGTTAAAAGCGCCTGGTATAAGTAAGTGGAAGAAAAGAAAAAATACCAGATCGGTTAAAGATAAGTAAGGAGCAAAACACAAGTAAGTGGAAGCAATGTTTTGCTCAGCTTGGGCACCTTGTGGTCGCCATCCATATCCCCTAGATGGGGACACTATAAAGACAACATGAAAGCAGAATAACGGCTTATGAAATGAGATTCATGTGCAGAACAGTGGGTTACACCAGATGGGATCCGAAAATGAACACCGATATCTTAAAATAATTGAAGACTACGCCATTTTGGAACATATTAAACAGTACCAACTAATGTGGAAACACCATCTTGAAAGAATGAGTTCAAATCGGATCCCCAAAGCTGTTTATAATTATATACCAAGAGGACGAAGATCTCTGGACCGTCCTATGAAACGCTGAAGGGAAAATTTTCTATAGGATCGTAACAGGCCTTGGCCTAATACTTGGAAGGAAGAAGAAGAAGACCTCTCCGATTAATAGGAGCATGTCCAGTAGTAGAAAGGGATTTATTGACTGTTAACATATTCTGGTTTGTTATACCACGCACACTCATGAAGGCTTTGGAAACCAACTGTAATTTTTCAACAGATTTTCCATCCCTCTGTATACGTACCTTGTAACAGTAAGAGTGGTCTCTGAGGTTGCTATCTTCTTCTGGTTTTCGTGGTTTTCTTCGTTTCACTGGCAAAACTGAAATTAGTGAACCCATGTGGCACCCTGTACATTCGTATATTGAATTCACTAATTAAAACATTACGTTCATGTTTTGAACTTTTCGCGTAACACTGTTGCAATCTTCACCAGGAACATCGCTCTTATGCGTTTAATTGTTTTTTGACACAGGTGTATTTGTAGGTATTTGTTTATATTATGATTAGTTTTATTTTTTATTCATGGAAAAAAATGCACGTACGGCCAATCAGGCCCGTGCGCAATGTAAATGCGTATGTATTTTCTGTCTTCTGAAAAAAAAGGCAATAAATTCCATTATCTATCTATCTACTCGCATCAGAATCCTACCATGTTTAGGTCTTTTCTTCCCTCTACTCGGACGAACTGTAACATTAACACTTGATTCCACGTTGAAAAACTGCTTGTCTACACACCAGTAAAGCAGGTTTCATTGAACAACAATGCGGTTTGCTGCCAGTAAAAATAAATGCCACAACAATGCATAGGTATGTAACAAATTAAAAAACCCCAACCTGACCAACATATAAAAAGTTCATACTCTCCAGAAGGAGTACAAAATTACTCTCATTTAAATTGTATATGGACTCTGATTGTTTTTCCATTTCACAGTGGACTACGGTTCTTTTTACCCTGGACACTATTTCAATGCTGATTTTTAATGGACTTTTTCCATGGAATACAGCATTAGGTACATACAATCCATTGGTATTAGAATCTCAAATTTCACCAAAAATGGAGTTTGTTTTCCCCTGTACTCTTCATATATAGGCCCTATAGAACATTGAGCAGTAATGGAAATCTAGCACTTTATATTTTCGACTGATTGATTCCTTTTTTGGGTAAGAGTATATAATGCATATCTTGTTTGAGCTCATATTCCCCAGACTGAGAGAGAGAGAGAGAGAGAGAGAGAGAGAGAGAGAAGAGAGAGAGAGAGAGAGAGAGAGAGAGAGAGATACAGAGACAGACATAGACAGATAGAGACAGAGAGAGATATAGAGACAGAGAGAGAGAAGAGGCAGAGAGAGAGACAGAGAGAGAGACAGAGACAAAGAGGAGAGAAGACATAGAGAGATAGATAAGAGAGAACACAGACTAGAGAGATAACACGAGAAGAGAGACAGAGAGATAGATAGAGAGACAGAAACAGACAGAGAGAAGACAGACATAGACAGATAGAGAGACAACACAGATAGAGACAGAGAGAGACGAGACAGAGAGAGAGATACAAGAGAGAGACAGAGACAGACATAGAGATACAGAGACAGAGAGAGATAGAGACAGAGACAGACAGAGAGAGAAAGACATAGAGAGACAGAGACAGAGAGAGATAGAGACAGAGACAGACAGAGAGAGACAAGAGAGAATAGAGACAGAGAGATACAGAGAGAGAGAGAGATAGAGCAGAGACAGACAGAGAGAGAAAATACATAGAGAGACAGAGACAGAGAGAGATAGAGACAGAGACAGACAGAGAGAGACAGAGAGAGATAGAGACAGAGAGATACAGAGAGAGAGAGAGAGAGAGAGAGAGAGAGACAGACAGAGGCAGACATAGAGAGATAGAGACAGCGAGAGAGAGATATAGAGACAGAGAGAGACAGAGACAGACATAGAGACACAGAGACAGAGAGAGAGAGAGAGAGAGAGAGAGAGAGAGAGAGACAGACAGAGACAGAGACAGACATAGAGAGAGAGATAGAGACAGAGATATACAGAGGGAGAGACAGAGATAGACATAGAGACAGAGACAGACATAGAGAGATAGAGACAGAGACAGAGAGATACAGAGGGAGAGACAGAGATAGATAGAGACAGAGACAGACAGACAGAGAAGGAGAGAGATAGAGAGGACAGACAGAGACCTAGAACAGCATAGAGAGAGAGAGATAGAGACAGAGAGATACAGAGGGAGAGAACAGAGAATAGACATAGAGACAGAGACAGACATAGAGATAAGAAGACGAGACAGAGAGATACGAGAGGAGAGAGACAAGAGAGATGAGAGAGACCGAGAGAGACAGACAGACAGAGAGAGAGACAGAAGAGAGAGAGGGACATACAGAGAGAGACAAGAAGAGAGAGAGAGAGAGGGAGTACAGAAGGAGAGACAGAGCGGGAGACGGGAGAGACAGAGCAGAAAGAGAAGGACAACAGAGAGACAGAGAGAGAGAGAGAGAGAGACAGGGACTGACAGAGACAGACACAGAGAGAGACTGATGAGAGACAGAGATATGACAGAGGGAAGAGACAGAGATAGACAGAGCGAGAGACAGACAGAGAGAGATGAGAGACAGAGACAGAGAGAGAGCAGAGGGAGAGACAGAGAGAGACAGAGACAGAGACAGACCAGACAGAGAGAGAGAGAGAGAGAGAAGAGACAGAAGAGATAGAGACAGAGAGAGAGACAGAGAGAGAGACGAGAGGGAGAGACGAGAGAGAGACAAGAGAGAGAGACAGAGGGCAGTGACAGAAAGAAAGAAAGAGAGAGAGAGAGAGAGAGAGAGAGAGATAGAGAGAGAGAGAGAGAGAGAGAGAGAGAGAGAGAAGTTCTAACAAAATCAAATTATTGAAAAGAAATAACCAGTTTTCATTCACACATATTACGATATATATTGTTATATTGGAGAATATGGACTAAGGATCTGGGAGTGATATGCACGTTCGTTAGAATAGAACAACCTCGCTCTGTCATTGCTCTGACAATACTATCTCTAACTGCCTAATCGTATCTCTATTCGATTCGCTGTCAAACACTAATCATGTCCTACATTAATAAACTACACAATTACTGCTATCAGGTCGCTTTCCCGGCGATAAACTAAAGACAATTTAAAAGTGCATAACAACACAAAAGTGTGTAAAACAAAGATAACAAATTGTCAGGTAACAAAACGGTTCAATTTTAAGATAACCTAAAAATAATTTACATACAGCACAAAACTATGAGATCCCCTTGCAAAAGTAAGAAAAACCTGGTTTTCGTGAATATTCCACTATCATAAAAACGCGCAATTAAATAACTCTAAAATCTTCGGAACCTGAGGGTTCATTAAAGCTCTCAATTAGTCCTTCCGCCAGTCCATACCCAGTTTCTGACGATTTCTCCGAATATTATCCTCTCACCAATGTCTGGCCTTTCTAATGGTCTTTTCATCCAGGGTTTTCCAATTATAATTTAGAAAACATTTTTACTGTCACTCATAGTAACTACATCAATTATCTGCCCGTATCTATACCCTAGACTTAACCTCTAACTTACTCACTGGCACTATCGTACCCATAGGTTCATGACCGCGCGGACATAAGCTTTCCATACATCCCTTTCCTGAGTTAATGTTTTCCAATCATTCCCTGTATAATCAACTTCCCTCAAATCATAGTTAATGTTATTCTCCACCTCATTCTTGGTCTACCAACTGGGCGTTTTCCCTCTGGTTTCCCTACAAGAAGATTCCATGCACGTCTTTCATTCCCCATTCGTGCCACATGTCCTGCCTATCGCAGTCTACGAGACTTAACTGTTCTTATTATATCTGGCTTCCTATAAAGACCATGTAATTCACTGTTATGCAGTCTTCTCCATTCACCTGTCTCTTACAGAAAGATGTGTAAACATTAAAAGTCTCTATATAAATAAAATTATTATTATTTGTATTATTATTCCTATTATCATTATTATTATTATTATTATTATTATATCCATCCACAGTAAGTCTGCCCGAAGGCAGGTCCTTCACTGCAATCATAGCATTTTCATGCTATGCTTGAAGCTTTACTAGGGAATTGTAGGTGTGGTAGCTTCCCGTTGCTTTCCACACCGGTGAAGGATGATGATAATGATGATGATGGCCATATGATTTCGGGGACCGTTTGGGCCCTAATGTTTTCCTGACATTTGTCTTACAGATGAGGTAAAACCCCGATAAAAACCTCACCCAGAAAAACTGCCCGGGCCGGGGATTGAACCCGGGCCCGCTGTGTGACAAGGCAGCACTCTACCTCGAGACCGCAGCGGTGGACTATTATTATATGTTGAACTAAATATCAACAAGCCACAAGAATTCGGAAAAAAAAATCATTTCAGTTTGAAGGAATGAAAATAAATTTGAAGAATGAAAGTAGAGAAACAACTGTTATATTGTAAAGAAATGAAACAAAGGCAAGATGTGATCGGCGCAACGTTTTATAAGAGTGGCATAGCTTGGCGCTAGTGTGTGGTTTTAGTTGAGTCACACATAAACTCTCTCACCCAGGACACTTGTCAAATGTCTCCAGTTAATTGTGCAACACGTCTGTTTCACCGAAATAAGTGAATTTCTTAACACGATCGCAGCTACAATAAGAACACATGTAAAAAGAGTTTCACATTCTGAATAGAAACAACGGTTGTCTGCAAAGCAATGGACCAACATTCCAGGACCATTACACAAAAATCTGTCAGTTACGAACTTGCGTAAACTAAGCGATTTCTCAGCAAGAACAATTTATGGTCGATATTTCAGTTTATGAGGTATGCACATATGCTATTAATTAACTTGTATGTAACCATTACGTTTCGACAAAACAAATATGGCGACCGCTTGGGAATTTTATAATGTGCATACGGCAGTATATTGAAGATTAGGGTTAATTTTCTAAACAATCTTCTTCTTCTTCTTCTTCACTTCACGGGCTAGGCAAAAATTGCCTCTTCCGCCTCACAGTTGTTCTGTCCATCTTTTCACTGGCCTTCCTACATTCCTTGAACCTCTTGGCTTGTAGTTGAATGCTACTTTTGGTAATCTTGTTACATTGATTCTTTCCACGTGTGTAAACCATTTCTTTCTATATTCTCTGATTTTCTCATTCAATTGATATATAATCAATTGAGTTGGTGTTTACTTGATGAAAATCCATATTCATTAATTAAATAAAATAAAACGTAGTTTTGTTTGATTTTCATATTTATTATATAATTCAGTGACAGCTGTTTCGGTACACTGTACCTTCTTCAGACATGTTAACAAATTATGAATTGTGTTCCAACTGATCTAAGCAACAATACAACAATAATTTATTTAATTTTTTTAATTTAACAAAGGGGATTCATTGAAATCAAGTTGAGAATTTTACAGTTTTTTACTACTTTTAAATTTTCTAAATTTAGAAAATTCAAAATATCCTAACCACCTATTCCAATTTAATCATTGTTTCGATCCAAATTTTGAAATTTTACATATTTGTGATAAGGGTAAGAAGTCAGATGTTTTGGAGGCTGTAGAAATTAATAAATTTAAAAGTAGTAAAAAGCTGTTAAATTCTCAACTTGATTTGAATGAATCCCCTTTGTTAAATTAAAAAAAATAAATAATTATTGTTGTATTGTTGCTTAGATCAGTTGGAACACAATTCATAATTTGTTAACATGTCTGAAGAAGGTACAGTGCACCGAAACAGCTGTCACTGAATTATATAATAAATATGAAAATCAAATAAAACTACGTTTTATATTTATTTAATTAACAATTGATATATATTTAACCCTGTTCTTATATCTTCATTTTTTATCCGATGCAATCTAGTGTAGCATTTTTGTTTTTTCTTTTGACATTTTAAAATTATATTCTTGGCAGAACTGATTTTCTAAAAAAAAAGTAGTATTTCAAGTCAGCAGCAATATACTATATTCTTAGGTAATAGAGAATTATATTAAAAATATACATTACAAACTAATTTAGGAACAATCGATATTCCAAGGGGTATGAATTTTCTCCATCTTCAATATTTTTTTAAAGGATTGAAGCAAATCTTTATATATATGTTATATTGCATATTTTCGCGGATATAAGTATGAATAAGAAAGTTTTCCGCGTCTTGGATTCAAGTTCGGCCTCTGGCCACTGATTCCGACGTTTCGGCATGATCCCACATGTCATTATCAAGGAATGATAAGTTCGAGTCACAGGTTTAGGTCTTATATAATAAAATACGTAGACTTTTCGCTGTGGTCCGTTCCCGGAGCCGTACACCCATCTTCTTATCGTTAACAACATAAGAACTAAACCTTGGATGGGTGTACGTCTTCGGAAACGGACCACAGTGAAAACTCTATGTGTTTAATTATATAAGACCTAAACCTGTGACTCGAACTTATCATTCCTTGAAAATGGCGTATGGGATCATGCCGAAACGTCGGAATAAGTGGCAACTTGAATCCATGACGCGGAAAACCCAAGAAAAACTTTCATATTAATTTATATATATATATTATATATATATATGTTATATATTGCGGCGGCCTTTACGCAGGGGTGACAACCCGACTGACTACAAGTGGCGATTGGTCCTGAAAAAGTGAGGGCCTTAACCTCCCACTACCCCAAGGGTCTCCTGAAGCCAGTAAAGTACTGGGATCAATAACTAACTAACTAACTCCAGGCACTATCGAACCCATAGGTTCATAGCCGCGCGGACAGAAGTACTACATATATCCCTATCCTGACCCAATGTTTTCCAATCATACCCTCTATAATCAACTTCCCTCACAACATAGTTAATGTTATTCTCCGATCTTATTCTTGGTCTACCAACTGGTTTCCCTATAAGAAGCTTCCATGCACGTCATTCATTCCCCATACGTGCAACATGTCCTGCCCATCGCAGTCTACGAGACTTAACTGTTCTTATTATATCTGGCTTCCTATAAAGACCATGTAGATTCATTGTTATGTAGCTCTTCTCCATTCACCTGTCTGTTCATCTCTCTTTGGTCCAAACAATTTCCTAAGAACTTTATTCTCAAATACTCGTAATCTCCTTCCTCCTCCCTTAAAGTAAGAGTCCATGTTTCGCACCCATATAATATAACTGGTAGAATAATAGTTTTATATATTTTTCAGTTTAACGTTTTTTGAAAGGAGTTGGGACATCAAGAGTCTCTGCAATACATAATAGCACGCATTTCCAGAATTGAGCCTATGTTTTGAGCCTTTGGCATGGGTTCCCTGAAGTAGTCCCCGCCCGGAGAACCGAATGGAGGACTATTTGACCTCCGGAAAATTTTACCCCAGTAGAACCCATGTCCGTATTTCTTGACGGTTGTATTTTTACGGCGAAAGATCGTCACTCTTTGACCAAGGTACTTTTTTCGTCTGGCTTATCACCTTCGACCAGTCCGGCATGGTAACCCTATCGGCAGCAATGCTACCGCCAGCATAGCTCTCGGGATCATTTAAGCGCGCTAGCCACTCCACCACGACAAGGTAAAGATAGTAATTATTTTACCGAACAGAAAAATTGGAAATTGGAAATGTGAATGTTCATACATCCATGCGAATAATAAAAACTATCAAACTATTTAAATCATGGCCAACTACATGCGTTAAATAGTTGTGATATGACCTTGTTCATTAAGGTCGTAGCCTACGTGAACCCATTTGCAGCACAAATGTCTGGTACTTTCATTGTACAACTCATTTTCTGCACAGATTTTTGTAACACTTAAAAAGATGATTTTTAAAACACCTAACATTTACAATTAGCATTTTACAGAGTGATTCAGAAATATGGTTATACGATTGATCGCATTTTGTGACAAAAATGTTATTATTAAAGGAAATGTCATCTTATCATTGGAAAGGGAATCCTTCAAATTACAACAATAGAACAAAACAAAACAAAACGAATCACAAAACGTGCTGCTTGGCGGGTTGATTTTTCTTGGCTAGTTTTTATGGAATAATTTAGAACACTTGCATCATCAAAAATATCGCTAGTCATTATCACATGTCTTTTGTCTTAGCATAATTAATAATTTTAAAAAATATAATTTTCTCATTGGCCCTTGTATCTTTCGCGCTCAATTTTTCTCCCGCGAAACTAAGTTATTTTGTATGTACAGAGGGATTCAGAAATATGGCTATACGTTTTGGATCGCATTTGTGACGGAAATATTATTATTAAAGGAAATATGATGTTATCATTGGAAAGGGAATCCTTCAAATTACAACAATAGAACAAAACAAAACAAAACACAAAACGTGCAGCTTGGCGGGCTGATTTTTCTTGGCTAGCGTCGAACGCCTCCACAATTCTCTTCGTTGTTTCTGCATCCGTGCTAATGCGAGGCCTTTCAGGAGGTTTGATTTTCTGCATCCTTCCCGTTTCTAGCAGTCGTTTGTCTCCACTTCCCCACAGTCGACCCGGCTGGAATACTACGTTAAACTCACGTCTTGCCCGTCTGCGGCCTCACGATCATTAGCATACGTTACTACTGCCTATGCAGAAATTGTAATTTGCTGTTGTATATTCAACGCCATTTTGACTAATGACGTAAGTTCTACAACTGTATTGTTTTATTTCCATTGTTGTAATTTGAATATTTGCCTTTCCAACGGTAATTTCATATTTCCTGTAATGGTAAAATTTTCATCACACAACACGATCAAACGTATAGCCATATTTATGATTCATCCCATATTTAAAGTCACTCCTTAAAAACTCTACGGAGAAGTGAAACAGATTGCTGAAATAAAGTTTAATCGAAAAGGCATTGCATTTATCAGAAGTAGAAAATAATACAACGAATACGAACGCCAGCAAATATGCAACCCGGGTAACACGAATGACGAAGAAGTTGCCGCATAATATCGGCTAAAACAAAAAAATAATAGTTAAAAAAACTAAAACAACACATTTTATTAGAAAACCGAACTAAAAAATGAAAAATAATTTTAATTTCGAACGCGCTTGAAATAAAATTAAAGTGGTCAACAAAAAAATCATCTCCACACATCTAGAGAATAAAAACTAGAGTTATCCTACAAAAAAATAATTTAACCATCAAAAGCGTGGGTTGCTCTATATCAATTAATATATTTGAAAATAATGTCACGTAGCGGCCAAGCAGACCCGTGCGCAATGCAAATGCATATGCATTTCCCTTCTCTTCCTGAAAAAAATACAATAAATTGCATTATCATTATATTTGATAAGACACAGATGTTGGTAAAAGTAAAGTCTCTAAGAAAAAAATATTTTAAAAATTTTCGTTTTAGGTGAACGCCTACACCTAATGAATTTTTAGAACAAATAGATAACAGTTTGAACACTCACCGCTCTGAAATCCTGTATATACAAACATTTCCTATGAAGAACGGTTGAACGGTTGTAGAAGTCGCATATATGACAAACAAGAAGACATACATAATTGAATGCCCCGGACGCAGTCTCTGGCGAAACTTCGGGGAACTACAAGCCTCAAAAACACGGCCAACAGCCCGGAAATCTTCTACAAGATCATCAGAGTAACTCCGGCTCTGAAAGCCTAAGTCAATATATTAGAAATACATTCGTTTATACGTCCATTCATAGTAATTCTGCACGAGGCAGTCTTTCACGCATTAGCATTTGCATGCAAGGCTTTGCAGCTTTACGAGGGAATTAGGTGTGGTAGCTTTCTGTACTCTTTCCACACCCGTCAAGGATGGTGATGATGTAATAGGATATGATGATGGCCGGATGAATTTCGGGGTCGTTGGGCCCTAATATCCTGACATTTTGTCCTTACAGGTAGTTTCATGGATAAATGTAGATATGTGTTATTGTGATGTATGTAACATAGATTTACTTATATGTACCTGTTATTGTTTTTGTTACAGGTGTATTGTAGGTAATTGTTTTAAGTATGATAGTTTTATTTTTTAATTCATGGAAAAATAATGCACGTACGCCAAGCGGCCCGTGCCAATGTAAAACCAAATTCTTTTCTTCTTCTGAAAAAAAGCAATAAATTGCATTTCTATCGATCTACAGTGAGGAAAACCCCCGAAAAACCTAAACCCAGGAGCCTGTCCGACCGGGATCGAACCCGGCCCGCCGGCGTGAAAGGCCCGCAACACCACCTCGAAACAAAAAAACCCCCACACGGTTGGATCGTTAATATATATATATATATATATCTATATATATCTATACTATCGGTCTGGTTTTGAAAAAGACTGTAACGTTCCAAGTTATGGAGATGTTTATTGCGTGGTATCTGATGGAAAAGTAAACCTTCCCGGTTCAAAAAGGCTTCTCTGAAAAATGCAATCTCACTTGGCGTATCTAATGTTAACCACAGATTAAAGACAGTGCTTGAGCATGCGTAAGGGAACCCAAGACAATCTACTTCAAGCGAAACAATGGTTGCGGGGGAAAAATTTATGACACATATATATATTATATCACCGCAATTCTGCAGGTGTTCTGCTTCCCTGACCGTTACCTCACTCGGTCAAATCTCTAACCCGTAACCGCAAATTGAGCAATATTTTTCATTTAACTTTCCATCAAAAAATCAAAAAAATAAACCTGTTTTTCTCAAATATCGTGAATAAAAACAGGCCTGCTGCATCAGCAAGAATCAGTAGTGCCGTGGTGGACTGAGTTATATGGTAAGAGAAGGAATCATTAATTTCATACTAATATTAACTAAGCTACATTGCTCTCTCATAAAGCATGATTTATCCAGTAAGGCTGCAAAATGATGATGATGATGATAATAAAATAATAATAATAATAATAATAATAATAATTTTTTAACTATATGTAGACTTCAAAAAAGCATATGAGTCAATTAAGAGGGAAGAAGTTATATAATATTCTGCTGGATGTTCGGAAATTCCTAAAAAGTTAGTTAGACTTATACGAAATGTGTCTAAATGGCGACAAAGTAGGGTGTAGGCCAAACAGTTTTTCGGACACTTTTGAAATCCAGAGTGGGTTGAAGCAAGGAGATGCACTATCTCCTCTACTATTTCATTTTGTACTAGAGCATGCAACAAATCTATAGAGAATGAGGAAGCCTTACAACTCAATGGTATTAATAAGCGTTAGTTTATGCTGATGATGTAGTACTATTGTGCCGATAGCGAGGAGATACTAAAGGACACACGCACACACTATTGAGTAACACTAAGAAATTAGGACTGAAGTAAATATCAATAAAACTAAATATATGGTCACACATAGAAATTCATGATATAATGGAAATGGACAGCTAAATTACAAATGAGGGAAGTTTGAGGAAGTGGCTGAATTCAAATACCTAGGAACAATAATCACAAATAGGAATGAGATGCACAAAGAAATTAAACATAGGCTCAATTCGGGAAATGCATGCTATTATGCATTGCAGAGACTCTTGATGTCCCAACTCCTTTCAAAAAACGTTGAACTGAAAATATATAAAACTATTATTCTACCGTATCTTATATGGAGGCGGAAACATGGGCTCTTACTTTAAGGGAGGAAAGGAGATTACGAGTATTTGAGAATAAAGTACTTAGGAAAAATTTTGGACCAAAGAGAGATGAACAGACAGGTGAATGGAGAAACTACATAACAGTGAACTACATGGTCTTTATAGGAAGCCAGATATAGTAAGAACACTTAAGTCTCGTAGACTGCTATGGGCAGGACATGTGGCAAGTATAGGGTGAATGAAAGACTTGCATCGAAGCAAAGGAAAACGCCCAGTTGGAGACCAAGAATGAGGCTGGAGAATAACATCAACTATGATTGAGGGAAGTAGATTAATATAGGGGATGATTGAAAAGCATTAGTTCGGGATAGGGATGTATGGAGAGCTTATGTCCGCGCGGCCATGAACCTACGGGTCGATAGTGCCAGTGAGTTTATTAGGGATATTCCACAATACAGTGTCTTTCTCCTTCAACCCCGAGTGTTTTTGTCGCCAGAGGTTCCTGTCACAAAGCGTCTTCTTCCCTCAAAATCTCTAGCTTCCATACTTCTCCTCACTCTATCTATCCAATGTTCTCTAGACTGACTCTTCCATTAGCTTCCAATTAAGGTATTCTTTGATATTCTCTCTCCTTCCATCCTTATGAGGTGTCATACCATTTAAAAACGTTTTCTTCTATTTTTTTTCTAATTTTTTTTTCAAACTTGCATAATTTCACTTATGTGCTGTTTCTGTCTTGAAATTTTTGTCTATCGCCTCCAAAAATCCATTTCTACTCTAACAGTTTGTTGGGCTTGTTTTCTACTTACTGTCCAGGTTTCGGACCCATATAATAAAATGCTTTGTAACAGAACTTGAAATATAGTTTTCTTCGTTCTGTAGATTATAATTTATTACTAATATTTTTATTATGAATTTCTCTACAATACAGAAGTTTTCCTACAACCCATTGTAAATTCTACTCCTCCACACATGCATATTCTCTGCATCACTCTCTGCGCATTCTATCGACACCATAGTTCTTTGCACTCCTTGATCCCACCGTTCTTTGGTCTCCCTTTACGGAAGTGTCAAAACTATCATCGAATAGGTATGAAGACTTTTGCAAGAATAATAAAATATCGTTTGGAAAACAATTATTATGGAAGAACAATGTGGATTCTCAGCAGGTAGATCCTGTAAAGACCAAATGTTCACTTTAACAATTTCTGTTGAAAGTAAAGAGATAAATTTAAACATATAGGTTTGGTGTTCATTCACCTAGAAAAGTATATGATAATGTTCCCAGAAAAATATTTCGGGAGGCTTTTTGGCAGGAGCTATAAGTGAGGATATAATAGACATATTACAATCAATATATTCAGGAAATAGGGCGTGGAAAATTCTGTATAATAATAACAATAATGGAGCAGAAACATTAACTTGAACAGGAAAAAAATATATAGAAAAGAATGCAACATGATAAGAAAAGTTTTAAGTCCACAAGTCATAGGTGAATCATTTAGACTCAGAAGTAAAATGGAAATCAAAATATATACAGACATTCATAGTGATATTAGAAAACGAAGGTTAAAATGTTATGGCCATATTAAACG
The DNA here is from genome assembly GCA_030220185.1 of Diploptera punctata. Classification (NCBI taxonomy): domain Eukaryota; kingdom Metazoa; phylum Arthropoda; class Insecta; order Blattodea; family Blaberidae; genus Diploptera; species Diploptera punctata. Next base: position 35,131 of record JASPKZ010002732.1, on the reverse strand, counting down.
AATGAACTCAAATAGGCTTACAAAACAGATAATGGAATTCTACGAAACAGAAGTAAAGCACCAGTGGATACTATGAAGTGGATTGATGAAGTCAAAAAGGGCTTAACATTGGCAGGAATTACTAAAGAAAATATCCCAAACAGAGATATATTTAGATTAACGTGAATAAGTGGCAAGTTGACCAAGAGGACAAACCGAAAAAAAAAAAACTGGAACAACTTGGACAGATGATAGAAAAACAAGCTCATAGCAAAAGAAATGAAAGAAATTTGGGCTGAAAGGAAACGCCTCTAAGTACTTTGCGTAGTCCTACATGGGCTCATCCGCAATAAAAAAAATAATAATAATGATTAAAGAAATAATAGTAATAATAATAATAATATATTTTGCGACAGATGAATTCGATACAAAATCCTAACGTGTCATACAGGCTACGTATATCCTCGGTACAAACTTGGGAAAATAAGTGTCGTAAACTCATTTACAAACTTTTGATTAAACGATGGAAGCGAAGAGGCGTAGGAGCAGGTTTGGCCTCTAACAAATGCATATCAAGTGTTCTGGTTGTTAAGAGAGCATTGCAAACAGGATCACAGAATGGAGACAGCAGGCGAACGAAAATGTTACTTGCTACACACAACACAAATGGTTGACATTGGGTTTCTCAACAAAAAAACCACACTTTTTTTCCACGGTCCGTAACCTTACACTATTTGTCAGGTAATTACTGTCACTTGTGTTTTTATCAAAGAGCTATTTATTAACTAACATATCTGCAATTTTGAACAACTCATTTCGATATTGCAGTTCAAGTATATCTTATTTTTGTACATTCTAAACACTAAAAATCGGACAATGTTTTAATGTTTCCAGAACACACGGACAAGTATCTCTTCTTCACACCAAGTTTTCACTAATCTATTTGATTAGGTATCTATTTTTAAAAGTTCTCTATTTTCAAAATTAAGCACTATTCTGTCATGTTAAGATTAAACATGAGTTATGACAACACATAAGTGTTTAATTATATATTTCTTTGTTTAACAACAGGTATATATATATATTACATACCATAATAATTTTGTTTTATTATTTTTATTGACTGATTTGGGCCTTTGCCATTATATGTTTTTTTTAATGTGTGAGGAGCTGGCTAGAGCATAAACCCCCAACCTGGAGGACCAGGAAAATTTCTGTGGGGTTTTCCTCCCATGCCTTTGAAGATCCCTCTTCAACCGCAAGGCAGCGTTTCTCTATTTCCCTTAGAGATGGGGTTGCCTCTTCCGCCGTGTTGAAGGACTCCTGCGCCGACTCTGCCGTTGAGGTGTTCACCGTAACCCTGGCTTACAGAGTACTATCAGTCGGAGCCAACTGAACCCTGGTTTTTTAACGAGGTTGTTACTCCTCCCCCTCCTCCTTTCTCATCCGGGCTTGGGACCGGCCATGGTCGAAGCAACTTTATGAATGTCATCCGAACAGAAAGAAGAAAAGAGGGAGACCAAAGTTAACATGGAAGGAAAACATGAGAAGTAAATGCAAGCTAGAGGGCTAAGCATCGAAGATGCCCAAGATCGTAGGCTTTGGAGGTTTGGCACGGGAAGACGGCAGCAGCTGTAAAAACCCGAAGATATATTTTTTTATTTAGGAATATTCCACAATACAGTGTTTCTCCTTCGACCCTAAGTGATTTGTCGCCAGAGGTTCCTGTCTAAAGCATCTTCTTCCCACAAATCTCTAGCTTCCATACTTCTCTTCACTCCATCCATCGTTCTCTAGGCCTGCCTGTACCACTTCTTCCATTAGGCTTCCAATAAGGATCTTCTTTGATATTCTCTCTTCTTCCATTCTTATGAGGTGTCCATACCATTTCAAACGTTTTTTCTCCTATTTTTTCTAATGTTTTTTTTTTCAACTTGCATAATTTCCCTTATGTGGTGGTGTTTATTACTGCATTATTAATATTATCTTCTTCTTCTTCTTCTACTTCTCTAAAATTAGACCTTCTGACCTGTTTTCACATCAACGGGGATTTAATGAATCTCCCATCTAGTAAATGGGCGTCCAACAATTATTATTATTATGTCACACCGCTGTGGCTTCGAGGTAGCGTGCTGCCTTGTCACGCAGCGGGTCCGGGTTCATATCCCCGGTCGGGGCAGTTTTTCTGTGGTGAGGTTTTTGTCGGGGTTTTTCCTCACATGTAAGACAAATGTCAGGAAAACTTTAAGGCCCAAACGGTCCCTGAAATCATATAGCCATCATCATCATACTTATCACTATTCATCATCATCATCAATCATCATTATCATCATCATCATCCTTCACCGGTATGGAAAACAACGGGAAGCTACCATGCCTACAATTCCCTAGTAAACCTGCAAGCATAGCATGAAAATGCTATGATTGCAGTGAAAGACCTGCCCTCAGACAGAATTACTATGGATGGATTATTATTATTATTATTATTATTATTATTATTACTGTTAATTAAGAGAGAAGGAAAACTAAAGCCGCAGAGAAATGAGATTTTTTAGATCATCTGTGGAACCTGTCGCGCCATGGATGTTAGGGGACTTCGCGAACCCCCCCCCCCCACCTTTAGAGCCCACCAGGGGAAGAAGTTAGACCTTTGGGGTATCACTATGTATAAGTATTATATTTACAGGAAGATGTCGTGGGTGCCACCGGATATCGCGAGCCTCTGCCAGCCTCACATAGAGTCCACGGTTGTCTACCATCCGCAGCTCTGTTCCTGCAGCTCATCTCTCAACTGTTCGGGTATTCCCCGGACCAGTACAGTTCCTCAGAATATGACACTTTCTTCGGGATACAATGGCCCTGCCTCTACTGCTTATACACCTTCTTCTCTCCTATTGGAGGTCATATGAAGGACTTCGGTTTTGGGCAACACAGTTCACACACAGCAACAGCAGGACGCAGAGGAATTCGACTTCATAATCGTGGGTGCTGGGTCAGCCGGGTGTGTGATAGCCAAATAGGCTCTCAGAGATCAAACAATGGAAGTAAGTATTTTTCTATTCTTTATTCGGACACAATTTAACGTTTGACAGATATCGAAGCTAGAATTTTTATAGGCAAATGTCCCACGCGCAGAGCTACGAAACATGCGCTGTGGGGAAAGGAATTCCCTTATGGAATTTCGACCAGTATTGGATCAGCATCCACCCGAATCATGATGATTTGGGTTACTGCGATATTAATGGCTCCATGTGGGCAGAACCAGTTACAATGGTTGGAAAGATATGTTACCTAACATTGGTTAACCTCTGTGAAACCATCAGCTGTTGGTAGAAAAGAGATAAAAAGGTAGAGAAGGAGGGAAAGAAAGAGAGAGAGAGAAAGAGAGAGAAAAAAGAGACAGAGGGAGAAGATGAGAAGAAAGAAAAAGAGAGGAAATGAGACAGGAGAAGAGAGCGAGACAAAGAGAGAGAAGAAGAGAGAAAGAGAAAGAAAGAGAGAGAGAAAAGAAAGAAAGAGAGAGAAGGACGAGAGAGAGAGAAAGAAACAGAAAGAGAAAGAGAGATAGGGAAAGAGAGAGAGAGAGGGAAAGAGAGAGAAAGAGATACAGAGAAAGAGGGAGAGATAGAGAAAGAAAGAAAGAAAGAGAAAGAGAGAGGGAATGAGACAGAGAGAAAGAGAAAGCGAGAGAGAAAGAGAGAGTAGGCGAGAGTTAAAGAGAGAGAGAGAGCGAAAGAGGGAGAGAAAAAGAGGGAGAAAGCGAGAGAGTGAGAGAGAGAAAGAGAAAGAAAGGGGGGAGAGAGAGAGAGAGAGAGCGAGTACAGTGAAACATTACTTTTTCAGATTCTACTGCTGGAGGCTGGAATAGAAGAACCGTTCGTAGCAGACATCCCTGCATTCGCACCGCTCCTGAGAGAGAGCAACATCGCCTGGATGTACGCGAACCCAACCTCAAGAATAGAATACAATTGTGTAAAGCTTATCAGAACGGAGAGGATGTGAATGGGCCAGAGCAAGGTAGGCTCTCACACTGGCCCCACTTTATCAAACACAATTAATTCAACCCAACAAATGTCGTAGATCATCGTTTGATTAATGTCTTTGGACATCGTCCGATTCCTAACAGTCAATTGTATCCGTTCGTTTGAATCTCCTGGTGGGGTAGATGTTTCTCCTTCATGTATAAAAGTATTCTTGACTCCAGGGGAGTTTTTCTGTCTTCCTCTGCCTCGTCTTCCCCTCAGGATTCCATTCCTAAACACATTTTGGTAGGCGATCACTCTTCCAGTTGCTGGACATGTCCGTACCATCTTAATTGCTGAGTTTTAATGTAATCTAAAATACTGGGTTTCGTATTTCACACTTGAGACTTCTGAGTGATAGTTTTTTTTTACTTGGATGGGTTACCAGCCCAACCGCAAAACTCCCAACCTGGAGGACCAGAGTTTAATTTCGCAGTTGTCTTTCTCCTAGACAGACTGCCTTACAAGACTACGGAGACAGATAACTCGCCATTCCCTCCATCTTCTTCAGTAAAAACAGTCCCATCATGTGAAGATAGATGGAAGGGTTTGGTAGAGAGAGGCTATATTTCGCGCTGACTGTTTGGAGCCTTTTTGTAGAGTCTGAGAGCTCATCCTCAGATCGGCCCCAGTCATTCTCTATTAATTTTCTTTCTTATAACTGAAGTTCCTAATTTTTTCTCTTCTTGAAATTTTTGCTGCCCTTCGTATAAAATCCATTTCCGTTGTATGAGTGGGAATATTGTACCAAACTGTAGAATCAAGGCGGCGCTTGATTCCACTTGAAGAAGTAAATTGCTTTGTCACACGTTGTGGCGACGTTTTGAAGCAGTAATTCTCTTCATGCCCGAAGTTGTTGAGTAACATTTTGAAGAAGGATTGGTGTCCCAAAAAGAATTACTGGTTTCAGGTTGGATTTAGTTTTCAGTAGAGCCGGATTCTCTTCTTAGGGTCGGTAGTTTGGTTCACTGGATAGGAAAAACACCTTAAAAATCACTAAAAAACTGTTTCTTGTAGAAATAATTTCACATTTATTCAGTTTTATAGGTTCCTAGCAGATTAAGTAAATATAGGTGGTATTATTCTTCACCGTCAAGTAAAATTAAATTATTTTCTTTTCTTGAATCAACTATTCTTCTTGTATTAAATATTACATTTTATCAGAGATCTCTTCTTGCTTCTATCTTTGTTGAAAGTTGTATGCAGAATGACTTGTGTATTCTTTTATAATTTTTAAAGAACATTATTACATCACATGATGTTATATATAAATTCTATTGGTTAGTCCTTTAAATATAAGGGTTTAAATTGATTTGTTTAAATGAAAAGTTAATTGTTTTTAACATCCAATCAGAGTTTAGTTTACTTTCATTTAAGAATATGAAGTTAGGCAGGTGTTCTTATTACAGGTATAACAGAAGGATTTATAATTCTGACAACAATGAACTTAAAACAATTTATTTAAAAGCATTATTTACAAAAACTGTTATGCAGTGCAATTTTTTTAATTGTTACTGATACATTTTATTCAACAATACACAACAATGAATTATTTAGATGTTTTTCTTTTATTTAAGTTATATCTAAACATTAAAAGAATTTAAATACACAAATTATTAACTTGAACTTTCATATTCATTATAATATTAAAATTCTGCTTTACTCTCTGGTCACAGTTACATTTTTACGTAAGTATCTTATAAATGTGTCACTTTACTTGTTCCCTAGTTGTGTAAGCGTGTTGTTTGCAGGTGATGTGGAGGTTCCAGCGTGCTCAACTACATGATATACGTGAGACGGGAACATGAGGGATTATGACGAGTGGGCAGAGATGGGGAACCACGGATGGAGCTACGAGGAAGTTCTGCCTTACTTCCTCAAGTCTGAAGATAACGAAGACAACGTAATTCTGAAGCATAACCCAGAGTACCCACAGCAAGGGAGGCTACCAGACTGTCGAGTGGTTCCCTTACCAGGACGACAATATTCAGGTATCTAAATACTCTCTTCGTTAACGTTTAAATTATTGTGACAGATTAAAAGCAAAGCGTACTGGTGGAACCAAATGACGGAGCATACGGGGTGAATCATAAATATGGCTATACGTTTGATCGCGTTGTGTGATGAAAATATTACCATTACAGGAAATGTGAAATTACCGTTGGAAAGGCAATTATTCAAATTACAACAATGGAATAAAACAAAACAGTGTAGAACTTACGCCATTAGTCAAAATGGCGTTGAATATGCAACAGCAAATTACAATTGCTGCATGGGCAATAACGTATGCTAATGATCGTGAGGCCGCAAGATGTGAGTTTAACGTAGCATTGCAGCCGTCGACTGTGGGGGGAGGAATGATGAAAACGACTGCTGCAAACAGGAAGGATGCAGAAAATCAAACCTCCTGGAAGGCCTCGCATTAGCACGGATGCAAAAACAACGAAGAGAACTGTGAGTTTCAAGCAATAAAGTGACTTGCTTAGTGTTGTTGTAAGTGATTTGTTTTGTTCTATTGTTGTAATTTGAAGGATTCCCTTTCCAATGATAACATCATATTTCCTTTAATAATAATATTTTCGTCAGAAAATGCGATCAAACGTATAGCCATATTTCTGAATCACACTGTAGAAACGGGTGGATAGGGTGAAAGTCATATGGCCGAACTGTAACGACAAGTACTATTATCCTAGAAAAAGTAAGTCCCAACAAGGAATGTGGGTAAGAGAGCCTAACACCACGCGACTCTAGGCTGTATTGTACATTTCGAAATAGTGTATTACAATGAGAGGTTGGGAAGAGGTTTTTACAAAAGCGGGGAAAAGTTTAAAAACCAAGAGATAGCGGGGTTTTTAAGGGGGGTGATGGGTGAAAAATTGGCCATTTGAGATCAAAATTGGCATTTGTTTTTGTTTTTTGTATTAAACAATAGCCTGTACTCTAATGTATATGTTTCAGAGACCTATGGCGCTTCTAAGTGCCCTAAATTACGTCAGAGTTAAAAGGCTGCACCAGTTAAATACCACCTGCTGGCAAATCTTTTAAACTTGTTTTTCCACACTTTTTATTTTCACTTCATTTTTGTATGCATTCAAAATTGAATGGAATTCACAAAATTTTGCCCATAATGTTTCAAAATTTTACTGCATGCCCTACAAACAATGGGTAACAGAAGTAGTGCATGGACTTCATGACAAAAATAAAAAATGTATGCAATTATTAATTTTTTGTTGTAATTCATCGCATGTGCCTTTCCCACTATTTTGTTATCCTTTTTGTAGTAACAGTATAAGAATTCTAAGGCATGATGGTTTTTCAAAATATGTTAGGGGTTGTGTAAAGAAATTAGACAATTTAAAAAAATGTGGAACCCATTTAATTATATGTATTTTTTAAATATAATAGTTAATAACTCAATAAAATAAATGTCTCACAATAATGAAACTTAAACACATCATTACGTATCATGCAGTGAATGTTTTATACAAACAAACTCAAGGTCTCCTAGCTCCAAAAATTGTGGAAAATACTCGTAGAAATTTCAACCCATCAACGCCCTTTTTAATTCGCAAAACACTTCACACAAACGTGCGTTGTACATTATTTTTTCGCACGATGGTGTTTTCAAAATAATAAATAATATTAAAATAATAACATCTTTGGTTGTGGAATATTCTGCTATTGCCGCTTCATTGATAAACAATGTGCCACTGACGTTAACAGTGTGGGACAATGTTATTAGTTGAAACTAATGGAAGGTCGTGCAAACCCACAATATTAGTTTACAAAATCGCGGCAAGTACGTACTTATTATTTTATATTGTTTCAAATAAAGTTCAGTTCATTTAAAATACAGTGATTTGTTTCGTATAATGTATATTAACACCATCTTTTGGATATTTTGTTTTGTATATATATTGTCCCTCGCCGTAGCCGAGCGGTTTAAGGTAGGAAGCCTTGGTGCAGAGCTACGGGACTTGCGCTGGTTCGAGTCTCCATGGGGGAGAAGAAATTTTCTCATGGTATTTCGGCCGGTATGGGACCGGTGCCCACCCAGCATCGTGAGGCAATTGGGTAGCTACAATAAGTAGCGGCTCCAGGTTGAGGAACCAGCTATAACGGCTGGGGGACTCGACATGCTAACCACATGTCACCCCTCACTGGCTGTTGATCATCTACCTCTGTGATTGACACATGTGGATGTGAAGGGCCAGCAGCCGGCTGGTAAAAGGGCAACCGCTGAAAAGTGGAAAGACCCTCAATCGGATATATATTGTACGCAGTAGGGCCTATACATAGAGGGCAGTGGATTTACTTCCCGCACACGTTTTGTAACATGTAATATTACAGTATAGTTATTTTTGTTAGAGTATAGTTATTTAGGTTGGCAACCCCCCCCCCCCAAATGTAGGAAATTGAACATTCAATAATGGTCACCATTGCTGTAAGTACGACAAAACGCTATATCGCGCAAAAAACAAAGTTAGGCAAAGCGTTGTAAGTATAATTAAAAACTAATGTAACATTTACATCGCTAATTACTACAATTAATATCTCTTATGGATCACGATAACAAGAATCTGTATCAACTCATTTAATTTTCTACGGGCAATGTAACGTTACAACATTCGCCACGTCATCAGTATCCAATAGTATTCCAGGAAGCCACCTGCACATAAACGCAATACCCCCTTATCGCAATAGATCGTCATCCTCAAGCGTGGAGTTTCTTTCTCTGGGACCAGTGTTGCCAATTTATCCACTTTGTAGCTAGACCTGGGAATTTTCAAAACATTACTAGCAAAAAGCCACTCTTTGTTGTTAAACTGCCTTCAAAAATTCCATCTGGAGATGGACGACCATCTGATAAATCAAAACGCACCCACTACATGTAATCCCCTCTACCAGATCTTCAGCCAAACACCAGTTTTGAATCCTGCTGATGATGGGACAAGTCCCGAAAGAGCTACAGATAAGTAACCAATAAAATTGAGCAGACGGACCTTTTGGGTAAACATTTCATAATTTTATATTTTAATTTTAAGTTAGATAAACTTAAAAGGAAAATAAATTAATTTTTTTTTAAAATTCAGAATTACAGAAACTTTTGTTGTAATAAAATTTCTATTATTTAAAATAAATTTTATATTCATAACTTAGTTGCCATATTATAATTACATCATTTTCTTATAGAGTAAAAGCAAAAATATGGACTAAATTATACTTCAGACGTACAGATTGGCAAGTGCATTATTTAAGTTTTAAAAGACAGCTTCATTCACGGATAAAAGTTGCATTTTAGCCATTTCTAGCCATTTTTAGGAGATAGTTTAGCCACTTTTTCTCACTGAGTGTTGGCAACCCTGTTCTGGGACATCAGTACACATAGCAAGCGACAATACTGAGTAGAAAATTACGTTCCGCAAAAATTAAACGAAGGCATAAGTGTAAGAGACATTTCGGAGAAAAAAAAAGAATTAGTGTTCAAAATTAAAAGACAACGTGAAATTATAAAAAAAAAGTGTAGATACACTTAAAATCAAGGAAGGAAATGTAAGAAAACGAAAATTAGTTAAACAACCAGCCAACCAGAAATAGGAAAATAGATTTATGATTGGTACAAACAAAAAATAAGTCTGAGATTCCTATAGTGGCACCAATGGTACAAGAGAAAGCATTGCAAATAAACACAGAACTAGGTAGCGATACATTTTTACAGCAAGCCTATTGATTTAAATTCCTACAGCTTTATTACATTGTTTTCCTTAAAAATTGCTTCTTATATACATTGACCGTACGTAGAAGCCTTTCTTTGCGGATTGCATATCCATCCATAGTAATTCTGCCCAAGGGCAGGTATTTCACTGCAATGATAGCATTTGCATGCTATGCTTGCAGCTTTACTAGGGAATTGCAGGTGTGGTAGCTTCCCGTTGCTTTCCACACCGGTGAAGGATGATGATACAGGTGAGGAAAAACCCCGATAAAAACCTCACCTAGAAAAACTGTCCCGACCGGGATCGAACCCGGGCCCGCTGCGTGACAAGGCAGCACGCTACCTCGAGACCACAGCGGGGGACTCGGATTGCATATAAACAAGATAATTAAGCTAAGAGAGTTGCATATTAACACCACATATTGGCTTTCAAGGATAGTTGACAGAATTGGCGCACTCCTGTATGTAGATCGTGCAAAGGTAATGACATTTATTAAATAAAAACTTTTTTTGCCGTTTAAGGCCATAATTCGCACAGAACATAGCAAATATTGGTTACATTAACCAGTTTATAAAATGTCTAACTACAAAAATTACGATTATATTCGATTTAATAATATTTTTAAAATATGATATATTAATGCAAAGCATCAGACGACAAATAGAATAAAAACACAGTTTACTGACTATATCTAAATATCCTAGATGTGATATGAACTAGGTGTTAAAGCAACCATAAATTTAAAATAAACCATAAAGAAATATGAATTTTCTGACAGAATAGCAGTTTTTTTTCTAGCAGTGCAGTTAGTTAAAAATCTCCGCACCAGGTGGAGGGAAAGTACAGATTCGAGTCTCCTATAACCGGGAACAGTTTATACATTACTAACCAGATGGCGCGCTGTGGCGGTAACTCGATAGATGGAGCTGTTTGCAAAATTCTGTGTAATTAGTAATAATTTGCAACTCTCCCTTTGGCACCCATCATCTCATCTCATCTCATCTCATCTCATTTAGGAGACTGAGCCTTTTTCTAGGACTGGATGAGAAAAATCGGCAAACGGGACGTTTCATGTTTGATCCTCGGTGGAATCATTTTTTTTCTCTTCAAATTTTCGTTACTTACAAGGTCGTATATTTAAGATAATAATAATAATAATAATATAATAATAATAATAATAATAATAATAAAGGCAGATGTAGTAATAGTGAAATTATTTAAGTTTTTACTTGGGCACAAAACAGAACCTGACTTATTTTTCTTAAACAACACAATAAAGAAAAAACATTACCTTGTAAGCCCTTGTTTCCCTCAACGAGATTTAGGCGCTCTCCCCTACAGGCAAGCAACTGAACCATACTAATTTAGTTACACTTGTTTTCGTATAGATGTCATTGGAGTGGCCCGTGGTGAGCGTCCGCCTCATACTGACATCTAGGAAACCAAGGTAGTACTAGGACGGGAAAATTGGGTAAAGTTTGCGCAGACGTCTTTTTATTCAGGCTTAAGGATCTTTTACGAGCCTGAAAAATCTTCAGACAGGGGATCCTCCAGAGGACTTGCTGGTTTGATTTTTCCATCCTAAAAAAATGCATCGACCCCGGCCGGGTTAAAACCCGTGACCCTCGGAACCAGAGTCAAGGAGCATAATCACTAAGTCCACCGCGGCCGATAAAGAATAAATAAATAAATAAAAACAGAAGAATATAAATTAAATTGTATAAATACTAGAACAGTGAATTTGCTCGGTTATTCCAAACCTAATCTAAGCCTAATTAATCTAATTTAATAAGTGTAGTCATCTGCATTACCGACATATTCCGCGTGACAACAATGTGACATCATCCAGAGTCACAACACATGACAATGTGCAGTTTTCTTGCGAACCTACTAATTAGTGAATTTTATGGTAAAAATTTACCGTCTGGTCACGTGACGAGAAATGAATGTTCGGACAGGACAATGTCTGTCGGGTCCCCTATTTAATAAATTTTCTTTCAAGGCAAAACAACATGCGAAAAGGTCAAAGAGGAGAAGATTTGAAATGCAATATTGGGGCAAGGTTATGAATATGCTTTTAATTATTATTATTAAGTAGTCCACCGCTGTGGTCTCGAGGTAGTGTGCTGCCTTGTCATGCAGCGGACCCGGGTTCGATCACCGGTCGGGGCAGTTTTCTGGGTGAGGTTTTTATCGGGGCTTTTCCTCACCCGTAAGACAAATGCCAGGAAAACTTTAAGGCCCAAACGGTCCCCGAAATCATATGGCCATCACCATCATCATCACCCTTATCGTTATCATCATCATCATCCTTCATCGGTGTGGAAAGCAACGGGAAGCTACCACACCTACAATTCCCTAGTAAAGCTGCAAAGCATAGCATGAAAATGCTATGATTGCAGTGAAGGACCTGCCTTCGGGCAGAATTACTATGGATGGATGGATTATTAAGTAATGGTTAATTAATGGCAAATAAATATATCCAGTTCATTTCTTATTGATTCATTGTGTAATCTATCCATGCGTGTACATCCTTTTACGGATCTTAAAAATTTCATTTCAGCGGCTTCAATGTGTGAGATATCTTTTTTTGTAAGTACCCAAGATTCAGATCCATATAAAAGAACAGGAACAGCCATAATTTTATAAAACCTGAGCTGAGTTTCTCTTTGAGTCTTTCGGGGGTTCTTCTTTATGGTGCCACACATCATTTGATATCGGTTTAATTTATTATGTATATCCCAAACATAGCTATATGTTTATACTGAACCAAGATAGTTAAAGTGTGCTATCTGTTCTATTATTTCATTATTGAGTATTTTATCAGATTCCGAAGATAGCTTACAAATATCAGCGTATCAATTATTCAAAATTGCCAGCAAATATAATATGAAAATTTCCACTTCAAAATCCAAAACAATGGCAATATGTGGAAAAAACATACAACGGGTGAAAATTGAGATTGATGGAAAAAATTATAGAACAAATGTCAGATTTCTCTTACTTAGGAAGTGTATTTGCAGAGTATAAGAGTGACATTGATTCAAAATTACAAAAATATAATAAAATGAATGGGGTAATACGAAGACATTTTGGTAAACAGATGAGGACAGAGACAAAACTAAGATTACATAACATCACATCAAAAGCTGCTCTAAAATACGGAAGTGAAATTTGGATTTTAAATAAAAGAAACTCTCATAAACTTCAAGTAAGCCAAATGCGCTTCTTACGATCATTGTTAGGAGTTAATAGACTGGATCACCAAAGGAAACACTATTATCAGGAGGAAAACTTGGAGAGTAACAAGTTAAATGCAGATATACAAAGATACCAACAGAATGGAAAAATCATCTGAGGAGAATGGCAAGAAATAGACTTCCAAAATTGGCATTCCAATATACCCCAACTGGACATAGGGACCAAGGAAGACCAAAACATCGGTGGAAAGATCAAGACCATCTTCGCTAGGTTTACCGTACAGGCCACATGACCTAATACAAATTTGTTCATGATGATGATGATGATGAGTATTTTGTTGAATTTAACGTTTAGATACGAAACCAAGAGTATATCGCGATGTAAATACAAAGTAAGGAAGTGCTATCTGTGCAGATGAAGATCTCACCTCGCCATCATATTGACGGGAGAATGGGTCGGACCATTATCTTCCATCCACAATCAGAAAACCCAACACATTTTCTCTCCATTCTTTACCAATTTCCTTTACGATCCCGATAACGATAATAACGCTTCGGCGATTCTTTCTGGATCAACGGCGAACTTCCTTTGTTGGCAAGAGTCCACAAATTGCTAACTTTAAAAATATATTTCCCTTTGCAGAGATTTAGGCGCTCTCCACCTACAGGGAAGAATTTGAACCATACTAATTTAGTTACACTTGTTTTCGTATAGATGTCATTTGAGTGGTCCGTGGTCACCGTTCCGCCTCATACTGACATCTAGGAAACCAAGGTAGTACTAGGACGGGAAAATTCGTTAAATTTTGCTTGGGAGGTCTTTTCATTCAGGCTTAGGGATCCTTTACGAGCCTGAAAATCTTCAGACTCGGGACCCACGGCTTAAAGTCCCTCCCGGAGGACTTGCTCCTTGGATTTTTCTATCCTAAAAAAATCCATAGACCCCGGCCGGGTTTGAACCCGCGACCCTCGGGACCAGAGGCAAAGAGCATAGCCACTAGTCCACCGCGGTACATATCTTTAGGAAACACAGGACATCAGTAGGGCATAATACAGTAAAACGTGTTTAATCCGGAACGTGAATAATGCGGAAATCTGTCCAATGTGAATAAATGTATTGGATCCGGCAAAATAATAGTAATTTTACGTGTATTTATTTTGTATAAAACGGAATCTGTCCAACGCGGAAACGGAAGGATATTTCTACACAATTCACGAAAAATGCTTATAAGGCGGAAAGATAGAGAGAGAAATAAATTAGTTTCCACTTCATTGAATTCCCGTTGGGCGAATTAACAGTAAGCGATGACTGATGATTCCTGCCGCCGGGAGAAGTAGAGTTTCTACCTGTATCGGGAATTTTCTTTCGGCCTCACTGCACACAGGTTTTTCGAAATAGGCCTACAGGTTCATCTAACAAATATTTGCCTTCTATCTTGCAAATAACAAGTGCAATGTAAAGTCTTAAATTATTTTAAGATCCGAGACCAACTGTGTACAGGTAGCGTTCTGAATTTACGGAATAAAGATGGCTAAATGGTATGTATCAGGGCCTTTCCCTCCTTATTCAAACCTACGTCTTACAGGCAGACAAAGTACGACATTGCTACTCACTTATTAGATTGTTTCATTGGTAGTTCACCTGCATGCGGTTAGCAAGGGGACAATCTTTTGACACATTCTGAACACTGTTTCGTCCCAAGAGTTCTGCCAGGTTCTATGATATCCACAATTAATTGATAAGACATAGTGTTTACCGTGAGAATAAATAAACTAACATGCTTAAATTATGTTTCAACATACCAACCCATGTTCTGGAGACTGTATTCTTAAGCATTACCTGTAACAAACAGAAACACTAATTAAAATCCATATATACATTCAATGAAAATAATTGTATAGTCTATACTAACATAACTGTGTGCCGCGTCATAGCCGAGAGGACTTGTGCTGGCCGAGTCCCCTTGGAGGAAAACATTTTATCTTGTATTTCGGTCATTATGTGACATGTACTCATCCAGCATCTTGAGGAATTTGGGAAGCTACAAAGTTCTTAGGAAAGTTTTTGGACCAAAGAGAGATGAACAGACAGGCGAATGGAGAAGACTACATAACAATGAACTACATGGTCTTTATAGGAAGCCAGATATAATGGAACAGTTAAGTCTCGTAGATTGCGATGGGCAGGACATGTGGCACAAATGGGGAATGAAAGACGTGCATGGAAGCTTCTTGTAGGAAAACCAGAGGAAAAACGCCCAGTTGGTAGACCAAGAATGAGGTGGGAGAATAACATTAACGATGAAATGAGGGAAGTAGATTATACAGGAGATGACTGGAAAACATTGGCTCAGGATAAGGATATATGGAGAGCTTATGTCTGCGCGGCCATGAACCTACGGGTTCGATAGTGCCAATTAGTTAGTTATAACAAGTATGGCTCCGGGTTCAGAAAAAAACACTTTTAACGACTGGGGGACCCGACGTGTTGATCATGCCACCCCTATACTGATTGACGGTCGCCGCCTCTGTAATTTACACATAGGGTGGTAGGTCAAGGGATTTACAGGCTCATCACGGATTGCAGTTAGCCCTTAAATTCACAATGTATCCCATAGGATACATCAATTGAATTATAGAATAGAATAGAATAGAATAGAATAGAATAGAATAGAATATATTTATTTAACCTGGTGGAGTTAAGGTCATGTGGCCTTCTCTTCCACCCACCAGGACAAACATATGTTACATATAAATACAAAAAAAATACAATAATAGTCATATTAAACATTTAATATCTGTAAAATTGAATAATAATGAAAATAATGTCTAATAATACAATGAAATTAAATACAACTAAAATTAAATTAATGATAGAATGAATACAGAAAGGAATAACAGCTCGAATCTACTATACATAAAAAGAAAAGAAAGAGAAAAAAATACAGAGAAAATAATAAACTACAATGAATTAATCTATGCTTTTTATACAAGGTATTAGGTAAATATATTAACGGATCTTAAATCTATTTTTTATTAAAAAATTAAAAAACACATAATTAATTTTTAAAAAGTAATATTAGTGAGTTGTTTCTGTTAGTAATTTTATTTTCAATTTGTTTCTGAAAGATGGTAAAGTTTGGCAGTCTCTGACATAGGGTGGAAGGGAATTCCATGTTCTAGCAAGATAAATTGTAAAAGATTTCGAATAATAGGTAGTATGATGAGGAGGGATATAAAGGACACTGCGCTCAAGGGATCGGATATCTAATTTATATGTATCAGAGAGTCTAGTGAAGCGGTGTGATAAATAATAAGGTAATGATGTGTATAATATGTTGTAGATAAGGCATATGGAATGGATGGTTCTACGATCTTGTAGACGAAGCCATGACAATTGTTTCCAGGGATGGTGTAACGTGATCAAATCTACGAATACCACAAATAAATTATATGAACTATATAATAATAATAATAATAATAATAATAATAATAATAATAATAATAATAATAATAATAATAATACTTGATTTATTCTGGCAGAGTTAAGGCCATAAGGCCCTCTCTTCCACTCAACCAGCACAAATACAAATAAATATTCGACAAATATAGATATACAACTATACTAATTATAAACAGTTATAGATACAATAATGTAGCAATGTAAATGTCATGTACAAACAACATTTTATAGGGTAATAACAATAATGATACGATAATAATAATAATAATAATAATAATAATAATAATAATATAAATTATGGTACATTATGCGGGAAACCAACCATTAATATAATTATATATCTTATCTCATGGATAATAATGAAGTCGATTTTAGAGCAAATATAAATTTAGATTTCTTTTAAAAGATACCAATGTCCGGCAGCCCCTTATTTCTTGTGGTAGGGAATTCCAGTTGCGAGAAGTGAAGATGGTATATGACATGGAGTGATGTGATGTCCTATGTTGCGGTATATTAAGCAAGATACTATGTTGTGATCTTGTGTTTAAGTTATGGTTTGAGGATAGATACTGGAATCGGGATGATAAATAATTGGGAATCGAGGTATAAACTATATGGTGATGTAGACATTAAAACAATAAGGTTGGCTGGGACATCTCTACAAGGAACATATGTTGTAGAGTCACATTGACCACTATAATTGGAAACCGAAGAGTTGGACATCCTAATATTAGATGGCTGGACACGTTGAACAGGACCTGAGAACACTGGGTGTACGGGGAAGGCGCAGTAGAGGGACGAATGGAGAAGCATTGTAGGGGCGGTCAAGGCCTGCAACGGGCTGTAGAGCCAATAATGATGATGTTAATAAAACAGAAGAAAACTAACGATGAGAAATTACTGAAATGTATGTGGAATTACACAATATACCTGATAATAACATATATGCATGATTTCGTTTTCACCGCGGTCCGCCACACTTAAATAATTGCCAATTTAAGGGTAAATATAACTGTATATCCCTATCTTACGTGGACAGGTTCAAGCCATATCATTAAATTGTCATAAGTAACGCAACGAGTGATTTCCAATTTATCTAGAGAATTTGGAAATCAAGAGTGGCATTTGTTAGGACTATTTAACGAATACAATTAAGCTGTTTACTCACAAATCATTATTTAACAATAGTTATTTTAAAATATTTATATATTTAATGTAAACGGTGATATTTGAAAACAAATGAGAAACGATTGGTACGCTTCATCTGCTTCTTTTGTTCATCACTGCAACCACGTCATATTATTTATTGCCAAATGATCGCAATGTTGTAAGAATGCACCCTAGTGGAGAAATTTATAACCAACGTTATGGGTATTAATTAATTTCTGATGTCCTATGATGTAAATATGTCAATTACATTTCTCTGGAACGTCATTTCCTGGAAAATAATTCGTTTAAGAAAGTGCAAACAGTGGTTTTTTTGTGTGGTATAATCAATTGTTACAAAGTTTTGATATTATCTCTCGTATGCGCTTTCTGTTGGACATTTCATGCACTATTATAAACAATCTGGTAGCCGTATTTTTAGCGAGTCAGTCACTGAAAATAATACTATGACCTATTCAGAATGTTAAAAAGGAGGTGCTTTTCTTATTATGATAAACTTTAGTTGGTAAATTCTAGGCGAAAAACGACTGTGATTGGTTGTAATAAAAATCATTGAAATGTGAAAGGTCATTGACTCCCATTTGGGGCGTGAGTTAAATAGTCTGTGTAAATCATCTCTAACATTACAAGTTGACTTCAGAGACCACATGTTCCTTATCGAAATATATTTGTTTTGATTTTGACTACCTCCTGTATTAATTTGAACGAATAGTTTCGGAACACCCTGTATAAGAAACTTTTGTTTTGACAGGTGATCGTGGATTCATGGAAAGCACTAGGGTTCCCAGAGCTGGATGTGAACGCAGACTCCCAGATAGGAGTGATGGTTACACAACACACTTCACGCCATGGGGAAAGACTCAGCACCAACGCCGCCTTCATCCGTCCAATTCGACGAAAACGTACAAACCTGACCGTCCGCACTCAATCTCACGTGACTAGAGTCCTCATTGACCCCAGGACCAAACATGCATTCGGCGTCGAATATATCCGTGACGGCGAAACCAACATCAGAACAGTTCGGGCAAGAAAAGAAGTAATTGTATCTGCTGGGGCAATCAATTCTCCCAAATTTACTTCAACTCTCAGGAGTAGGCCCTCGAGAAATCCTCGAGAAGTTCGGTATCCACACGATACAGGACTTGAGAGTGGGCGATAATCTTCAGGATCACGTCACTATCAGCGGTGTTATATTCTCTCTTAACAAAACAGCGACGAGTGCATCAGACGACCAGAGAAGAGAAGATGTACAAAAATATAAAGCTACAAGAAAAGGACCTCTTTCGTCAACAGGACCTCTGCAGATATCTGTGTTTGCCCAAACTGAATATGCAGAATCCAAATATGTTCCGGATGTTCAAATGTCTTTCGATGCAGTAAGCGTTCAAGATTTCATATCTAATCCACAATTGGAACCGAATGTTCAACCGTTGGCATATTATGATGCAATCAACGTAAGACCCATCGTTCTGCAGCCCAGAAGTAGAGGAAGAGTTATATTGAATGATACCGACCCGATATGGGGACCTCCTCTCATATTTCCTAATTACTTCGGGGAATACCCAGACTTATACGTTCTGGTTTCAGGTAAGATTTTGTATTACATCATAACCTATTATGCACTCACATTTAAACAGCAACCGGGCAACCATTGCACTTCTTGTTTTCATTTAACATTTAAGGGGACCGACAGGTGAATTTTAAAAATTCTTTCATTTTCATCTCATTGTTATGAACATTTTATCACGTACATTATGTGTTTATAGAAGTGTTTCTGTGACGTTTGGTGTTTATAAGTAGAATAGTTTCAGAATTATGATTTTTATACCTATTTTTTAATATTTTCTAAAAAATGCTCCTTACGATGCATTTTAAAATATTCTCTCATGAAATTTGAGATTCAGAGTCTTTATGATTCCACTAAACACATTTGTTATGCAAAAAAATCATAAAGGGAGGAAACTGCTTATTTTTCATTAAAAAATGATCCACTTTCAAGCATTTCCACCTCAATTTAAAACAACTTAGACAAGTAACTGCATAAGAAATTTGAATTAGCAGAAGTTTGCAGCCATTTCAGCTGCTCTTCTATTTTAGTTAAAACCCAAAATTCTCTACCATACAATAGTAAGGGGACTGCCATTGATTTATAAAATTTTAGCTTTGTTGCCTTTCTTGTGTTTTTAAATATTATTTTAGTTGGGCCACATATATAATTAAATTTATTAGTTTGTTAAAAATCATCATTTTTAAAATAGAAGATTTCATAACCCACTTGCTCAAAGCGTTTCCCATTCAGCATGGTTTTTCCCGTAATATAAGATACCATCAGACAATACAGCCATTCATGTACCAATTACATGTATTGGGTTCTCAATCCCTCATGAATTAAGATAATTTATTCATTTCCAGGAATCAGAATGGCTTTGAAAACTCTATACACGGAGCCGTTCCGTCACGTAGGAGCTGCGCTGGTGGCCAAACCAGTACCAGAATGCGCGCACATCGAATTCGCCACAGACGACTACTGATGTGCCTGGCGATCTACTATACTGCCACCATCTACCATCCAGTGGGAACGGTTAAAATGGGTCCTCCTCACGATCCGAGGCAGTGGTGGATCCTCATCTTAAAGTACATGGCATCAAAAACCTGCGAGTCATTGATGCCTCCATCATGCCGAAGATTACACGCGGGAATACCAATGCACCTACCATCATGATCGCCGAGAAAGGTTCTGATCTTATAAAATACAAATGGTTACAAGGGAAGAAATAGTTATGGAACAGTTTATATTTCATTGGTGAACAATGTTCCATCAACTCATATTGGAAGCAACAAATGCTCCTAGTGACACTTCTGCCAAACATGCTCCATAAGGCATTTGTTAAATTCCTTCTGCCAAACATGCTCCATAAGGCATTTGTTAAATTCCTTCTGCCAAACATGCTCCATAAGGCATTTGTTAAATTCCTTCTGCCAAACATGCTCCATAAGGCATTTGTTAAATTCCTTCTGCCAAACATGCTCCATAAGGCATTTGTTAAATTCCTTATGGCTCAGTTATATAACATGTTGTGATTACCTCATTCTGAGTGCTCAAATCTATCGTTCCCTCTTCAAGAAATTGAAGTGTTTCATTTTTTTATTTCATTATATGTTAGTCTCGAATACATGTTAATCTCAAAACACATTATTCACAACCATAAAATTTGATTTATTTCTCATAATACAAACAATGAAAATTATTTCTATTCTTCTTATTCTTCTTCGTCACGGTTTAGGCTTTTTGCTAGCCTGTTCCGGCGCCAAATTGCTGTTCTTTCCATCTTTTCTTTGGTCTTCCCAACTTCTTCTTGCTCTTGGTGAATATTTATATGATACTTTGGTATTCTGTTCTCAGTGATCCTTGGTAAGTGTTCTTTCCGGTTTGTTCTGTATTTCACTATTGTTGTGTTTGATTCCTCTACTTTTAGTTGTTGTCTTATTTCTGTGTTTTTTTGTCTGTTCTTTGATATCCTGCTGTTGGTCTGAGGAATCTCATTTCAGCAGCTTGGATTCTGGCAGATTGTTGTGTTGTGACTGTCCATGTTTCGGATCCGTAAGTAGTAATATGAACTGCCATTATCATTATGTAACTTGAACCAGGTAATATTCGGAATGCCTGATACCAATAACTCATTTCATTGGTTGCAATAACTGACACTGTCTGCCATTATATACCATCAATACAATTTTAAATTTTATTTTAATTGATTAAAATATAATTTATTTTATGCGCTATAACAAAAATCTTCGGCTGTTGTAGAGTTAAATTTTCTCCCAATAAAAACAATTATATCTCTAAGTCTAATTACTTGACCCATTATTACAGTGTTTATGTTAATTAAAATTATTTCAATTTAAAAATTTGTGGCTTATAAAACAGTCGTCCTCAACTATAATAACTTCTGTTATAAACGTCATCACACTATTAAAATTTCCAGGCCTTTCAAAGACATGCTTCATCCTCAGGAATTCTTATGGTACTGAAATTACTTTTATATTTTATAAATAGGGTTTTGGTTGTTGGGTGTGTTCTCATTTAGCATATTTTTATTCTCTCCTTCCTTGATGATTTCAATTTCTTCCGGATTTTTTGTCTATTATTTTCTTCATGGATTATTGACATTGTTTTATATATTTTGGTAAATTGATGGCCGCTTTCTGAAATGTATTCAGAAAAATTGATTGTCCTTCTCTTTTAATAAAGTCTGAGAAATGTTTATTAAATCTTATTTTAAAACTTCATGATGAAAAAAAAAAGCAATATCTTGGAAGAAATTGAAATTATCAAGGATTAAAAATATGCTAAATGAGAACACACCCAACAATCAAAGCCCTCTATATGAAATATACAAATAATTCCAGTACCATACGAATTGCTGAGGATGAAGCATGTCTTAGAGCTTGAGTTTTAATAGCGTAACGACTTTTATTACAGACAATTGTCTGCTAAGGAACACATTTTAAAACTGAAATAATTTTAAAGTCAACGGTGTTCAAATATGATTATTAAAAATATAAATTATTTGAGGTTATTGTACAATTGGAAATAAAACTGAATTGATTTATAAATAATTCCTGAAAATCGCCACATTGATACACCTTTCTCAAGGTCACGAATCTCATGCATCAATATTACAATCAGAGATATAATGTTTTTGTTTAGAATTAATGGTTATTCCTCTTGGCACTGATTCGCTTTGAACTAAATCGGTCCTAATGACGATTCTGAAGCTTGTTTATGGATGTGGCGTTTACAAGGATTTCAATATAAAAACGAGACACATATAACAAAGTATTGAAATGTCATACATTAGAAAGTATGGAAAATACAAAGAAGCAAAATCTCATTCGTTAAACTTCATGCGATGAAATAAGATTATAAATATCTAAGTTAACAGTGAAAACTATGATAGTTGAATTCGAAACTAACTGATAGTTTTTAATGCAATTAACATTATAATTATTAAATTTAAACTAGCTTACTTCGAGTTTTCATTACAGTTAATCCAGCAGCAAGTATTTACAAACCACTATTTTTTTACCGAAATAAATCAATAGAACTAAATAACTATTCTATCCATAGTAGTTCTGCCCGAGAGCAGGTCTTTCACTACAATCACAGCATTTTCATGCTATGCTTTGCAGCTTTACTAAGCAATTATAGGCGTGGTAGCTTCCCGTTGCTTTCCACACCGGTGATGGATGGAAAATTCTAATTTGTGGCATTAGATATATAATTAATATGAAATGTATATCTATTTGTTATTTAAGATTTATTTTTTTAAGTTTATCAAGAATTAGATGATAATCATAAAGATGATGACGATGGCCGGGATGATTTTCGGGCGCTAATCTTCCTGACATTTGCCTTACAGATGAGGAAAAACCCCGAAAAAAAAACCTCACTCAGGAGCCTGTCCCGACCGGGCCCGCTGCGTGACAAGGCAGCACGCTACCTCGAGACCACAGCGATGACAAATAACTATTACTTTTTAATATAATCCATCATTTGCCTATTAAGGGCCAGTTTAATCAAGAGAGGTAACTGTATTACGCCAGTTTAAGCTATGCATTATTACATGGGGAAAACTAGCGTAATACAGTTACCTCTGTTGGTGAAACTGACCCTCAACTTTTATAAGATTCATGATGTGTTCCGTTGAGGTATTATTCAAAATTAATATAAAATTATGGAATATCACCTGAAATCTCCGTCTCCTCAACTTAATTAATCATTTAACTGTAGCGCTTTCGGGACTTGTCCCATCATCGGCAGGATTCAAAACTGGTGTTTCACTGAAGATCTGGTAGAGGGGGTTGCATGTATTGGGTTCGTTTTCGTTTAAACGAAAGTCCCGAAAGCGCTACAGTTAAATGATTAATTAAGTTGAGGAGACGGAGCTTTCAGGTGAATATTCCATGATTTTATATTAATTTTAAACTGACCCTAAGAGTTATTATATGATTTTGAAACGAATGTTGTATTATACTCTGACCTATTATAATTTCAGATGTTTCATGTATCGGTAACTCTTAAAAAGAGAATTTGGTATTTATATTATCTTTTAGTAGGAGGAAGGGCCATCACACATTAAACCACTGCTGCAAAATAACTATATGCGCTGAGATTATGTTGATGTCCGAATGCATGAGAAACAATTATGTTCCAATTGAGGGTCTTTCCACTTTTCAGCGGTTGCCCTTTTACCAGCCGGCTGCTGGCCCTTCACATCCACATGTGTCAATCACAGAGGTAGATGATCAACAGCCAGTGTAGGGGTGACATGTGGTTAGCATGTCGAGTCCCCCAGCCGTTATAGCTGGTTCCTCAACCTGGGGCCGCTACTTATTGTAGCTACCCAATTGCCTCACGATCCTGGGTGGGCACCGGTCCCATACTGGCCGAAATACTATGAGAAAATTTCTTCACCCGTGGAGACTCGAACCAGTGCAAGTCCCGTAGCTCTGCGCCAAGGCTTCCTACTTTAACCGCTCGGCTACGGCGCGGGACAACAATTATGTACATTAACAATTATCCCAGGCGTTTAGGCCTATCTGTATTCAGGACACAGGGGCAAAGGTTCTTATGGGCCACAGATCCCCTTTACCCCACATAATCAAAAAAGCGCAAATGGAAGATACAGTACAGATATATCAATTCATTTTATTGACAATACTAATAATGACCTGGCTATAGTTTCATTTATTTAAATTTTATACGCTTTAATATCTATGCTGCGTTCATCATCATCATCATCATCCAGGGATTAAGCCTGTTGGCTCGTTCCGGTTTCATGAAAGCTAGAATTGTTAAAATTGTTCAGACCATCTTCTGTGTGGGCGTTCAACATTTCTCCATCCGTGCGGTTTATAATTTAGCAATAATTTTGGAAATCTTCCTTCTGGCATTCTATCAATGTTCTTCTTTCCAGTCGTTCCGTCGTTCCTATATTTAATTATTCGGTCTGTAAGTTTGAAAATATTTCGTTCTTTTCTTATATCTTCATTTCTTTTCTTATCCAGCAGAGTATATCCTGCTATATTTCTTAAAAATCACATCTCAGCTGCTTCCAATCTTTGTTCTTGTCTTTTAGTGATCGTCCAACATTCTGATCCATACATCATACCATTATAAAGTAATGGTGCGTTTACTATCTGTATATACCAGCAGGCTATGAACCATGTGTATCATTTTGTGTGTGTGTGTGTGTTCTACTGTAGGCATTACATAATAATAATGCTATGATAATAATAATAATAATAATAATAATAATAATAATAATAATTATTATTAATTATTATTATTACTTTAATGTTCTGGCATATGATATATTGTCGTGTTGTTTCCCAATACAATTGTATTAAGTTTGTACCTCAACACGTTTTCATTTTTGCACTTCATTATAGTCCACGTACTTTTATTAGTCAAATGAAGGTCACTGCTTAGGTGGCCCATTGAATCAGTGATAAGTACTATGGTATGAGGAGTTACATTGATTCATATCGTCCCCCTTTGCATCATCCAACTCTGCACGGAGTTTTAAGACATGAGTGGAAGGGTATTGACACTTACATAACACCTTGATGTGACTAAATAAAAATACATAGAGTATAGATGTACTTTGTTGACTATTTAACTCACGCCCCAAATGGGAGTCAATGACCAATCACATTTCTATGATTTTTTATTTACAACCAATCACAGATGTGTTTCGCCTAAAATTTACCAACTAAAGTTTATCATAATAAAGAAAGCACCTCCTTTTTAACATTCTGAATAGGTCATAGCATTATTTTGCAGTGACTGACTCTCTAGGAAATACGGTTACCAGATTGTATAAATAATATAATAAAGTTTGTAATAATTGATTATACCACCAAAAAAAGAAACCACTGTTTGCACTTTCTTAAATGTATTTTTCCCAGGTAACAATCCAGAAAAATATGATTGTCATATTTACATCATACAACATCAGAAATGAATTAATATATAGTTTGATGTGTTTCATTTTTTCTCCACTAGAGAACATTCTTACAATATTGCGTTCCTTTGGCAATAAATAATACGATCTGGTTGCAGTGATGAAGAAAAGAAGCAAATGAAGCGTACCAATCGTTTCTCATTTGTTTTCAAACATCGCCATTTACATTAAATGTATAACTATTTTTAAATAACTATTTTTAAATAATTATATTTAAATATATTTTGTGGGTAAACAGCTTAATTTTATTCGTTAAATAGTCCTAACAAATGCCACTCCTGATTTCCAAATTCTCATAAGTAATGCCACGAGTGATTTCCAAATTATCGATAAATTCACGACTCACGAAGTGAGGAGTGAATTTATCTAGAGAATTTGGAAATCAAGAGTGGCATTTGTTAGGACTATTTAACGAATAAAATTAAGCTGTTTACTCACAAATCATTATTTAACTATAGTTATTTTAAAATATTTATACATTTAATGTAAACGGCGATGTTTGAAAACAAATGAGAAACGATAGGTACGCTTCTACTGCTTCATTTGTTTATCACTGCAACCAGATCATACTATTTATTGCCAAAGGAACGCAATATTGTAAGGAGGGGCTTTCTTTAATATGGTAATTATAACACTGATAAATATTTGTGAAACACGACTCTGATTGGTTGTAAAACAGAAATCATTGAAACGTGATTGGTCATTGACTCCCATTTGGGGCATGAGTTAAATAGTCTAGATAAATTCACTCCTCACTTCGTGAGTCGTGAATTTATCGATAATTTGGAAATCACTCGTGGCATTACTTATGATAATAGAGACACTTTCTTGATATATTGTTGTCTATATTTGCATATCTCGTCAAAATTCATTAAATGCTATTTCTTAGATATAAAAATATGATTAATATAAAACAAATCGTGATAATTTAATTTCAAACCACAATTAGCCTTGAAAACTGCGAAAACCTATAAAATAACCTCAAAAAAGTAGTAAACAGAATCAGTTAGGCCTATGATTATTCGACTGAAAGCGTTGACCTCATGTCCAGTTGGGTAATTTATACAGAGACGATCATTTAGCGAGTACAGAGTGATATGTGTCAGCATGTTTCACCGCCCAGCCGTTATAGCTGCTTTTCTCAACTTTGATCCACTACTTATTTAGCACTCAAATTTCTCACGATGCTTGGTGGATTCTGACTGAAATTCCATGAGAAAATGTTTTCTCCCATTGGGATTCGTATCAGCCCATACCCCTTAGCTTTGCACTGAGACATGATGCTCTAAATCATTCGGCTACAAAAAAAAAGTATACTTAAAATGTGACACATTACTTGTAATCTATGAATTAGAAATTTGTGATAAATTAATTCAAGAAAGGTTTAGGAAACAAGTTTTGAAAACATTACATTGTAGTAAATTCAGTGCAAAATGAACTCCCTTGAACAGGATGCGATACAAAACAACCCGAACTGTTTCCGAGCATCAACAATTGCTCCTTTCCATACAGGGCGCTTCAAAATATAATTGTACCTCTGTACACAGTAAAAAATAAACCTTCTACTCGTAGTCGCTCGAGGAATAAGACGGCGGGAAGCACTTACTGATGAAAGTTTGTGATACGCGAGAACCAAACCTGTCGCCTCATCACATATGTAGGTTGAATGAAATGAACTAAATGACAAAAAAAAAAAAAGGACCATGGCTCCGGTTCGTCCCACGACGGACTGACCGAGACGCGAACTGGCGACTAAGAGGAAGAGCGGAAGTGGCTAATCACTAGGGCCGAAATAAGTATCGGTACCAGAGTAGTAACTAATTTCTAAACACATTGTTTAGAAAATGCGTGTCTTTGTCGAGCGTCTCCACTGCCTGCTCGGAGCGGAGAGTGTGTTTGTTCAGTAATAGACCTGTTTACGTGACGTATGGTTGTATCAGAATGCCGAAACAAAAATTGTGTAAAGATGAGTCCATTCTTACACGAAGCGGGCTGTACTAGAAGTCTGTCCCGAGTAGCACGTGCCAACGTACAGTTTGTAAACATACCGGTCTAAGTACGATGCAGCCGAGCCTGTAACCAATACTTTTGTACAGTCCTATTAATCACTTACAGTGTACATAAAACTCTTTCTCATGTCCCCCGTTATGTCGGGTGGATGGATGAGATAAGATGAGATGAATCCCCTATTACTGAAATTCTTGATAAACATGGCCGACTAACGCGATCTTTAGCAACACCACAGGGAACACGTAATGAAATGACAATAATATGGAAAATGCGATAGAATGGTGTTTCTGGCAGGAAAACGTGAGAAACCCCTAGAAAATCCTGCCTTGGCTCCGATTCGTATGCCACCAAACTCCACATCAATTTATGTAGATGATAATTAAGGACACAGAATACAATAATTTAAATATAATTAAAAAACACACATCAATAAACAGGATCTTGTTGGTGATAATAAAATTTGTAATATATATGATCAATGAAACACAAATCATTAATCCAAAATATTAAAATAGTCAACGCGTTTCTATAGCGAGGTTATCATTATCAAGACTAGTATTAGATTGAATAAAAACAGGCTAACATGTATAAACACAATATCAGTTACAATTCTGATTACGTCACATCACGTGACAGACAATTTTAAATTAGTTATCGACATAATCAACGCAATCCTTGCTTTTAATTAAAGAAAACAGAGTAGATCCTCTGTCATTATTCACATTTTTTTCTGTGTTTTTAAAAATCTCCAAACAAGGAATTTAAAATCAATGACGGATTTAACATTTTGGTTTGGTGACTTGGGTTTTATTGATTACACTGTGCAACAAAAATGAACTTTTTTTTTGTCTCAGAAAGAAAAAATATGTGATTCTGATAGTATTTTTTCTCCTGAATTCAAATATAACATCGTTTTTCTCCATCACGCAAGGTTTCCGAGAGACAGGAATTCATAATTTCAAACACTTTAATATTTTCTACATTCGTAACTACACAATATTCGAACATTCGGACTCACCTAAAAAGTAAGAAATGACGATTTTCTGCTATATCTCGCCTGTGGAGCATCCCTCCTGATGGTCCAACAATAATCGGCCAGCATATTAGGATTCCATTTGCCTTGATATCTCTTTTTCATAGCTGAAACCATTTGAATTAGCTCATTTGGTTTTATGAAAAACGTTTATTAAAGAAATAATTATTTAAATCCATTAATTGAAATAAAAAAAACTGTGGGTGATGGGAGAAATTCCGAATACATATTTGAAAACACGATAAAAAAATTGCATTAAGTACAACTGTTGGTACTCATGCGACAAAAAATCATGTTGACCAGTGTAATGTGTAATAGATTATTACCAGTTTCTTAAGATCACATGCTCTTCAGTTGGAATTGTATTTTGTATTGTAAGCCTATGTTTTCCCTTAACAGAGATTTAGGCGCTCTCCCCCTACAGGGAAGAATTTGAACCATACTAATTTAGTTACACTTGTTTTCGTATAGATGTCATTTGAGTGGTACGTGGTCAGCGTTCCGCCTCATACTGACATCTAGGAAACCAAGGTAGTACTAGGACGGGAACATTCGTTAAATTTTGCTTAGAGGCCTTTTCATTCAGGCTTAAGGATTTTTTACGAGGCTGAAAAACTTCAGACTCGGGACCCACGGCTTAAAGTACACTTTGCTAATATATAATGAATTTTACTTTCCAACTTGTAGCTGTTCCAGTTATCACTAGATCCTCCCTAAGCATCAGCTTCTCTAAGGACTTTCTTCCCAAACTCCACTACCTCATGTTTACGGCGGAGATTTTGTGAACTTTGTAATGTTACTGTTGTTTTAATTAAACGCAAATAAATATGTTGATGCATTTATCTACTTTCAAACCGTTTACATTCCTGACCACACTCCCTGCAGCGATTAAGTGTTGATCCATTCACATTTGAAACAAGCTCTGATCCATCACCGATTAAACAAAATAATGTCTGTCCAACGGATCTGTGCCCCCGTAAGATATGGAAACTAAAGCCTACTTCCTTTTCTGCCTCCCTGCATTCCTATCTCTCTCTTGCACTTGCACTCCAGTGTTGTCAACTCAACTCCAACCTTGCATTATTCAATATTCAAGAGCCATGACACTGGGGAAAGTTTGGCAACATCCCTACTCGATACGTTACCGCCACAGAGCACTCGAATAGAGGGAGAACTGAGTACAGTGACATCTATAAAATGTCGGTCGTTTACGATGAACTACAATGAGCAAACTGCAATGGTAGCGCTGTTTCGTAGTAACAGAATATGTAACTAAATAAAACAAAATGCAAGGCACACGGCGTGTACTCGGGATTATGGGAAATTAGCCATTTTGTAAATTTAAATTTTTAACTGCTATCCTTCGTTCTATGTAGACAGTACTGTAAAAAATTATATACTATCGAAAGTTAAATATTAAGGCAGCAATTTTAAAAACTATTTTATAGTTCGACGTCCAATTGAGACAACAAACCATAGGAATAGTTTGAATCAATACAAATTATTTAGGCTTAATTAGAGCCATGTTACCGGTCAAACCTTAAAAAATGGTACATATTCAGTGTTACAAAACGCATACTGCTATTCTACTGTTTTTAATGTTTAAAATACCTAATGTTTTTAGCACTGGGAACACTGAATCATATTGGACTACACATAAAAACCAATTTCCTCGACCACGTTAACATTTGAGCAAGTGAGGGGAAGCTAAGACGCTAGTGATGAAGATGGGGAAAGTGTCTCCTTTCCACCTTTGGTACAAGAGAGTGTATAAATATAGCGGTAGACCTACTTGAAATAGGAGATGAACTTAATGAAAGATCGCCAGAGTTTGTATGTCTATGAGTTTCTGGATAACGTTAAGTACAGACACATTAAATCAGCACTGATTACCAGCTACTGTCTGTCAGACTTAAACATTTATATACTGTGAATATAGCGTCTAAACTTTGCACTTGATATCGTCACTAACGAGTGACTATACACGACTAACGGAAAATAAACACTGTCACTGTAATCTAAGATGAGGGTCTACTACCTCCAACCCATGTCCACCCTTACCACATTCTCTTAGTTTGCAGTTTTACCGCATTGAAAGTTAATGTGGTAGTAATAGTAATAATTTTGTACTTTGTACAATTTTTTTTTAGATAGCCCTTCAATTTATTGGGTGTTTCAAAATATATTTAACATTTTCCAATACTGTTATTTTAACACAGTTCCAATAATGGATCATATTATAATATTATAGTGATATTGTGAAAACAAAAATTAATTTTCTGAACCAGGAATCGAACCGTGGATTTCTGGTTCTCCAGACTAGTGTGCAGCCCACTACACCATCCTAGACTTGACACAAAGATGAACAATTCTTTCCACATATAGAAATCTATAATTCTCGTTTCGTCCGCTGTCAGGTAGGTGTCACTATCATCACCAACGGCCGGCTTCTTTTCACAATATCATCATAATCATCACCATCCAGGGATTAAGCCTGTTGGCTCGTTCCAGTTTCATGAAAGCTAGAATTGTTAAAATTGTTCAGACCATCTTCTGTGTGGGCGACCAACATTTCTCCTCCCGTGCGGTTTATAATTTAGCAATAATTTTGGAAATATTTCTTCTGGCATTCCATCAATATGTTCTTTCCAGTCGTTCCTATATTTAATTATTCGGTCTGTGAGTTTGAAAATATGTAGTTCCTTTCATATATCTTCATTTCTTTTCTTATCCAGCAGAGTATATCCTGCTATATTTCTTAAAAATCGCATCTCAGCTGCTTCCAATCTTTGTTCTTGTCTTTTAGTGATCGTCCAACATTCTGATCCATACATCAATACAGGAACAGCCATTACTTTATAAAATTGTATTTTTGTTTCTTTTTCTTGTGTTTTTAAGGGTTCTTTTAATAGTGCCACACATTAGATTAAATTTATTTATTTTGTCATTAATATCTTCAATTTTAACACATGATAAATTGAAACCTAGATATTTAAAACTGTTCACCTGCTCTAAAATTTTATTATCAATTATTATATTATTATCAATTTTCACAATATCCTTATAATATTATTTCCAAAGATAGTTTATAAGAATAAAATTGAAATTATTTACCAACATAAATAGAATGTAGAATTGCATGATCTCATGGAATTGCCTGAAAACGTTGCGTGTACTGGAGCAG
Source organism: Diploptera punctata (assembly GCA_030220185.1). Classification (NCBI taxonomy): domain Eukaryota; kingdom Metazoa; phylum Arthropoda; class Insecta; order Blattodea; family Blaberidae; genus Diploptera; species Diploptera punctata. Next base: position 3,326 of record JASPKZ010002732.1, on the reverse strand, counting down.
AGTGGACCATCACTTCCCCACTGCATAACTACTCAGTGAAAGGGACCCAACAATCTCGATACAAGCCAACATCTATCAATCAACCAAATCAGACCCGGGTGTCTAGGGTACTCAACTATTATATGCGTCGTGACGTACCAACAACGTGTCCAAAATTTGTTCCACAAAAATTTTGAAAAGACTGCATTGTCTTATTCATAGCTTGTTCTTCTTCATCTTTGGAGCTTGTAAGTGTTTTGGAGTGTCCCTGAGTACGCTACTAACGTTCTGCAGGGGCTGCCTCCTTAAAGCCTTTGGACTTGCTTCCTTGTGTTTTATCCCCACAAGGAGGGTTGCCTCTTCCGTCTTCTTCTGCCGTTGAGGACTTCACTCTTCACTCTTGTTTCCCCAGAGATTGGGTTGCCACTTCCGCCATTTTCGCCGTTCCGATATTTTTATCTCCGCCGTGTCTGCCGTTGTGTGGTCTTCCGTGTTTGAAGCTTCCAGTGTGGTCGTTGCTCCCACGTTGCGGATTATTCTTAGTTCCATCTCCTCTTCTCTAACCGCAAGCCGGTTATGATCGTCTGGGTCATTGGTACTAAGCATCCCTACCTCGCCAAGGCGATAATCCACAGGGCAAAAACGGAGTACGAACTTCAAAGAATGCTATATAGACTAAATTAAATATAAAATAATACAACATGGAAATTTCATCAGGAAAATAAAAAACAATGGCCTTCAAGGGCGCTCATCCAGTTCGGACAAAGATAATATTAGAAAATAAACCAATAGAACAAGTGGTAAGATATAACTTCCTAGGTCGCGAAATATCATACACAGCGGAAACAGATATAAATAACAAACTAAATAAGTTTAATTATATAACAGGAACACTAAAAAGAACTTTGAAAAATAAAGCCAGGAAAGACTCTATAATGAAACTATACAAGACAATGGCAGTGCCTATTATTACTTATGGATCCGAAACATGGACAGTGACAACACAACAATCTGCCAAAATGCAAGCTGCTGAAATAATATTCCTCAGACCAATAGCAAGATATCAAAGAACAGACAAAAAACACAACACGGAAATAAGACAACAACTAAAAGTAGAGGAATTAAACACAACAATAGTGAAATACAGAACAAACGAAAGAACACTTGGCAAGGATGACTGAGAATAGAATAGCAAAGCAGCATACAGATATTCACCATGAGGAAGAAGTTTGGGAAGACCAAAAAAAGATGGAAAGAGCAGCAATTTGGAGCTGGAACAGGCTAGTATATAAGCCTAAACCGTGAAGAAGAAGAAGAAGTTCTTCATAAGTTATATCGCAGCCCAAATACTGGAAGTGTGAAACCTGTGCCAACACTTTATCTTCTATTACTATTTTTGTTCTTACTGGGTACTTTCCATGGAACGCCATTACTTTAGTTTTTTTTTTTTTTTTAGTTTAACTTATGTTATAACATTTTTAAAAGAGACGCACTTGTAGCGGTGGAACAGGTTGCAGAGAGCAGATTTACATGTTTCCATAAGCCAAATAAAAACATACTATATTTTTCTAATTTCCACCTACTCGTGCTGGGGTTGTTTCTCAACAAAACCCGACCTGCTTTTAAGATAATTACTTTGGCAGGGAGTGGGGGGATGTGGTGTCGGAAATGTGAACCAGTCACGCCTCGCTCAGTTCATCTGTTCCTGACATACACTCTTACGAAATACGATGTGGTCAATTCCAATAAAACTTGCTGCCACCGTTTTCCCTGACAAATGAACCTAGCTTCAGAGATTTGGAGGAAGGAAAATGTGGGAGATGTGGTGTTTATTTATTTATTTTTTATCTGGGAATAAAAGTGGATAAAGAAGGTAAAGAAGATAGTGATATTAAGAACAATAAATAAAGATAAAGCAATAACAGCAATGATAAATGGATATGATGAAAGTTCATCATCATCATCATCATCATCACTCCAGGGATGAGGCAATTGCCGTTCCGACTTCATAATGCATCAGCCCAGCGTCTTCTAGGTCTTCCAACATTACGTCTTCCTCGTGCTTGATAATTTCTTGCTAACAATGGATATCTCTCCTTACTCATTCCATCCATATGATCAATCCATTTCTGTCTGTAATTCGTGACTTTATCAAATAAAGGCTGTACTTTCAATTCTTCTCTTATATCCTCATTTCTTAATCTATCAAGTCTTGTACATCCTTTTACTTGTCTTAGGAACCTCATCTCCGCCGTCTGTATTCTATCCTTCTGTTTTTTCACTGGAGCCCAAGTTTCACATCCATACAATATTGTGCGAACCGCCATAACATTATACATTTTTATCTTGGTTTCTTTTCTAATTTTATTTTTGAATGTTCTCTGTATTGTTCCACACACCGTCTGAAATTTATTTATTTTGGAGTCAATATCTCTTTCCACATTGTAGCCAACATCACAGCCCAAATATTTGAAACTAGAAACCTGTTCTATAATTTGATTTTCTAAAATAATTTTGATGACGAAAGTTAAAAATTAAATTGTACCTGTTTTTAGGTGCCGTCGTCCTCAACTTTGTTATAATGGTGTATATAAAATTAACTGCAGCGCTTTCGGAAGTTATCTTCCATCTCCGACAGGTTGAGCTTCCGCTACTCGAAGATGGAAGATAACTTCCGAAAGCGCTGCAGTTAATTTTATATACAATATTTTAACAAAGCTGAGGAGACGGCACCTACCAACAGATACAATTTAAATTTTTAACTTTCATCATATGACTTCACCTCAACGGAATTTGATATGAATTTTACTAGTATTGATTATAAATGGAGTCTTATGGAACAGACATATAACCAGAAAAAATAAGTTACAAATATATAATTCAATAGTGAGAAGTGCTAGCCATCGCTCATCTTCCATTCTTAAAACATGTCCTAACCACATTAATTCCTTCTCCTCAATTCTTTCAATTATGCTTTCTTCTGCTTCCATTATGTTTCTAATTTCCTTATTGTGACATGTTCTAATTTAGACTTTCTGGCACTTCTGCGTAAATAATTCATTTCTAGAGCTATTAGTCTATTTTTGTAGTACTTATTGATTGTCCATACCTCACTCCATACATTGCAACAGATTCCACCAATGGGTTACCAATATATTTTTGTGTCTTTCCAAATATGCTTATCCCACCATATCGAATTTAACGATGGTATTATTTTGCTACTCAATTCAATTCTATGTTTTATATTCTCTTTGCCTATACCTTCAATGTTATCCATAATTATTCCCAAATATTTTGTTTGTTTCATTTGCTTTTTTTGGATTCCTTCTTCCAATATTAATTTTCTC
>JASPKZ010002731.1:0-23849 GCA_030220185.1 Diploptera punctata | reverse complement strand
TCTTCACAATGTTGGCACATTCTCATCAAACCATTCTTGTTTTGCCTCCTTTTTAAACAACCAATGTTTTCTGATGCTGACAATTTAATGGTATCTCTTATAGCCTCCCATTCTTTATTTATATCAGTTTCTTCTTCGTTTGCCACATTGTCATCTGAAGATTCCAGTACTTCAAATCTATTAGCAATTTTAATTTGGTATTCTTGCCGCTATTCATCATTTTTCAAGTTTTTTTTTTTTAATTCAAATTTTACAGAATCATCTTTAGCGTTTGTTCCTCTCATAAGCGATAGCCGTTGTCTGATTTTCACTCTGACCACATGATGATCCGAATTGCAGTCTGTCCCTCTAACTGACCTAACATTGATGATGCTACTGTGCCAGCGTTTATCCACTAATACATGATCTATCTGGTTCCGAGTTTCTCCATCTGGGGACGTCCAGGTGTATTTATGAATATCCTTATGCTGAAATGTTGTGCTCTTAACTATGAGATTCTTCGATGTGGCAAATGTGACTAATCTAACCCCGTTGTCGTTACTATGTTCATGAAGACTGAATTTGCCTATTGTTGTTATGAATATATCTTCCCGCCCCACTTTTGCATTAAAATCTCCTAAGACAATTTTCATATGATATGGTGAAAGGCTATCAAATAAGCATTCTAATTCTTCATAGAACTCATCCTTGATCTTGTCATCTTTATCTTCTATGGGGGCATGTACATTTGAAATTATAAAATCATGTCGTTTACCCTTCAGAATTATGTATGATATCCTATCACTAACAAACTTAATATCTCGGATAATGGATAGGACCCTCCTTCTGACTAAAAAACCCGTTCCAAATGTAGATCTTTCTACACCCCCGTAGTATAATGCAAAGCTTCCTGATTCCTGACTACCTTCTCCTGGCCACCTAACTTCCTGTAAAGCGACTATATCCAAGGGCGACTTATCTAATTCCCGCGTTAATATCTGTAGTGCCCCGCTATTGAATAAAGTCCTAACATTCCATATTCCTAGAAACATGTCCCTGTGTTTGAGCCTTTGGCATGGGTTCCCTGAAGTAGTCCCCGCCCGGAGAACCGAATGGGGGACTATTTGACCTCCGGAAAATTTTATCCCAGTTGAACCCATCTCCGCATTTCTTGACGGTTGTATTTTTATGGTGAAAGATCGTCACTCTTTCGACCAAGGTACTTTTTTCGTCTGGCTTATCACCTTCGACCAGTCCGGCATGGGTAACCCTATCGGCAGCAATGCTACCGCCGGCATAGCTCTCAGGATCATTTAAGCACGCAAGCCACTCCACCACGACAAGGTACAGTTACCATGGAGGGACTCCTACCACCAACACTACCACTAATGCTACTGCTACTACTACCACTGATAATAGTACTACCACCAATACCACCACTACTACTACTATCACTTCTATTATTACTACTAACACCACTAACACGACCACTACTAGTATTACCACTATTACTACCACCTTTACTACAACCACCAACACTACCACTAATACCACTACTACTACTACTACTACTACTACTACTACTACTACTACTACTACTACTACTACTACTACTACCACCACCACTATCAATATTACTACCACTACTACTATTGTTATTATTATTATTATTATTATTATTATTATTATTATTATTATTATTGTTATTATTATTATTATTATTATTACTGATATCACTACTACCACCAACACTACTACTACCACTATTATTATTATTATTATTATTATTATTATTATTATTATTATTATTAATACTACTGCTAATATTACCACTGCTGTCACTACCACTACCACTGCTACTACTACTACCACTAATAATATTACTACTACTGATGCTGCTGCTTCTTCCGCTGTTCCCTCCTAATACTAACAACAGTAATATGTATTTTTTATTACCGTACAAGTATACTTATATTTTTGTGTTATCCAATAAAAGCGAATATTGTTACTTCGTAGGGTAAAGATTTCGCGATACATTTCAATTCGTTGTCACTGAATTAAATGTTTTAAAATGTAGTTCTGGAGTTACTACAAACACGGCATAAGGTTTTTCTTTTCATTTTATTGCTTTTCCCGCCTTTTAGGACCAACACAAACCTCAAAAACCATCGTGATGTTCAAAATGGTTGAAAAAGTATTTTTGTTCTATCTTTCTTGACTGTCCTTAAAGAAATGTTATATATTTTAGGCAACTGTTTATTTGATAGTTATATAATATTTTAATATCCATCAAACCAACTGATGCATGAGTCTTAACAATATTAAAGGACAATAAATAATACAGCAGCTTCCACATTTACGATTTTATATATATATATATATATATATATATTATGCTATGGTTCCATCTCATATTTAACCGTCTGAATGTAGACAGTAAAAAAAAAAAAGAATATTAGTTACACTACGTATATATTAGTTACATTACAATTACATATGTTACTCGCTCACAGGACTAAACCTACAGAGGCCAAAGAGGCATTTGGTTGAAAACTTCCCTAAAATTATTTCTTCATCGTGCGTAAAAATAAGTTTTTCTGAATTATAATTTCCTTTGTTATTTTTCTAAATTAATACGGAGGGTTGTTTCTGATCTCTGATAACAAATTATTTTTAAGTTTTACCTTAAGAAAAGCCGTGTCTCCACCATCGAGCATGCTCTAATTGATGGCTCTTCACCCGAGCTATGGTTCGGCATCGGAGTTTCCGCTGCAGAAGACTCTTACGCAGCACAGCCATGTCTAGAAGTTCCCACTCCTCTTTATATGCTTTCCAGAGACCGTCTATTGTTCGAGAACGCCTGTTTCCCAGTGCCCTTTTGAAGAGTCCAAAGACACAAAGTCCATCGGTGATGCATCAGGAGACTTCACTGGGATGTTGCTGAATGGAATAGCATGTATTCCAGTTTCCTGCTCCATTTCTCCAGGAACGCCAAGGTTGAACCCGAAGTGTGACTGGAGGCCTTGTCTTGGTGCACCCAGACTTGGTTTTTGTCTGTACCATAGAGAGCTGGGATTTCAGTCGGGTAAATTGGGGTGAGAACTTCTTCCTGGTAGTACTGGGAGTTGATTTTGGCCTTTTTAGCTACTCTACGAATGGTCAGTTTTTCATTGTAGCAATATCCCGCGATGACCATAAATCCATTGGAGAAACTTTCTCTGCATTCGGCATACCACTTTTGAAAATTTTTTTCACCCCTTTCTCTATAGTAAATTGCCCGGGGTTTGTTGCAGTCTCCTAGATAAACATATGCTTCATCAAGTGTGACCAAAATTTTCCATTTTTCTCCTGCCAGGTGCTTTTCATAGTTTCCTGCTGTTGGTGCGGCATTCGGCAATGTGACGTGGCAACAATTTATGAACCCTGCTTTTGTGGCGCTTCTCCATGTTTAAATCTTTGTTTATTATGGTGTTTACAGTTTTAAGGGATATTCCCAATCTGTTCGCAATCACCCTTTGTGTGGCAGGGTTACCACCAGAGATAAGGACCTTGACCTTTCTGATTACATCTGGGGTGCGGGTAGTAGCAGGTCGTGGATTTGCCCGTTTTTTTTTCCTTTTGGAATTAATCCCAAGCGACCCTTTCCCTTTTTATTAAGCACTGAGCTAATTCCACACTTTGACACCATAAAATTACGTTTTTGCAAGCCTCAATAATCGCGGAATAACTATAATTAGCGTCGGAAAGGGCAGTAATGTACCCTTCCCAAAACGGGTCTATCTGATTAGGCATTATGAGAGCAACTCGCGTGCGAGTGTAACAGAAGCAGCACACTGACTGGTTTGATCACCTCGCACACTCCTGTCCTGATGACTCACACTTCAACGTCACAATCTACTTGGCAAATCGTTATCAGAGATCGAAAACAACCCTCCGTATTATTATTTTTTATTTATATTATTATTCATCAACATCATCCGGTATCATGGCAACTGCCGCCTTCTTCCGGAAACCAAACGCCATTCCTCTCTGCCCATCCATTGATCTTCCTCCAATCCTCTGATATTCATAGCTGCTTGTACCACTTCTATCCAAGTTTTCTTCGGTCTTCCTCTCTTCCTCCTTTCCATTGGGATCCATTCCATAACAATTTTAGGCAATCTTTGCTTTGGCATTCTTTTGACATGGCCATACCACTGTAATATTTAATTTTCTATAATGTCTATGATGTCCGGCTCCTCTTATACACTCATAATTTCCCTTATTTCTTTATTTCGTATTCTATCCATTCTAGATTTTTCAGCTGATCTTCTTAAAACATCCATTTCTGTACTTAATTTTTTTTTTTTTTTCGTTTCCCTGGTAGGAATTTACCAGACTTCAGCACCATATGTTAAAATGCTCTGAATTATGGTTTCATATATTTGTAATATTATTATTATTGTTATTATTATTATTATTATTATTATTATTATTATTATTATTATTATTATGAGTATTATTAGTAGTATTATTATTAGTAGTGGTATTATTAGTAGTAGTATTATTAGTAAAAAGGTAAAGAGATCCCACTACAGGCCTCAGGAGGCCCTTGGGGTAGTAGGAGGTTAAGGCTCCCACTTTTTCTTGACAATCGGCACTTCATGTCAGCCGGGTTGTCAGCCCTGCGTGACGGCCGCCTTTACCCCAGAACAAGCGCCTGGTACTCATTTCAGTTAGAGGCTGAGTCGACCCCAGGGCCATAGTGCCGCCAGAAGGTTTGGGTCAGTTTAAAAATCCTGACCCCACCGGGACTCGAACCCTCGACCTTCCGGCTTGTAGCGCAGTGCCTTAACCACTACGCTACGGCGTGCCCAGCGCAGTGCCTTAACCACTACGCTACGGCGTGCCCCAGCGCAGTGCCTTAACCACTACGCTACGGCGTGGCCCAGTATTATTAGTATTATTATTATTATTATTGCCATTATTATTGCCATTATTATTGCCATTATTATTGCCATTATTATTGCCATTATTATTGTCATTATTATTGCCATTATTATTGCCATTATTATTGCCATTATTATTGCCATTATTATTGCCATTATTATTGCCATTATTATTGCCATTATTATTGCCATTATTATTGCCATTATTATTGCCATTATTATTGCCATTATTATTGCCATTGTTATTATTATTATTATTAGTATCATTATTATTATTATTATTATTATTATTATTATTATTACTATTATTATTGCCATTATTATTAGTATTATTATTATTTCATGCTTATGTTTATAGTACCCACAGTTGTGGTCTGGAGGTAGCGTGCTGCCTTGTCACGCAGCGGGCCCGGATTCGATCCCCGGTCGGGGTTTTTCCTCGCCTATAAGACAAATGCCAGGAAAACTTTAAGGCCCTAACGGTCCCCGAAATTATATGGTCATGATCATCACCCCTATCATTATCATCATCATCATCATCCTTCACCGGTGTGGAAAGCAACGGAAAGCTACCACATCTCCAATTCCCTAGAAAACTGCAAGCATAGCATGAAAATGCTATGATTGCAATAAAAGATCTGCCCTCGGGCAGAATTGCTATGGATAGATGGATGGATGTTTAGTAGGCAATATTTTTGCTATAAAGTAGGACTTGCGTAGGGCCTATTTGTTTGCAGACATTTGTATTTTTAATATCATTATCTAATGTTAAATTTATTTTTAGAGGGAAATAGGCTAAAATATCAAATTTCATTAAATATAATTTATTAAATTTTTGTATTTGCCATATATAGTTTCTGATATTGATTAACAACTTTAATAAAAAGGGTGAAATCAGTTATATTTTTAATTTGTCAGCTTCTGTTTTAAAATCACGGAATTAGGATACCATTACCACTGATTTAGGAGCCATACCAAGTATTTACAAAGTCTAGGATAAAATAACGAGACATTGTACACTGTACATCGGTTTGGAGTTAATTCGATAAATATTATCATGGAAGGTTCATACTACATTACTGTATTCATATTTTGTCACCATTGTCTAAAATCTTATATTTGCACAAAAAATAAATAAAAATCCGTGAATTAGGCAAGTTTGCCCTATGTACTGCATCTGAATGACTAATGATCATCTTAGAAGGCCTTATAAATTATAGTTCGAGAGAGGATAATAACAATCACTTTTAAAAACTAACTGGTACTTTATCCGCAGGTTTAAACCGCGCGGACATACGCTCTCGATACATCCCAACCGTGAATATCGTTTCTCATCATTCCCTTTGTAATTCACTCCCTCAAATCAAGCGTAATGTTATTTTTGCGCGATAGTGCATTTGGTCGTACTTACAGCAATGGTGACCAATGATTGAAAGTTCAACTTCTACATTTTGGGGTTGCCTACCTAAATAACCATACAGCAATTTACATATTACAAACCACGTGTGGGAAGTAAAACCACTGCCTCTTTGTATACTACGTACAATGTATGTACAAAAGTATATCCAAAAGGTAGTGCTAATATACATTATACGAAACAAATCACTGCATTTTAAAATAACTGAATTTTATTTGAAACAATATAAAACAATAAATACGTAATTGCCGTCATTTTATAATTGATTCGTGTCACGGCCTTCTGTATTTTCAACTAATATAGATTGCCCACACTATTAACTTTAGTCTGTCGTTTATAATGAAACCAAATATTTCTAATAAAGATGTTATTATTTTACTATTATTTGTTATTATGAATACACAACCGCGCAAAAAAAGAATGTATGTATATCGCACGTTTCTGAAGTTTTTTATAGAATATCGTAAATTAAAAGCCTCGCCATCGCTCGGGTTTTAAACATTTTCCTCGCATCTGTAAAAACCACTTCCCAACCTCGCATCGTAATATACTATTATCCCACCTCATTTTTTGCCTACCTACTTGAATCTTTCTCTCTGATTTACTTATATGTTCTACCATAACCCCCCCCCCCATTCATGGCATATGTTCTGCCCGTACAGTCCGCGATACGTAAGTTTTCCTATTATACCTGATTAGCATAAAGATCATCTAGCTTCCAGTTATGACGTTATCTCTATTCACATGTATGTCTGTCTGTCTCTCTTAGGTCTAAAAAAGAAGTCCTAAGTATTTGTTTCAAATACTCGCAACCCAAATACACGATTCTTTTATGAGCCTGCAATTCTTCGACTCTGGACCCACGGCTTATAGTCCCTCCCGGAACACTTATCCCCTGGATTTTTTCATTCTAAAAATCCATCGACTACGGCCGGGTTTGAAGCCGCAATGTTGTGTGGGGCATATAAAAAGTACATACAAAGAAGAGATTATATTAAGTTGAAGATATATACCCATTTAATTATATATTATCTGCGAGAGGAACTATACCTTGGATATCTGATGAACTTAATCTATATAAATTATATAGGGTCTACATGAAACTCCTTTGTTTATAATGTGAATTTTTCTGATGGCCTAGTGGTGTTTGGTTCCGGTGTTGATTGATTTTTAGGGCAAAAAAGTCCTGAGGAGGATTTGTATGGAAATGAAGTTAAGTTGTAGTCTCCTATCGCATATTATTTCACATAAATGAATCTCAATCCCATGGAAAGAGACTTTTGAGCCAAATATGTGTCCCATTCGCGACCAGATTTGAATTCAGATGCTACTGGCCTGAGCCATTAAAGTTCATGATTACATAATATAGTAATAGTAATAACTAACCTGTGAAATATAATTTTTTGTTTAATTCCTGATTAAAATCATTTGGAAACAATTTTTTTTCAGTTTCACATTCACTGACGTTTCTTAGTAACATGCGAGTTGTTACGTCATCATTGTAATTATCGCTATGCAACTAGAAACATTTTGTGATAAAAGTTTATGAAATTTATTTTTGTAATAAAATTTTAATTGAACGTAATGGATAAAGCCGCATACCGATTTAAATATACATCTAGATTTCTGGTGGAATTTCCTGTATTAAGTTATTCACATATACAGTTTTATCTTTAAACAAGTTGCAGTAAGTTATTTTTTTTAAAAAGATGTTTACATTAGACATTTAATATGCATTCAATTAAAGCGGTTTTCTTCTTCTTTATCTTCTTTTTTGGGCGCTGCAGTCGATCTTGTTGAATTACTAGTTACCATCAGCTCTCTGGTTCCAAGGTTCGCCAGTTTAAGAGTGGCTGCAGGAGTCAATTGACGTTACAGGCTGTTTAAGCACTGATCACGAGTTCTTTAGGAAGGAAATAAATACGTGGGTCCACTGTATGTGTATCCGGCATATAATGGAAGCTCTAGCTTGAAAAAAGTGAGCGAATTATTTTGAATCTCTCTTTTGCAGATTTAATTTGGTACACTATTGATACAGCTATTAAAAAGCGTCGTTAAATTTACTGACTTTATCAACTATACGTTTCCTGACTATACATAGTTCAGTTTCTTTTGTAAGAAATGTTATGGTTACCAGCCTAATTTCCTACACCCAAATTGAAACATTTGTTTAGGGTTTTCTCCCATAGAGGTTTTATCTTCTCTACAGCAAAGCAATTTCTCTTACCTGTTAACTTCTCTTCTCTCAGCCGTTGGAAAGTGAAACTTCCTCACCCGTATTGGTGATTTTTAACAACTTCTGGATCGCTTCTTTGTCAGGTTTCTTGTCAAAGATTTGTCCAGCAAGGAGGCCTAGACAATAATTAGGTCATCTACTTCATATTTATTCATTGGAATTTAGATGTTCACAAACTCCGTCCACCAACTTCAAAATTATGCATTTCCTATGTCGAGGGTGTTTGCTTATGTTTGCTATGAGATACTTTCTGTAACTTCGTCTGGGCAGGTCTATGTGTTTATTCTCTTCAGTTGTCCTGAGCTCTAATTGAAGTTGACTCTTGAATCTGATAACTGGAAGCTGTGAAGTCAATCACTATGTACTAATTTAAGGCGATATTTAAACATCAGCTGTGACAAATACAATATCTCTCAGCCTAGAAAAAGAAGATAAATTATCCTGGGGAAGAGAGATACATTGACACGTTGGGTGGGGATGGTACAAGTACCATTGCATAGTTCACCTTGGCCGGATGGTTACACATAATTTAACAAGCGAGGAAGGCATTAAATTATGTCCACTTTGCAATGAGAGGAAAAACTGGCGACATATTATGTCATTTTGCGAAGTGGCACAACTACTTAGATTACAGTTACTACCAGACAGATTTTTCAGGTCGATAGTTATAGAATGGCGTTTTGGGATCTATTATGTGTAGTCAAGCGCGAAGAAAAACAGGGAAATTTTTGGATGCAGTGAGAAAATTGAGAAAGAGCAAAATTGGAGCTTAGAGAAAGAGCAAAATTGGAGCTTAGAGAAAGAACTTCTAGCAATCCATCCATCCATAGTAGTTCTTCCCGAGGGCAGGTCTTTCACTGCATTCATAACATTTTCATGCTATGATTAGCATCTTTACAAGGGAAACATAGGTGTGGTAACTTCCCGTTCCTTTCCACACCGGTGAAGGATGATGATGGTAATGGTACGGATGATTATGATGGCCGGATGACTCTCGGGGACCGTTGGGCGCATCCTTACATTTGTTTCTTGTTGAGGAACCCCCACCAAAAAAACTCACACAGGAGAGTGGCCCGACCAGAATCGAACACAAGCCCGCTGCGTGACAAAGCAGGATGCTACCTTGAGACCCGAGGGGTGGAGAAATACAATATGTGTGTGTGTGTGTGTGTGTGTGTGCGTGTGTGTGTGTGCGTGTGCGTGTGCGTGTGCGCGTGCGCGTGTGCGTGTGTGTGCGTGTGTGTGTGTGTGTGCGTGTGCGTGTGTGCGTGTGCGTGTGTGTGTGTGTGTGCGTGCATGTGTGTGTGCGCGCGCGCGCGTGTGCCTGCGTGCGCGTGCTCTAGTGGCCTCAATTTTTGTTTTGTCTCAAGCAAACTTTTTGCACGCAGCAATAAATTTAAACCGTCCAAATCAGACCATTGCTTGGATTTCTGAGGAAATGCACTCAGTTTTCCTGAGTGACGTAATTTTATAAGATTGAGATTAACACCTGTGTTAATCATAATTACCGATATGTAGCTAATAGCTGTAGTTAATAGAAATCTATACCCATACATCTTCACGTGAGAGAAATGTGTTCCCTAACGGGAGGTTCATAAGGAGCTAATATACGCTTATTTGCCTACAGATATCAGCTAGTGGCATGTGGTTTGAACATTCCCTCAAAAAACTTGTAGGCAACTAATGTATAACTTGGTAGGTAAAGGCCAATTAAATTTTGTGCCGAAGCTATAATTTAGACAAGAGGATCTTTTACGACCTCGAATGTTTTCAGTCACGGGAACCATGGCTTAAATAAATTCTCGGAGAACTTATCCCTTGGATTCTGACATCCTAAAATATCCACCGACCGCCCGAGTTTGCACTGCCAACCTTCGGGACCAGAAGCAAAGAACAAAAACTCTAGCCCAACAAGGCCGTTAGTTAATAGCTGTAACTATTATTATTTCCTTACTTTATATCAGTAAAGATATATGTAGCACAGTGCAGAATATTTGTAACAAGTAACGGATGCTAGAATATTAAATTTAATTATTTTGTAAATATTTTTTTTCATTCAAGTTGAATTTCCGGAGGTTGGGTATTAAGGAAGCCAGTAAGAAGAAAGGAAGAAATGATCGCTGGATGGAAGAGTTGAATGAAGTTGAGTCTGTAACGATGAATTATACTAGATAATGATATCTATTACCCTTTGATTGGAATATAAATTCAAATGAAGAAATAACTGAAATATGTTCAATATGATACAGAAGATATGCCATTAAAAGGTAAAATTGATTCTTGACTTATAATTTACAATTTTAATATAAGACGGCAACAAAGACTAACACCACTATTTCCACTACCACTACTACTACTACTACTACTACTACTACTAACACTACTACTACCACTACTCCCACTATTACTACCACAATTAATACTACTAGTAATATCATAACTACTACAACTACTACCTACATTAGTATCACTACCACTACTGCCACTACAACCACTACTACCATTACTACCATCACTACTCCTATTGTTAATTTTACTACTAATAATAATATGACTACTACCGTTACTACTAATACCATATACACTAATACCACTACTAACAGAACTACCAGTACTACTAACACTACTACTACTTACTACTACTACCACTACTAATATCATTACATTTACTACTACCGCTACTATTACTACCACTACTACTACTGAAACTAATACAGCCACTATCATCATCACTGCCAGTACTACTACTACTGCTAATATTACTACTACCGTTACTATAACTACCACCACTACCACTAATACCACTACCATTACCATTTCTATCACTACTACCAATACTACTATTACCACCACTACTACTACTACTATTTCCACCATTAATACTACTACCACTACTACTACTACAACACCTACCACTACAATCCATCCACCACTACTAACACTACAACTAATACCACCTCTATCACTGCTATTATAACTACCAATAGAGCAACTAACACAACCACCACTACTACTATTACTACAAGTACTAATACTATTGTTACTACTACTAGCACTGTAAATATGGCTACCACAACTACCGCTACTACTACTACTACTTCTACTACTACTACTGTCACTAATACCATTATTTCCAAATTCAATACTACCACTACTTTGTCAGCCGGGTTGTCAGTCCTGCGTGACGGCCGCCTTTACCCCCAGAACAAGCGTCTGGTACTCATTTCCGTTACAGGCTGAGTCGATCCCAGGACCATAGTGCCGCCAGAGGGTTTGGGTCAGTTTAAAAATCCTGACCCCAACGGGACTTGAACCCTCTACCCTCCAGCTTCAGGTCAGTGCCTTAACCACTACGCTACGGCGTGCCCTCACTACTACTACTACTACTACTACTATCACTACCACCGGCACTATTACTAATATTACTACCACTACAACTACGATTACTAACACAACTACTACTAGTATCACTACCTCCAATAACACTACTCCTACCACTAATACTACTAACACTGACTCTACTAAAACTACTACTACTATTACTACTAATGTTGCCACTACTCATACTAGTACCATTGCCAGCTTCACTAATACTATTGCTACTACTTCTACCACAACTATTGCTGCTACTACTTCTACCACAACTATTGCTGCTACTACCACCACAACTATTCTACAAACTAAACAAAAAACTATGTAGCTAAAGACTAAAACAAAAAAATATGAAGAATGATGAAAAAAAAAAAAAGTAGGAATAAAAAGAAAAAACAAAAAAGAGGAAGAAAAAGAAAAAAAAAAGAGGAAGAAAACGAAAAAAAAAAATAGAGGAAGACAAAGAAAAAAAAAAAGAGGAAGAAAAAAGAAAAAAAGAAAGAGGAATAAAAAGACAACAAAACAAGTATTAATACAAATAAAAAACACAAGAGGATGTACAAATACTACACCACAAACTATTATGAAAACTAAAACCACAACTATTACTAAAACTACCACCACAAAATTACTAAGACAACATACAACCAAAACTAGTTATAAAAACAACCACAAAACTATTACTACAACTACCACCACAACTATTACTACAACTACCACCACAACTATTACTACAACTACCACCACAACTATTACTACAACTACCACCACAACTATTACTACAACTACCACCACAACTATTACTACAACTACCACCACAACTATTACTACAACTACCACCACAACTATTACTACAACTACCACCACAACTATTACTACAACTACCACCACAACTATTACTACTACTACCACCACAACTATTACTACTACTACTACTACTACTATTAGATCTACCAACACTACTACTACAACCACTACCGCCACCACTACTAATACTACTGTTAATACATCACACCACCACCACCACCACTAATAATACCATTGCCACTAAAAAAAACCACCAACACAACCTCCACCGCCACACCCACCACTACCACCACCATCACTTCCACCAGCACCACCAATCCCAATACTTATATTACTGTCACTACCACCACCATCACCAGTACCACCACCACTACCATCACCACCTCTATCAACACTACCCCCATCAGCAAAATATCCGCTATCATCACCACTAATACCACCACCACCAAAAATAACACCACTATCACCATTACCATCACTACCACCAGTACCGATACAAATATTCCAATCACTACCACCACCAGAACAATCACCACTGCCACTACTAATAGTACTGCCACTACCACAAACACAAGTACAACGCAACCCTCGCCAACACTTCCAACACCACCATCATAACCACCACCACTACCACCAATACCACCACTCCCATTACCACCAATACCGCCACCATCACTGCCATCTACGCCACAACTAATACTACTGCCACTTCCACCAACACCAGCACTACCAAATAACAAAACCACCACCACTACCAACAACATTACCACTAACACCATCACCATTACTTCCACCATCATTATTAATACTACTGCCACTACCACAAACACAATTACAAAGCAATTCCCGCCACCACAAAAATACCACCACTACCAACTCTACAATTACCACCACCATCAACTCTACAATTACCACCACCATCACTACCACCAGTACTAATTCTACTGCCAATACCTTCACCACTACCAATACCACCAGTCATATTACCACCAATACCACTACCATCACCGCCCACCAACGCCACAACTTATATTACTGCCATTACCACCACCGTCACCCCTAATAATACTACCGCCACTACCACCATCAATACCACCACCACCAACACAAACACTAACCCCATTACAAATTCAACTGCCACTAACACCACCACAAAACCACCACCACCACACTACCACCATCACAACTACCACCACATCCACCACCAGTACTAAAATTAATGCCACTGCCACCACCATCGGCACTACCACAACTACCACCACCAATATGACCAACACTAATACCTCCACCACTACTAATACTATTGCCACTACCACCAACACTACTATTACTACTGCCACTACTTCCACGTCCACCACTACCAACACCAATACTATAGGACTGTCAGTACCACTACTACCACTACCACCACCAGCACTATCACAACTACAACAACCAGTATTAATACCACTGCCACCACTAACAACACCAGTACTAATAATACTGTAACTACCATCTATATCACCACTAACATGACCACTACCAGCACTACCACCACTACCACTACCAATACTAACACAATTAAGACTATCACCAATAACCACCACTAATAATACTACTGCAACTAACAAAACGACCAACACCACCATCACCAATACCATCACCACTACTAATACTACTGCAAGTTCCACCACTACCTCCACCACCATCGCCATTACAACCATCACCACAACTATTACAATACTAAAACAACTGTCACTATCACCAATATCACCACCACTACAGATACTACTGCCACTACCACCACCACCACCAGCATCATTATCACTACAACTACTAACACTACTGCCACTACCACCAGCAGCACCATCACCATTATCAACACCACCACTATCACCACCTCTGTCACCACTACCTACAATGCCACCAAAACTACTAATACTATTGCCACTACCACCACCACCAACAGAATCATTATCACTACCACTACTAAGACTAGTGCCACTACTATCAGAAACACTATCACCACCACCATCACCACTACCAACAATGCCACTACCAATACCAATACTACTACCATTACCACCACCACCTGCATCATTATTACTACTACTAATATTACTGTCACTACCACCACTACTACTATTACTACTACTGCCACTACCACCAGCAACACCATCACCACTATCACCACCACCATCAACACAACCAACAATACCACCGCCACTACCACCACCACTACCACCACCACTAATAATACCATTATCACTATTAAGAATACTGCCACTACCACTATTACCACAAATTACTATCACCACCATCACCACAACTGCCACCATCACCACCACAAAAACTTGTACCACAAACAATACCACCACTACCAACACCACCAATACCATTACCACCATCCCCACCACAATCACCACTTCCACTATTAATACTACTGTCACTACCACAACCACCAATACCATTACCAACACTACCACCTCCACCACTACCAATATCACCACTACCACCACCATCAACATTACCACCACCAACACTACTACCGCCACGTCCACCACCTTCACCACTACCAACATCTTCACTACCACCACCACTTCTAATACTACCGCCGCCACCACCACCAATACTACCACCACCATCACCACCATCATTTCCATCACCACAATCACCACCATCACTTCTATCACCATCATCAATGTCACTAATTATACTACTGCCAATACCACCACCACCACTATAATAACCACTATCAGCATCACCACTAACACCACCACCATTACCACCAACAACACTAATACTAATACTACTGTCACTATCACCGCCACTACCACCATCACTACAACCACTACCATCACTACCACAATCACCACCATCCCCATTATTAATACAATTGCCACCACCACCACCATCATCACAACCACCACCACCGTTACCACTACCACAATCAATTCTAAAACCACTAACACCACTAAAACTACTGCAACTACCACCAACACAATCACACTACCACCACTACCACTACTAATACCGGTATCACCACCACTAATAATACTACTGGCACTTCCACCACCACCACCTTCACCACTACCATCACTACCGTCACCACTAGTAATACTACTGATACTACCACCACCATCCACACTTCCACCACCATCACAACTACCACCATTTCCACCACCACTACTAAAATTAATGCCACTACCATCACCACTACTACCACTACTATCACTTCCACCATCACCACCTACACCAGCATCACCACTACGACCACTACAGCCATCACCAATACAACTACTAATACTAGTGGCACTACCTCTACTACCAACTCCACGATGACCACCATCGCCACTTCCACCTCCTCTAGTAATACTACTGCCACTTCCACCACCACTACTAATACAACTGCCAGTACCAATACCACTACTAATTATACTGCCACTACCACCACCACCATACCAATACCACTACCATAGCACTACCACCTCTCCACTACCACCATCACTACTAATATTAGTGCCACTACCACCACCACTATCACTATTAATAATACTACCACTGCAACTACTAGCACCTCTACCATCACCACCTACACTACTACCATCACCACCAGTATTACTGCCAACTACACCACAACTACTAATACTACTGCCGCTACCATCAATACCGCCATCACCATCACTACTATAACTGCTACCACCACCAGTACCGCCACCACTAATACTATAGCCACTATCAAAAGTACCATCACCATCATCACCACTACTACCGCCACTACTGATACTACTGCCGCTACTACCCCCACCACCATCATTGCCATTACTAATACTACTGTCACTACCACCACCACTGCCACCATTACCACCACCAACAACACTACCGCCATCACTACAACCATAACCATCACCACCATAACTGCTACCACCACCACTACCACCACTGTTGCCACTACTTCCACTGTCACCACCAGCATGAACACTACCACCACTACAAATACTACCACCACCATCAACACCGTCATCACCATCACCACCAATACCACAGCACTACCACCACCACCAATAAAACCGTCACCACTATCACCACTACCATAATCTTCTCTATCACCATCATCATCATTACCACCACCACCAATACCACCATCACCATCACCAACACCACCATCACCACCACCATCACTACCACAACCATCACTACCAACACCACGATCACCATCGCCACTATCACCACTACCACTTCCACCTCCATCAGCATCATCATCACCACTTCCAACACCACCACTACTAATACTACTGCCACTACCACCACTACCACAACCACTACTAATACTACTGCCACTACCATCACCACCACAACCACTATTAATACTACTGCCACTTACCACCACCACCACAACCACTATTAATACTACTGCCAATACCACTACCAACAACATCAGTGCCACCACCACACTAGAACCACAATCACTAACATCACCACCACCGCTAATACTACTGCCACTACCACCATTATCTTTACTTCTACCTTTACCACCACTATCGCCAGCACTGTCATTACCGCTACCATCGTTACCGCCGCAACCGCTGCTACCGCTGATCTTGCTACTGGCGATGCTGCAGCTGTTGTTGCCGCTTCTACAGCTGCTACTACTATCACTGCTATCACATTGACCACTACCACCAATACTACCACTATTACAACCAATACCACTAACACCAGTAATATCACCACTACTAGTACCGCTATCAGTACTACTACTACTACTACTACTACTACTACTACTACTGCTGCTGCTGCTGCTGCTACTGCTACTACCGCCGCTGCCGCCTATTACTAACAACAGTAATATCCATTTTTTATTGCCGTGCAAGTATACTCCTATTTATGTATTAAACAATGAAAGCGATTGTAGTTAATTTTAAGGGTAAATATACCTTTCTTCGTGATATCCCTAATTTCGCGATACATTTTAATTCGTTGTCACGGAATTAAATGTTTTAAAATGTATTTCCGGAGTTACTCCATACATGGCATAAGCTATTTATTTCCATTTTATTACTTTGCCCGCCTTTTCGGACCAATACAAAGCCTCAAAAGCCATCGTGATGTTCAAATTGGTTGAAGTATTTTTCTTCCGTCTTTCGTAACTGTCCTTAAAGAAAAGTTATATATTTTGGGCTATAGTTTATTTAATAGTTATATAATATTTTAATATCAATTAAACCAACTGATACATGAGTCTTAACAATATTAAATACAATAAATTATACAGCAACTTCAACATTTACGATTTAATTTTTTTATGATGCTATGGCTGTATCTACTAATTAACGTGTGAATGTAGACAGTAGAAAAAATATAAATATGCTTTCATATTAGTTACACTACGTATACATCAGTTACATTACAATTACATATTTTACTCGCTAACAGGACTATAATAAAATTAAACCTTTGGAGGCTAAAGAAACATTTGATTGAAAACATTTCCTAAAATTATTTCTTCATCGTTCATAAAATTAAGTTTTTCTGAATTTTCAATTTTCGTTGTTACTTCTCTAATTTGTTATAATAATAATAATAATAATAATAATAATAATAATAATAATAATAATAATAATAATAATAATAATTAGGCCAAAATATCAAATTGCATTTGATATAATTTATTAAATTTTTGTATTTGGCCATATATAGTTTCTGATATTGATTATCATAAGTAATGCCACGAGTGATTTCCAAATTTTCGATAAATTCAGGACTGACGAAGTGAGGAGTGAATTTATCTAGAGAATTTGGAAATCAAGAGTGGCATTTTTAGGACTATTTAACGAATAAAATCAAGTTGTTTACTCACAAATCATTATTTAACTATAGTTATTTTAAAATATTTGTATATTTAATGTAAACGGCGATGTTTGAAAACAAATGAGAAACGATTGGTACGCTTCATTTGCTTCATTTGTTCATTACTGCAACCAGATCATATTATTTATTGCCAAAGGATCGCATTGTTGTAAGAATGCACCCTAGTGGAGAAATTTATAACCAACGTTATAGGTATTAATTAATTTATGATGTCCTGTTGTAAATATGTCAATTACATTTTTCTAGAACGTTATTTCCTGGAAAATAATTCGTTTAAGAAAGTGCAAACAGTAGTTTCTTTTTTTTTTTTGTGGTATAATCAATTGTTATAAATGTTTTATATTGTCTCTCGTATGCGCTACGTGTTGACATTCATGCACTATATAATATATATATATATATATATATATATATATATATATATAATCTGGTAGCCGTATTTCTTAGAGGGTCAGTCACCGCAAAATAATGCTATGACCTATTCAGAATGTTAAAAAGGAGGTGCTTTCTTTATTATGATAAACTTTAGTTGGTAAATGTTTGGCGAAACACGATTGTGATTGGTTGTAAATCAAAAACCATTGAAATGTGATTGGTCATTGGCTCCCATTTGGGGCGTGAGTTAAATAGTCAACTTTAATAAAAACTGTGAATAAAGTTTTATTTTTAATTTGTCAGCTTCTGTTTTAATATCACGGAATTAGGATACCGTTACCACGGATTTAGGAGCCATACAAAGTATTTACAAAGTCTAGGGTAAAATGAGACATTGGGGACAACTGTACATCTGTTTGGAATGAATTCCATGAATATTGTCGTCGAACGTTATATTAGTACATTACTGTATTCATATTTTGTCACCATTATCTAAAATGTTATATTTGCAAAAAAATAAATAAACAAATAATCTCAGAATTAAGCAAGTTTACCCTATGTACTGCATTTGACTAATGATCGCCTTATAAAGTGTAGTTCGAGATAGCATAAGAACAATTACTTTTAAAAACTAATTAACTCGCTGGTACTATGACCGGAGGTTTAAAACCGCGCGGACATACGCTCTCGATATATTCTACCTTGAATATCGTTTTTCAATCATTCCCTTTGTAATTCACTCCCCCAAACCATGTTTAATGCTGTTTTTTTTTTTTTTTTTTTTTTTGCGCGATAGTGCGTTTTGTCGTACTTACAACAATGGTGACCATGATTGAAAGTTCAACTTCAAGATTTCGCGGGTGCTAACCTAAATAACTATACTGTAATATTACATATTACAAACCACGTGAAGGAAGTAAAACCTCTGTCCGCTATGTATACTACGTGCAATATGTATTTACAAAAGTATATCCAAAAGGTGTTAATATACATTATACGAAACAAATCACTACATTTTAAATGAACTGATCTTTATGTGACACAATATAAAACAATAAATACATACTTGCCGCCATTTTATAACTGATTCGTGTCACAGCCTGCTGTATTTTAACTAATAAACATTGTCCACACTGTTAACTTTGGTCAGTTGTTTATAATGAACGCAGATATTTCCAACAAAGATCTTATTATTTTACTATTATTTATTATTTTTCAAACACCACCCCGCAAAAAATAATGTACAACGCATGTTTGTGAAGTGTTTTACAGAAAATCGGAAATTAATGACCTCGCTATCGCTCGGTTTTTAAACATTTTCCTCGTTTCTGTAAAAATCACTTCCCAGCCTCGCATCGTAATATAGGGAAACTTCGGGTAATGTGGACTCCTATATTGAATTTGTTGTCTTTCTTCTTTTAATTAAGGAATTTTAATTTTGTTTAATTACAGTGATTATCTTTAGTGTTATAACTATGAAAGAGTATTCTTATTTTATTCAAATATGGAAACATCTTAATAATTTATAAACTTTTTTACATTACAAGAAAGGTCCACTTTTACCTTCATATTCGATTAAAGTGGACCCCAGAGTCCACCCTAGCTTTTAGTCTGTTTTTAAGTTTATTCACTCTATTAATTTATACAGACAGGCACAAATAAATCAGAAAGTATTTTTGACTGTTAGTAATTAAAAAGCATTGATATTTATTTAATGTTTCCAAAAATTAGTGTTGATTATAACATTCACATCTCATTCATCTACAGATAGCCAACGGTCTTTGGGTTTAGAAAAATTGCATGGATACTGAATACAATTAAGTGCATGGTTTTTACAGATATCATACCCATTGACAAAATATACGTATTCATGTACAGTGGACCCAGGTCAAGTTTAACCGCTTCGTGGAGAGTCCACATTAAACGAATTCCTTTGTTAATGTTTGATTATTTTATACAGCCGCCATGTCACATAGAATCAAATCAAAACTCGTCAATATATTAAAACAGCATCTATATAATATAACATATATAAGAGATTTTTCAACATTTATGATATTGAATAACAGATATTAAGAATTAATCCTTAGCTTGACAAACGTTTAAAATGGTATTTTCATAGAAATATCACATGTAAATTCTTCTTCCCACAAATAATAAAATTAATTCGTCTTGAACACGTCAAATTTGATGAGGGGAAGTAGTTACAATATTTTCTGTTCGAAGGCAGTACCAATTAAAGAAGATATTAACAGGGTCCGTTCAAACCGAAGGGTTACTATTACCCGAACTTCCTCTACTATTATTGCACCTCATTTTTGGCCTATCTACTAGACTCGTTCACTCTGATTTGCCTATGTAATGTTTCCGACCCGATTCATTCCCAATTCAAGCATATGTTCTGCCCATACAGTCTGCGATACGTAACTTTTCCTATTATATCTGATTTGCCATAAAGATCATCTAGTTCCCTGATATGTAGTTTTCTCCATTCACCTGTCTGTTTGCCTCTCTTCATCGAAAAATGTTCCTAAGTATTTAGTCTCAAATACTCTGAGCCCAAATACTCGATTCTTTTACGAGCCTGAAAACCTTGACTCTGACCCCACATACTCGATTCTTTTACGAGCCTGAAAACCTTGACTCTGACCCCACGGCTTTATAGTCCCTTCCGGAATACTTATCCCTTGGATTTTCCCATCCTAAAACTCCATCGCCCACGGCCGTGTTTGAATCCGCAATGTTGTGAGGGGCGTATAAAACATTACATAAAAAAAAGAAGAGGTTATATTAAGTGAAGATGCATACCCTATATATATATATATATATATATATATATATATATATATATATATATATTATTCGCGAGGGGAGCTATACCTTGTATATCTCATAAACGTAATCTATATAAATTATATAGGGTCTATATGAAACTGTTTTGTTTTTAAACTGTGAATTGTCCTGGTAGCCTAGTGGTGTATGGTTCCGGTGTTGATGGATTTTTTGGGCGTAAACATCTTGAGAAGGCAGTAAAGTTGTGGGCCTCTTATCGCATATTTATTTCACGTAAATTAATCACAACCCTGTGGAAAAGGACTTCTAAGCAAAGTACGTCGTCCTATTCGCGCCCAGATTTGAATCCCGATGCTAGTGGCCTGAACCATTAAAGTTCATGATTACATAATGTACTAAATGTAATAACTAACCTGTGAAATACTAAATGTTTTAATTCCTGGTCAAAATAATTTAGAAATAATTTTTTTTCAGTTTCACATTCACTGACGTTCCTTCGTAACGTGTGAGTTATTACGTCATCATTGTAATTATCGCTATGCAACTAAAGCATTCTGTCAAAGAAGTTTATGAAATTTATTTTTGCAATAAAACCTGAATTGAACGTAATGGCTAAAGGCACATACCGATTTAAATAAAAGATGTAATCTAGATTTCTCGTTGAATTTACTGTTTAAGTAAGTTATTAATGCGAGTATATACCGTTTTATCAAAACAAGTTACAGTAAGTTAATTTTTTTTAAATATTTTTACATTAGACATTTAATACACATTCAGTTACAGCATTTTTCTTCGTCTTTACCTTCTTTCTTTGGGCCCGGAGTCGATGTTGGTGTACTACTTGTTACCATCTGGTCTCTGATTCCAATGTTCACCGGTTTAAAAGCGGCTGGAGTTAATAGGTGTTACAGGCTGTTAAAATCCTGAGAAAATCTTTACTTTAACTTACGTGATATATTTTCAAAGTCCTATAGAACAACAGTGCGCATGCGCCAGAGTTTATAGAGCCAGGAATAACCCACCATCGAACGACATATCCATTATTATCATTGTTTCGTTTATTATTTTTTCTTTTGTTTTATGTATTTAGCCACATTTAAAATGTGATGAACCTAAAAGCTAACTAACTAACTCACACTTAATCTAATTCAGTTACTCTAACCTAGAATGTATCCCATGAAACGCCCTTTTTTTACTCCTTAATAATCGCAGCTCCAGAAGCCACCGGTTCCAACTATATAATATACTCTCTGGAGAAAATAGCAAGTCACTATCACAATATGTGTATTTGAATAAATTCTTAAATATTCTAAAATAAAGTTATACAAATTGTTTTAAATATTTTAAAATATTTAAAAATGTTACTAAATACAGAAGAAGAGTTATAATTCACAACAATAAACTGAAAAATCAAGGGTGTTTGTAAACTTGAGCCAATTTTTGTTCACGAGTTCTTTTGGAACGAACTAAATACGTGAGTCCCCTGTATGCGTATCCGGCATATAATCGAACCTCGAGCTTGAGAAAAAATCAGCGAACTATTTTCGGTGTCCCTTGCCCAGATTTAATTTCCTTCGCTATTGATCCCAGCTATTAAAAAGCGTCGTTAAATATAAATAATAACGTAACATTGATTTAAATCTGACTTAATCACCTATACCTTCCCTAACTATTTGAATTTCTTCTGTAAGAACTTTTATGGATACCAGCCTAATTTAAAATCCCCAAATTAACATATTTGTTTAGGGTTTTCTCCCATAGGAGGTTTATCTTCTCTACAACTAAGCAATTTCTCTTACCTATTTAATTTTTCTTCTCTTTGCCGTTGGAAAGTGAAACTTCCTCACCCGCATTGATGCTATCTATCATCTTCAGGATTGCTTCTTTGTCTTGTTTCTCGTCAAAGGTTTGTCCAACAAGGAGGGATTGACAATAGTTAGGTAATCTACTTAAGATTTAGTCATTGGGGTTTAGATATACATAAACTCCCTCCACCAACTTCAAAAGTATGCAGTTCCTATGTGGAGGGTGTTTACTTACGATTGCTGTTTGTTAAACAGATACTTTTCTAACTTCGTCTGGGCAGGTCTAT
>JASPKZ010002730.1:0-108286 GCA_030220185.1 Diploptera punctata | reverse complement strand
AAGACAAGCAAATTTGAGCATTGTGGTAACAAAATAAAATTAAGGTGCAGCACCTAAAATTCCTAGCTCTAGTTATAAACAACTTAATCTACGTCACAGAAACACGGAAATACATTTAAAAAATCGATTCACGGTGTAGGAATACAAGACTATATCAATCTTCTTGAATCTTGTAAGCCCATGTTTCCCTTAACAGATATTTAGGCGCTCTCCCCTACAGGGAAGCTTTTGAACCATACTAATTTTGTTACGCTTGTTTTCGTATAGATGTCCTTTGAGTGGTCCGTGACCAGCGTTCACCCTCATACTGACATCTAGGCAACCAAGGTAGTACTAGGACGGGAAAATTCGGTAAATTTTGCTTAGAGGCCTTTCATTCAGGCTTAAGGATCTTTTACGAGCCTGAAAATCTTCAGACTCGGGACCCACGGCTTAAAGTCCCTCCCGGAGGACTTGCTCCTTGGATTTTTCCGTCCTAAAAAATCCAACGACCCCGGCCGGGTTTGAACCCGCGACCCTCGGGACCTGAGGCAAGGAGCATAACCACTAGTTCACCGCGGCCAATCCCTTTGTTAATACTTATGTTATAAATAACCTGAACCACGGCACTGGAATACGGGACTTTAGGAAAACTTATGTTATAAACAATTCTATCTGTGGTACTGAAATACGGGACTGTGTGATTATGAATGTTATAAACAACTTTATCTACGTTAGACAAACACAGAATATAAGAATACTTATGTTATAAACAAATCAATCCATAATACAAGAACAAATGTCAATATGAAATGTTATAAACAGCTTGGTCCAAAATACATAAATTACATGATAAGTATTTCATAATTTCTCGTTACGCGGTTTATTAACGTCGGACTAAATAATAATTTGCATTATAAACAACTCTATCCACGGCACTGAAACACGATACTACGTAAATATGTATGTTATTAATAACTCGATCCATGTTAGAGAAACATGGCACTACCATGAATATTTATGTTGTAAACAATTCGAAACGCAGGGAAGGAACATGGGTCTATATGTATACGAATATAATAAAGAAACTCGATCCACAGTACAGAACACGGGACTGTAATATTAAGTAGATAAAAACAACTCGTTCTACGATACAGAGACATGGGGCTATATGAGAGATAAGGTACGTTAAAGCACCTATGGCCTGTCACAAATATATTTCCCATAAAATAAGTTAATTTTTACAGTGTGAATGATAGATACAAAAGATTTATATAATAAGAATAAATCAAAACAAATGATACTTTGCTGTTACAGCAAATATTATTACGGTGTTAAGGAGCACACGTACCGTTTAGACGTTTGTAGGGAACCTCTTGCGCTAATACTGTTTATAATCCATGATCTTGTACTGTGTCGATTCCATACTCTCGTGCGAGTTCAGAAATCTTGAAGTAGTTTTAAATGTCTGCAATCATGTTAAGGAATTAACTTAGAACAAATCGTCCAACATAACCTACTAACAGACAATTTGAGGACACCGAAAGGCCAATGGGGCTCAACCGCACTTCTACTTACGCTTGACTTTTCAGTGTATTATTGTAAACTATAGTTCATCTTCTGTATTTACTAACATTATTTAATATTTTAAACTTTTTCAAACAATTTTTATAACATTATTAGACAATTTTCAAGTATTTATTTAAATGCGCAAATCACAATATTATGACACTGTTAGACAATGTTGTGAAGCTAACTGCTATTTTCTCCACAGAGTATATTACTTTGTCTACGATTTTTCTATCGCTGTTTTGGGTTATCGCTTGTTGGATCGGCGTTAGGGAGTGATAAGTAAGTGTACACCGATTTTTAATAACCGTTAGGTGATTTTAATATTATCAATATTTTTTTAACATAGATTTGGGGATTTATTGCAAAGATTGATCATTTAAATTTCATAGCGACGGATAGTAGTCGAGGATGACAATCGATATCTCTATAAACTCTAGCGCATGCGCACATTTGTTCTATAGGACTTTGAAATATTGCACGCAAGTTTAAGCGCAGACTTTCCGCCAATGGTACAAATTAATTAAAAAAATGCTTGTCGCAATCTAACTGCTTTATATTTTCGACCACTTAATAGACCTATATTATGGCTTGTTTACGGAATATATATTCCTTTCGTTTATGAAATCCCATGCATTAAAAGTAAATCATGCCAGCTGCTAGTTATATTGTTAAAGTTTTAGTCAAACTTTAAGTTCTAAATGTAGGACTTGACGGTTCTTGGATAACGACTACTTTACTTTATTTGGAAAAAAACTGCACTTAAACTTACGTGAAATATTTTCAAAGTCCTGTAGAACAACCGTGCGCATGCGCCATGGTTTAAGGAGTCAGCGATAACTCACCATAGAACCAAATATCGATTATCATCCTCGATTACTATAGATATCGCACTAAAGTTCAAAAATCTTATGCTAGATGGCAGCATGTCGCTATGAAATTTAAATGGCCAATCTTTGCAATAAATCCTCAATCTATGTTAAAAATATATTAATAATATTAAAATTACCAAAATGTATAAAAATGGGTGTACACTTACTTATCACTCCCTAACGCCGATCCAACCAGCGATAATCCAAAACAGCGACAGAAAAATCATAGACTAAGTAATATACTCTGTGGGGAAAATAGCAGTTAGCATCAAAATATTGTCTAACAGTGTCATAATATTGTGATTTGCGTATTTAAATAAATTCTTGAAAATTGTATAATAATATTATAAAAATTGTTAAAAAAAATAAAATATTAAAATAGTCAGTAAATACAGAAGAAGAGCTATGATTTACAACAATAAACTGAAAAATCAAGCGAAAGTAAGAATGCAGTTCAGCCCTTTATTTCAACAAGTATTTTGTTTTGTTCAGAAGAACTAGACATTTGGGTACTAGGTTCTTTTTTAATGTTGCTTCCTGTTATCTGCATCCCCTATGGGATCGATATTCCTGGTAACAACCATGATCTTAATTATCTACGTCATATTATTTCTGAAAAGAGAACCAAACTTTACTGCCAGTTGTGTATTAATAGCTGTTAAATTAGGAATGAAATGGCGATATGATTGCAATTTCTAGGAGTATATTAATAACATGGAAATTTTATTTTAATCAGATATTAAATGTGCATTCTGAACAGGAATTTGAAGCGGATAATTTGCAGGCGGGAGAAATTCTAGTCACAGAATTAAGTGCATTAGAGGTTGAAATGGTGATAGAAAAATTTAAAATGTATAAAATCAGGTTCATGGGATCCCAGCAGAACGGATAAAATGAAGAGGAGAAAAATTGATTCGCAAGATGCGTCGGTTGCTTAGTATGATTTGGGGAAAAGAAGTTATTCAAATAACTTGAAAGAATCGATATTCATACATATATATATATATAAGAAAGATGATAAAACTGATTGCAACAACTACAGGGACATCTTAGTACCTTCAAGTTCGTACAAAATTCTAACAAATTTATTAGTAAGCAGACTTACTCCCTATATTTATGACATTCTAGGAGATCATCAATGTAGATTTAGAAGAAAAAGGTATTCAACAGTTGAGATTTTTGGTATAATACTGATTTTAGAAAGAAATGGGAATATAATGCTACTGTACATCAACTACATGTAGACTTAAAAAAAGGCATACGATTCAATTAAAAAGGAAAATTATATAGTATCCTTCTGGAGTTCCGAATTCCTAAATGTTAGACTTATACGAAAGTGTCTAAATAGCACAAAGAGTAGGGTGCGTGTAGTTAGAAAAGTTGGACAATCAACGTCAGCAGCAGCATTAACAGTGCGTTACCTCGTGAACCTCAGCTATGGCTTTTCGAGTATGCGCAGTGGGCCATAACAGGAACTCTGCTTTCTGAAGCGGCTCATTCTTTTGTCGCTAAGTGTACATTTACGAATACAAAATCATGTCGTTTACTCTTTAGAATTATGTATGATATCATATCACTGATAAACATAATATCTCGGATAGCGGACAGGCTCCTCCTTCTGACAAAATACCCTTTCCTAATTCAGGTCTTTTTGTACTCCCGTAGTATAATGCAAAGCTTCCTGATTCTTGACTACCTTCACTTGACCATCTAACTTCCTGCAAAGCGACTACATCCAATGGTTACTATCTCATTCTCGCGTTAATACCTTTAGCGCCCCGCCATTGTATAAAGTCCTATCATTCCACGTTCCTAGGAACATGACGCTGTATTTGAGCTTTTGTCATGGATTCCTTGAAGTAGGCCATAGTCCCCGCCCGTAGAACCAAATGGGGAACTATTTTACCTCCAGAGAATTTTACCCAGTGTCCCTGTTTCTTGATGGTTGTATTTTTACGGTGAAAGACAATCACTCTTTCAAACAATATACTTTTTTTCGTCTGATTCATCACCTTCAAACAGTTCAGCATGGGAACCCTATCGGCAGCAATGCTAGCGTCGGCATAGCTCTCTATGTCATTTAAGCACGCAAGCCACTTCACCACGACAAGGTAAATATACCATGGATGGTTACAAATATATATATATATATATATAAGTTAATTTATATTTTGGTTTAATCATTTTGGGAATACCAAATACATTTATTATAATTTTTATGAATGGTAGACGAATCGGAGCCAGGCCAGGTTTTTCTCAGGACTCCATTGTTTATTCTGCCCAAAGCTTTATTGCAACACTTCTCCGTACTCGTGTCATCCATTTCATCTGTCTTTCTGATGGTGCGACGGAACAGGTTAGCCGGCATTCTCGTTCACCATAGACCTTCAATAAATGGGACTTCATTTCATCTCTCGAACTGAAATATAGATTTACTTTTTATCAATTTATCAAAACCTGTTCGATATATGTTGAAATCTACCTATTATATTGGTATCTACGTGTGCTTTTATCGTTTTATGAACATCCATATTATTTACACGTCCAAACAAAAATATTATGTTTTACACAATATTTAGCATTAACTTATTTAATTTACTGTTTAATTTTTTACCAGGTTCCAGATTACATTTCTTATGTAGGTAAAGTTCTCTTCATAAATATTTCTCATTTCAAAGATCAACTACTTTTTTTTTTTCTCACCAGCATATGGCACAATGTGTTGGTTGTCATACTATGTTCAATCCTAATAAAATTCATATTAAATTCCGTTGAGGTGAAGTCATATGATGAAAGTTAAAAATTAAAATATACCTGTTGGCAGGTGCCATCATCCTCAACTTTGTTAAAATATTGTATATATAATTAACTGGTGAAAGTTATATATAATATTTTAACAAAGTTGAGGACGATGGCACCTGCCAACAGGTACATTTTAATTTTTAACTTTCATCACATACTATGTTTGATTTTTAAGCATTTCTAGAAATCCATTGCCGTGGCGACATGAAAAACAGCTATATTTTTTAACAGGAATTGATTGCGTTAACCGATTTGGAAGCATAGTGCAGACATAGAGAGACGTATGAATCTCACAATTTATTGAAAGTAAATTGTGTACGTTTTTTATATATAACTTTAAAGAAAAGTTCTCAATGATATTTAAGGGTTAATTATGACAATATTGTCTTAATATTACGGTACATTTGACAATAGAAGAAAAATATCAAAGAGAGAGAATGGGAAGATACAAGCAGTCAGATGAATAGTTCAAGATTTCTATTGAGAGAGCAAGATGTTTTATACCATGAATATACATGGTTATAATAATATTAGCCTATTGTAGAAAAACCATATATCAAAATTTACCATTTATATTACATAAAATATGCTCCTTCAAAATAACTTTTATTTTTTCTGAAAGAGGCTGTTCTATATATGAAGCAGAAAGTTACAAGTAAAAAACATCAAATTTAATTCAGTTTTATTGTATCCTGTAAGCAAAATGTAAAAAAAAAGTGGATATAAAACCATTGTCAAATAACCGATTAACTTGAAATGTTTATGTTGCAATACGATAAAGTATGTTCCAATTACATGCAGTCTTGTAATCTTAAAGTTTAGTTCACAAAAATTATATAAAGATTGCAGTATTCAGTTTATAGTGATTAATTGCAAAATTTCTATAGATGAATTATACAAATATTTTATCTTTAATTGTATTTATTAATAGCATGTTATCGGTACGTTATAAATTTTATAGTTCCAAAATATTATTTTATTGCCTATAAACTATTTTCACAGATTTGAGATCAATATTTCACATTTGTTTAAAATCCATCGAATTACAGTAAAATACAAAAGTTGCATTACTTTTAAAACTAAAATACGATAATAATAAACTCATCTGTGAAGAACGGGTAAAT
This sequence comes from Diploptera punctata, assembly GCA_030220185.1. Lineage (NCBI taxonomy): Eukaryota > Metazoa > Arthropoda > Insecta > Blattodea > Blaberidae > Diploptera > Diploptera punctata. The sequence goes on along the minus strand of JASPKZ010002730.1, from coordinate 101,940 downwards.
TATTGTAATGATTTAGCAGACATTATGGCTACACAATTGCAAAAATATATCACACTAGGAACTATACATGGATTCAAAAATATTGATGACTAAAATAAAGAAAAATTGAGAGCTCATTTTAATGTTATTTTAGTAATTATAAGTGTTCCCTGATATATATTTAACACAAGACGTATATATATTCACAAAAATATGTTACATTTTCTTTATTTAGATGGAATTATGTCTAAAAAAGAAGTTCATAATCAAATTACGAGTAAGTATAAGATAAAATTAGAATAACAGTGGATTGTGGCAGCCATGTTCTTACGAGAAGTTCATTGATATATGAACTAAAACTGGAAAGAATTAAATTAAATATTTTTTATTTAATTTCTGAAAAGGTTTTAGTTAAGTTCTATTTTAATTCATTTTCTCTATTTCGTTTTTAGTTTAATTTGTTCCAATTTTCTTTTTATATTTTTTTTCCACATATGTCTGAGTTATAATTTTATGTAATTCCATTTCCTTTCTTCTTCATCATATAAAAGTCACTAGTAATACAATTATTGTGTACAGAATATTTCAATTGGGACTTCAGGATCATGTTAAAATGATTACACTAAACTAAGATTTATGATTGTAAAATTATAAAATGCACATTTAAAGAGTTTCAAATGTCGGTAACGTAAAGTTCAAGAATGCATTATTTCTGGGAAACATATCCATGTTATATCATAAAGTAATTTACCAAAAAAAATCCTATTTTAAGAATATAAATTCTATAGAAACGTGCATACAATCAACTGTGTATTTAAAATAATAGTTTATTAATATTGCATTTCACTTCAAAGATCACATAATTGGTCATATAAGGTGGGAAATGCATAATCCAATACTTTGTCCATTGCATAATAACATATGTTTTCATAATTTATTAAATTGTTTTTAAAAAATATAAATTTGCTCTCCAATATCGTGTCTGTATTTGATTAATGCTTCTATAAGGTCTAATATGTACATTCCAATTTTTTTGTGTGTATTTTTTGAACCTCTTTCTCTACAAACAACAGCATTTTTTATTTTATCACACATTAATTTGTCTAATGATATTTCTCTATCGTATTTTACTGCAAGATGGACATCTAGAACTAGTTCCACTAATTTATCTTGAGCACTAATTATGCCTTCCAGTATGTTTTCTATACCAATATCTAGATTTCGTCCGATGCGAAACAGAGTTTCATTCGATAGAGCTAGCAATGCTGTATGCTTTTCTTGATGCTTAATTGTTATAGCATTGTAGGTTACTGAGGAACGTTCTATAACTTTACTGATTAAAATTCTTTCTTTTGGGTTATGTTCATAAATATTTGTAGTATCAATAGAAATTCCTGAAGACGTTGATGGTTGTACTAATTGCTCCTCTATAGATAAATACTTCCTAGGTAGAAATATACTTTCAATAGTTCTAATTGTACTTTGCGTTTTTTCTTGTACTCTATTTAGTGCTTTCAGAGTTTCCTGATTTAGGAAATGCTTAACGCTTAAAATATAGTGTTATAAAGTGGTTCTACAGTTTCAAGAATTACGCTTTTTAATTTCTTGATAGATTCGTTACGTTCGTATAATATGTTTTCTATATTACTTCTAATCTCGTTCGTTATCGTCAACGTATTAGACGCTTCGTTTGGAGTTAGCAGTCCGATATTTTCCGAAGTATCAAACACTTCTTGTGGTATTTTGAAGTTAGAATTTCCCATGTTACCAGTCATTTTTTCCTCAATTTTTAAGCTGGAATTTCCTGACGTACCTGGCATTAATTCGATAGCATTTAAACTTGAATTTTCCGATTTATCAACCATATCATTCGCAACATCAATTATATAATTTTTGTAGGTGCGCATTTTTTCTTCCAAAATTTGTAATCTTGAATTTTCCGATGGAACTGTTATTACTTCCGGAATTTGCAAGCTGGAGGTAACAGATATTTTTTCTTCAGTTTCAAATCTGGCGTTTTCCACATTAATAGACATTTCTTCCGCAGATTGCAAGCTGGAATTTTCTGTCGTACCAGAACTTTCTTCAATTATTTTCAAGCTAGAACTTTTCGACTTACAAGTCATCTTTCCCGTTTCTCGAAATGTTGAGCTTTTCGAAGTAAATAGAAGAGTCTCTGATAATTGCATCTCTCCTTTCCTGTATATGCGCTTTAATAGTATACACTGTCTCAGTTAAGGAGTTTTTGAGAACCAAATCGAACTCAGATTTCATTACACTTAAAACTTTCTTGAACATATCCTGAACTTTAGCCATAACTCGAAAGCTATAATTTTCTATCTGTTTAAAATTGGTCTCTATTGATATAGGCAGATGAACTAATTCACTTATGTTTAATGTATTTTGCGATGCTGCAAATGTATCCATAAACAATTCTTCCAAATCTGCAGGTAGAGCTGATTGAAAGTCATGTAATTCTTTACTCATAGCTTTCTTCGTGTCATTTATCACTACATTTTTTTGCTTTCCTCGTCTGATTCGAATTCTTCTAAAATTTCAGTGGTTTCTGATCCCTCTGGTTCTTTAAATCTCTCTGGAGGTGTGCAGATTTCTTCTGCTGCAAGTTCATCATTCGATCCTGAGCTTTCTATTCTTCTGTTTGAAGCACCAGCATTTTGTGGAGATTTACAAGTATATTTGAGATTTATGTCCATTTTTTCGCCCCAGTATGTATTTCCAATATCTATATAAAAAACGAAAGTATTTTAAATTAATATTTTTTGGAATTGTAATGCAGTTTTCTTGAGAAAAATTAAATAACATAGCAAGAGAATGTTAGAGTAACTTGTGACAAATGACGTGAGGAATATACAGGATATAACACGACCTCAACCAATGTCATGAAGAGAGGATCATTTTTTGTTAAGGTACATATGCTCTTAAATGTGTCGTTTATGTATTGGTCATGGCGCGCACTATGTTAAGTAACAAAATTCCTTTTTTTTAAGCATGTTAAAAATATTGTGTATAAATCTCGAGTTTCACCACTTGAAACCGAATCCTGTCATGTTCGAGAGTGTTGGATGTCGTTGCTGCGACGGTATCAATTAGGCACAGGACAATCGGTTTGAGCCCATATTGTAAATTGTCAGAACAACAGATTTTAATGAAATTCGTTTTGTGTACAATTGTTTTTAATCAATAACCGATGATCATTGGCAAGCAGCTTGACCAATGCGCAGAATCATAATCATCATGTTTGTGAGTGTATGTTCCTTAACATAAAATAATCTTCTCCGTATAACCAATTGTTCCTAAAGTTTGTCCGTGTTATTACGATATATATAGTCAAAGTGCATTTGGCCCGAAGATAGAAGCATTAATACCATAAATTTATAATAAAGAATAATTATATATATATGTCCACCACTATGGTCTCTAGGTAGCTTACTGCCTTCTGACGCAGCGGGCCAGGGTTCGATCCCCGGTCGGGGCAGTTTTTCTGGGTGAGGTTTTTATCGGGGATTTTCCTCATCTGTAAGACAAATGTCGGAAAAACTTTAAGGCCCAAACAGTCCCCGAAATAATATGGCCATCATCATTATCATCAGCATCCTTCACCGGTGTGGAAAGCAACGGGAAGCTACCACATCTACAATTCCCTAGTAAAGCTGCAAGCATAGCGTGAAAATGCTACGACGCAGTGAAAGACCTGTCTTGGGGCAGAATTACTATGGAGATATATATACACACAAACATCATAAAATACCTATTAAGAGGGTAGAATCTAAAGGCAGCTTTTCAATATTCTGAAGCAATAAAACTTAGTTTTACCATGAAAAGACTCGACACTTACTAAAATATTGTTCCCCTCATAACAAGTAAATTTAAAACTCGCACAAACATTATTATTATTTTTTTAGTCACCTAAGTGACCATAGTTGATAACATCAACAGGCTCTGTGAAATTACTAAACACTTCCGCAGGAAAATTAAATATAACAGTATAAAAATCACATATTAAACTATGATAAAAACCTGACTTAACAGTTTCGGCATGTATTTGTTTAACCTGGGATACGCTACTGGATTGGTTATACCTGGATACATACTTTTTTATTTATGTACTGTACACCCTTAGACAAAAAAAAATGAGTCGTCTCTTGATTCTATCAACCGATCGGGGAACTTCGTGAGCACTCGCAGAAGCCTTATTCACATTAACACGTTTTCAGTAATTGTACTGTGGTGTTTACTAGTTAACGTAGTGCACACTCAAGTAACATTAAAGAGAGCTTGTCTTTGTGTGTTTCCGTGGTCGAGCGGTTTAACACAACATCTGCGTTCGATTCCCGTTCTACTTTTTTTTACTGAATGTTAGGATAGCATTTCGCCTGTAATATAGTTTCATATTTAATTTTATATATATTTGAGTTTTATGATTTTAATGCACACACAAAACACATAAATGAAAACCTTCTAATAATTAAATGAAGAAAGGAAATAATATCTTCTAAAATGAAAAACTTTAACAAAAACAAAATCAATATCGGTTGTATGAATCCTCAGCATCTATTGCCGCCCTCAATCTGCGGGGCATTGATGCAAAAAATTTCTACAGGCACGTGGACGTTCGGCTAGAGCATCCCAGGCGTCTTGAATTTGTGCCCATAATCCATCTTTCGTTTTTCGTGCATCTACAAGCGAATTAGAGTTCATCTCTATTTTCATCTTAGCCCATACATTTTCGATTGGATTCAACCTGGTGAATAGCGAAATTTGATTTGCCTTCTCCTTTAACAATCAAATCAAATTTCGCTAAACATATTTCAGAAAGCGGTCATAGTTTCAACAATATCGATAATACAATGCAAATTATACACAGAGAAAACAACACACACAAAATTAACATTTTACAAGAAATCGAAATTATCAAGAAGGCCAAGAATACAAACATTCTCAACGAAAATGTGCCTAATAAACAAAACCCTCTATTAGACATACAGTTAATTCAATAGTATTACAACAACTCCAGAAGATGAAGCATGCATCGAAAGGTCTAGAGTGAAATCAACGAAAATTTTAGATAGTTGAGGAAGACGGTAGTATAGAAGGTAAAAATAAATAGTAGTTTAAACAAACTAAAACAACGCGCTATATTAGAAAACCGAACTAAAACATGAAAAATAATTTTATTTTCCAAAACGCTTGGGATAAAATTAAAGTCGTCAACAAAAAAATAATCTCCAACACATCTAGAATAAAACTAGAGTTATCTACAAAACAATAATTTTAATATCAAAAGCGTGGGGTGCTCTATATCAATTAAATACTTATATTTGATAATAAACAGATATTGGTAAAAGTAAAGTCTCTAAGAATAAAACGTAAAAACTATAAAAAATCACCCAACGCTTTTGATGGTAAAATTATTTTTTTTTGTAGATAACTCTTGTTTTATTCTAGATGTGTTAGAGATGATTTTTTTGTTGACCACTTTGATTTTTTCCCCCAAGCGTGTTGGAAATTAAAATTATTTTTTTTTTATTTTTTAGTTCGGTTTTCTAATAAAGCGTGTTGTTTTGGTTTTTTAAACTATTATTAATTTTTTAGTTTGGTTATCTAATAAAGCGTGTTGTTTCAGTTTTTTAAACTATTATTTATTTTTTTTAATTTTTAGTTTAATTGATTTTCATAAACCGGAATCCCATGAAAATTTAATTGCTTAATACTTTTCTAAAAAAAAACCTCCGGCCCGGATTTAAACCAGCGACCTATTGATTGCTGAAATTATATACCACTACAGTCCACCGCTCTACAAACTGAGCTCTTACAACGATTGACTAAAAAGTCGATAAGTACGCAACCTATTACACAGGTTTTTATTTTTTTTGATTTTCCGATGATTCTGGCCAGGATTTTAGAAAAAAACTATGAAATTATTGTAGTGTCATGGGTCCTTTACAAGTATACAAACTTTCAAGTCGATCCAATGTTTTTAAGTGGATGAAAATCGTGTTCAAAGATTCCGTTACATAGATACAGGTTCGTTACATAGACAGATATAGGTCAAGTTAATATAAAGCGTGTAAAAATATATAATTTAACATTGTTATAACCTGAACGGTATAAAAAATTATAAACTTAAAAAGTATAGATTAATTTAAATGTCGAAATAAAATGTATTTAATTCATAATACGTTTTAATACAAATATCACTAAAAAAAACTCCGTAATTGAAGACGCGAACCTGCGATCTTCATTAACAGAACCAGTGACCGCGTGCTTTACCGCTGATTATCGGGACACGTAGAAGAGTCTTCAGTTCAAGCCACATAACACAGTAGCTCAGGGACTGCACAATTATGACTAGTTTCCTAGTTTGAACCCAGCGCTGTGCCGAGTATGACTTAGAAGAAATTTGCGTTCAAGAGATGACTTTTTTTTTGTCGAAGGGTGTACATGGTAATAAATATGACTGTTGAGAAACGTCTAATTTGGCCTATATACATAAATGTGATGTTTTATTTTATTTCACTTTTCATGGGAATTTATTATTCAGATATTTTCCATGTAAAGTTTTCTACGGGTTCGTAATAATTCATTAAGTACAGCCGTACTTTAAATCATGAGCAAAGATGGATTTTAAAGAAAATTCATTATTTGCATTTTGTTATAAAAGCGTCAGTCACGCGAGATCTGCTGAAACAAAAGCGATTCCAGCTGGTCGAATTTATGGTTCGATTATGTTAGTATATGGAACACATCTTTCTTTTGTTATATAGTTGTATTGATAGAAGAAAAATGTGGCTGGTGATTGAGGGAATTTTTAGATTTCGATTTCAGATAAACTCGAAATTCTAATCGTCTGATTTCTCTGATTTTTGTATTTATATTTCTCATTTATTTAAATGACATTGGCATATAATGAATTTCGTGCGAAAAATCGAAAATTGCGACCGGTAGAGTGATTTTAAAATTTTCGCTTCAGTCTGTACCCCACTTTTAAGGAGCCCATTTATTAGTTAACAAACTTGACATTAAGTTTCTAATTGTATTTATATGTACCGAGCTTGGTTCCGAAAAGAAAATGCGTCTACTACAGCAATATATATATATATATATATATATATATATATATATATTACTCATTAAGTAGGATCGATGTAGATGGGTCAAACTTATCAAATATATATTTATGAAATATAGCTTAATTCCACTTGAATTTGATGAAATTGGTAACATTTTCATATTTCTCTCGATCGTAACATAGTAACTTAAATGTACATTGATGTATATAATTATATTATTACATTTATATTATTTTATGCACCATTCTTTATTTAGCTTGTATTAAATTTTCGCATTTTTCAAATAGAATAATTAAATTTAATAATTATTACTTATATAGTTCATCCGAATGTGATGGGGCTTTCTTTTTAATGTTCAGGAGTTTCCCGGGAAGGTTTTTGCCTATAAGAGAGTTGTGATACCCAACTCTTTAACCCTTAAAAAATCACCCTTTTTTAGACAAAAACGTGTTTTTCGGATCTTTTTGGACGGTTAAATAACTTACGCTGCCTAAACAATAATTGAATATCTGAAGAAAAAAAAATCTACAAAAAAGTCCGCGACAACATATGCCTATCTTTTCCGGATAATGCACAAAAACCATTTTCATCTTTCAGCTGATTAATGTCAAGAAGTTTGGGATGACTAGACTCCCGGGCAGGCGTAGCAGAGCACAGCGGGCATTCTTTACGGATAACTCTCAATAAAGATTTTTATCTTTTAGCTCACTTATGCCAAGATGATCGGAATAAGTAGATTCCCGTCAACGCCGGGTAATCAGCACGGGGTATCTAAAAATAATTATGCCTACGACATAAATGTATTTACGTATTCAACAAAACATAAAAACACTTTTAATTTATTTAGGCGAAGCCGCGCACGCTGGGTATTAGCTAGTTATTAATAACATGGCGGATACTCAACTAACTTTACATTTTGTATAACATTTATAAAATAAATGTGAAATATTTAATATTATAAATATGAAAGAAATATGCTATCAACTAACTCTTTCCACGGAGCAGGGATACGGGACTACATGAATTCGCTTTGCCGTTGTAGGTACTTAAATAAAATAATACATTTTTAAAACAGAAGAATCAATGGACATCTGATTACCCTAAATTGTGAGTATAACAAATATTAGACCTCTAAACATGACACCAAAAATCTTATATATTGTCTCAATGCCAGTTATTGAACCACGTTTCGATTTTATAATCTAGTATCCAATCCGTTATTAAAATTAAGATATTTGATCTATCGCCTAAAAATTAAATAATTTTATAATTATTTTGATCTTTCGACTTTTTCTTATAGACGTTCCCGTATATCGTAATCAAATCGAAGAACGGTACAAGTACACGATCTATATGAGTACGTATTCTATAAACATCACGTCCCAAGGCACAGGAACACGGGACTTTATGAATATGTACGTAATAAAAAACTGAAAACACATTTTACAACAAGCACTATATGAACACAAAAAAAAAGATTCAAACAACGAAGCACGAACACGGGGTAATATGAACACATATGTTATAATCAATTTTGCTCCATGGTAAATGAACGCGAGAGCATATGAATACTTAGGTTATACTCGAATAGAACAGCAAAAGACGGGGCAATATGAATAGAACTCCATTCACCTTACAGAAACACGAGGCTATACAGTAATTATGTTATAAAAATGGAATCGCGTAGCAGGAACACGGAAATATATGAATACGTATGTTGTATACACCATATAATATATTATGTACCATACGCGGTACAGTATCACAGATTTATGTGAACACGTATGTTTTAAGGTACATGATCACAAGTATATTTGAATAAAAATGTTACAAACAACACTATCCACGGTACGAGAACAAGAGACTCCATGAATATTTACACTGTAATCAACTCGATTGAGAGAGCACGAATAGGAAATATGTGAATGCATATGTTGTGAAAACTCGATTATGTTACAGTAACATGGACCTATATGAGTATTTATGTTATAAAGAACTCTATCCATGGTGCAGAATCACGGGCCATGTGAACACTTGCCTCAACTGCACTTCTACTAGCGTTTGGCTTTTCAGTTATGTTGTTGTAAACTATGGCTCTACTTCTGTATTTACTAACATTATTTAATATTTTAAACTTTTTCAAACAATTTTTATAACATTATTAGACAATTTATTCAAATATGAAATCACAATATTATGACACTGTTAGACAATATTGTGATGCTAATTGCTCTTTTTCTCCACAGGGTATATTACTTAGTCTATGATTTTTCTATCGCTGTTTTGGGTTATCGTGGTTGGATCAGCGTTAGGGAGTGATACGTTTTAAGTGTACACCCATTTTAATATGTTTGTTAAATTTAATATTATTGATATATTATTTTAACATAGATTTGGGGATTTATTGCAAATATTGGTCATGTAAATTTCATAGCGACGGAGAGTAATCGAGGATGATAATCGATATGTGATTCGATTATGGGTTATCGCTGGCTGTATAAACTCTGGCGCATGCGCACTGTTGTTCTATAGTACTTTGAAAATATTTCACGCTAGTTAAGTGCAGTTTTTCCAAAACTTGTGTTATAAACAACTCTATCTACGTTACTGAAAAACAGGACTATATACTATGTCATTAATAATTTTTTCTCGTTTTTTTATATATCTTGTACATATTATACATTTAATTCGTTAAATCTAGAGTAGGCTAAATAAATCTAAAATATATAATCAACTACATTATACATATTGAATGGGATGGCATGTGAGAAGGTAAGGGTTTGGTTTATGGGGATGAGAGGGAAGACTAGGGGGGGGGAGGGGGGAACCCGGGGGGAGGGGCAGACAAGCCAGGTAGGGGGGAGGAGGAGGGGAGGAGGAGTGGGAGGAGGACGAGGAGGAGGACGAGGAGGAGGACGAGGAGGAGGACGAGGAGGAGGACGAGGAGGGAGGACGAGGAGGAGGACGAGGAGGAGGACGAGGAGGACGGATGAGAGGAGGACGAGGAGGAGGACGCGGGAGGACGCGGAGGAGTACGCGGAGTGAGTACGAGGAGGAGGAGTGGAGGTGAGGAGGATGGAGGACGAGAGTAGTACTATGATGACGATTATTATGACGATGTGTAGGGACGAGGATGACGAGTATTATTACTACTTATTAGTTATTATATACTATGATTCTACTATTATTACTAGTATTATTACTTTATATTACTATTATTATTACTATTATTATTATTATTATTAGTAGTATTATTAGTATTATATTATTATTATTATTATTATTATTATTATTATTATTATTTATGAATAAATATATTTTCAAAAAATTACAGATGGAAACAAAAGACAAATTAATGTTAATCTGATACCAAAACAAGATGGATTACTTACTACAAAAATTCTTTGTTCAGAAACGAACACTCACACTGAAAAAACTTACTTCGAATTGACTTGTGAAATGAAATAGAAAACCAGACATACACATGGACGAACTAGAAGAAGTTTTAAAGAAGGCCAAGAACAGGATAAGTCAGGTTTAGATGATTTAAATTTAGAACTTTTTAAGTATGGAGGAACTGCCTTGTTAGAAGACTATTAGAACTTTTAACAATATTTGGTTGTCTTAATATTCAACGGATTGGGAAACGGGTCTAGTAATTAATATACATAAAAAAGGTCAGGAAAACAAATGTGATAACTACCGAGGCATTACCTTACTCCCAACTGCATCTAAATTATATGCAACATAATTTAAAAATAAGTTATCAGTAAGTACTGAAACATTTTTGGAAGAAGAACAATGTGGATTTAGAAAAGGGAGGAGCACTATAGATGCAATATTTACCCTGCAACAAATTATGGAAAAAAGGAGAGAATTTAATTCTCCACTGTACCTACTTTTATAGATTATGGAAAGCATATGACAATGTAAACCGAGATAAACTTTGCAGATACTGCATGAAGAACATATACACTCACATGTAATACGAGCCATACCAAAGCTTATATCAAAATTCTAAAATCAAAATTAAAATTACCAGATGGAGAAATACAGAAACACATTAAACACAGGCAAAGGTGTTCGACAGGATGTGGACTATCTCCACTCTTATTTAATATATATATTAACAGAATAGTGCAAGAATGGAAACAAACAGTAAACAGTGGAATTTCAATAACTAGGAATAAAATAATTCAAACAATATTATATGCTGATGATCAAATAATATTATCAGATTCCGAAGATAGCTTACAAATAGCAGCATATCAATTATTGAAAATTGCAGCAAATATAATATGAAAATTTCCACTCAAAATCCAAAACAATGGCAATGTGTGGAAAAAAACATACAAAGGGTGAAAATTGAGATTGATGGAAAAATTATATAGAACAAGTGTCAGATTTCTCTTACTTAGGAAGTGTATTGCAGAGTATAAGAGTGACATTGATTCAAAATTACAAAAATATAATAAAATGAATGGGGTAATACGAAGACATTTTGGTAAACAGATGAGGACAGAGACAAAACTAAGATTACATAAGTCACATCAAAAGCTGCTCTAAAATACGGAAGTGAAATTTGGATTTTCAATAAAAGAAACTCTCATAAACTTCAAGTAAGCCAAATGCGCTTCTTACGATCATTGTTAGGAGTTAATAGACTGGATCACCAAAGGAACACCACATCAGAGGGAAAACTTGGAGTAGCAGGTTTAAATGAAGATATCCAAAGATACCAACAAGAATGGAAAAATCATCTGAAAAGAATGGCAAGAAATAGACTTCCAAAATTGGCATTCCAATATACCCCAACTGGACATAGGGACCAAGGAAGACCAAAACATCGGTGGAAAGATCAAGACCATCTTCGCTAGGTTTACCGTACAGGCCACATGGCCTAAAACGAATTTGTTCATGATGATGATGACGATATATTTTTAAAAACATCGAGTCACGGTGCAGGAATAAAAAACTATATGAATACGAATGTTTATAAATAAACTGATCCACGGCACTCAAATACGAGACTTGGGAAACTTGTTTTATAATAAGTCTATCCGTGGTACTGAAGTACGAGACTATGTGATTACGTATGTTATAAACAACTCTTTCGTGGGAACTGAAATACGGGGACTGTGTGATGCATGTTATAAACAACTCGAAGAAAAACATGCAATGTAAGAATTCTTATGTTATAAACAACATAATACATGTCATTAAGAAACGTATGTTATAAACAGCTTTGTCGAAGTACAAAAAACTACATATAAAATATGTCATAATCATCTCGTTACACGTTTCATTAACATCGGACTAAATTATAAGTTGCAATATAAACAACTCTATGCACAGGACTGAAACAAGAGACTATGTAAATAGATCCATGTTAGAGAAAACGTGGGACTATATGAATATTTATGTTGTAAACAATTCGAATCGCGGAGAAGAAACATGGGTCTATATGTATATGAATATAATAAAAAACTCGATCTACGGTACAGAACACGGGACTGAAATATATAGTGCATATGAACACCTCGTTTTACGATACAGATACATGGGGTTATATGATAAAGTACGTTAAAGCACCTATGCGATTGGTCACAAATATATGCTGCATAGATGAAGCCAATTTTTTTGCGGTATGAATGAATAGAAGCAAAAAAAACTTTTTTTTAAGAAAGTATAAATGAAAACAAATTATAGTTTACGGTTACAAGCAACGGTTGTAATAGAGCACACGTACCTGGTAGATGTTTGTAGGGAACCTCTTGTGCTAATAGTATCTATTATCTGTGATCTTGTACTGTGTTAAATCCATTCCCTTGTGCGAGTTCAGAAATCAAGTAGTTTAAATGTCTGGCAATCATATTGAAGAATTGAAATTGTACAAATCATCCGATATACCCTACTGGTAGACGATTTGAGGATACCAAAACCAAAGGGTATAAATGAATTTATAAACAAATATTCGACGAACTGGAACTGCTTTATCATTTCGAAAAACTTAATAGACCTAAATTATGGTACAGGTTTGCTTGTTTACGGAATATATGTTCCTTTCGTTTATGAAATCCTATGCATTAAGATGAAAAACCAAGTAAGCTGCTACTTATATTTTTAAAGTTTAATTCAAATATTATGTTGATATATTGGGATTACCTGGTTATTGGCTAACAACTATCTTATTTTATTTCAACAACAAATATCTTGCTGAGAGAAAAAAAATTGACATATGCGCACTAGGTTTTTTTTTAATTTTGGACTTAAGATAGATGAAGAGACAGGCAAATGGAGATAACTTCATAACAGTGAGCTAAATGTTTTTATAGGAATCAGATATAATGAGAACAAATCACGTAGACTGAGATAGCATGAATGGGAAATAAAAGAGATGCATGGAGGATTTTTGTAGGAAACCAAAGGGAAGGCGCCCAGTTAGTAGACCAAAAATGTGGTGGGAGAATGGCATAACTAAGATTTGAGGTAAGGAGATTATACAGGGGCAGATTGTAAGACATCTCCGGATAGGGATATATGGAGAGCTTATAACCGCTGGTCATGTAGGCCTACCTACGTGTTCGATAGAACCAGTGAGTTCTTTAGTTAGTTATTCATTTTATTTAACGACACTTTTAACATGTAATAACAGTGTAATATTTATTTTTGTTAGAGATTTGCTTTACCCAGGGGCTGCAAGTTGGTTGAACTTTTTTAAAATTCTGGTGTAATATTGAATTAAACCTGTAAACTTCCAGCTTGACTTAAACAACCAAGTTATTCTCATTTACAGTAAAACGCTGATTCGGTTATTTACTGAAATAAGACATTGTTAAAAATGTAACTACCTAGATTATGTTGATCGAAACAGTTACTATCTAATATATAAAATGAACGTGTGTTTGTTCGTACTTCACGCGCGGGTAGTTGAGTATCCGCCATGTTATTAATAACTAGCTAATACCCAGCATGCGCGGCTTCGCCTAAATAAATTAAATGTGTTTTTATGTTTTGTTGAATAAGTAAATACACTTATGTCGTAGGCATAATTATTTTAGATACCCCGTGCTGATTACCGGCGTTGACGGGAATCTACTTATTCCGATCATCTTGGCATAAGTGAGCTAAAAGATAAAAATCTTTATTGAGAGTTATCCGAAAAAGAATGCCCGCTGTGCTCTGTTACGCTTGCCCGGGAGTCTAGTCTCCATTCACCTGTCTGTTCATCTCTCTTTGGTCTAAAAATTTTCCTAAGTACTTATTCTCAAATACTCGTAATCTCCTTTTTCTCCCTTAAAGTAAGAGTCCATATTTCGCACCCATATAATATAACTCGTAGAAATAATAGTTTTATATCTTTTCAGTTTAACGTTTTTGAAAGGAGTTGGACATCAAAAGTTTCTGCAATGCATAATAGCACGCATTTCCAGAATTGAGCCTATGTTTAATTTATTTTTGTATCACATTCCTATTAGGACAACACGCACACTATTGAGTAACACTAAGAAATTAGGACTGGAAGTAAATATGAATAAAACTAAATATATGGTCACACGTAGAAATTCATTATATAATGGAAATGGACAGCTAATGACAAATGAGAGAAATTTTGAGGAAGTGGCTGAATTCGAATACCTAGGAACAATAATCACAAATAGGAAGGAGATGCACAAAGAAATTAAACATAGGCTCAATTCTGGAAATGCGTGCTATTATGCATTGCAGAGACTCTTGATGTCCCAACTCCTTTCAAAAAACGTTAAACTGAAAATATATAAGACTATTATTCTACCAGTTATGTTATATGGGTGTGAAACATGGACTCTTACTTTAAGGGAGGAAAGGAGATTACAAGTATTTGAGAATAAAGTACTTAGGAAAATTTTTGGACCAATGAGAGATGAACAGACAGGTGAATGGAGAAGACTACATAACAATGAACTACATGGTCTTTATAGGAAGCCAGATATAATAAGAACAGTTAAGTCTCGTAGACTGCGATGGGCAGGACATGTTGCACATATGGGGAAATGAAAGACTTGCATGGAAGCTTCTTGTAGGAAAGCCAGAGGGAATACGCCCAGTTGGTAGACCAAGAATGAGGTGGGAGAATAACATTAACTATTATTTGAGGGAAGTAGATTATACAGGGAATGATTGGAAAGCATTAGCTCAGGATAGGGATGTATGGAGAGCTTATGTCCGCGCGGCCATGAACCTACGGGTTCGATAGTGCCAGTGAGTAAGTAAATAATTATCACATTCCTATTTGTGATTATTGTTCCTAGGTATTTGAATTTAGCTACTTCTTCAAAATTTCCTTATTTGTCATTAGCTGTCCATTTCCATTACATATATAATATAATCTGAATGTGTGTGTGTGTGTGTCTGCGTTAATTTATATTTTGGTTTAATAATTTTGGGAATATCAATATATTTATTATCATGTTTATGTATGGTAGAGAAACGGAGCCATACCAAGTTTTTCTCCGGACTCCTATGTTTTTCCTGCCATAGACTATATGGACCGCTTCTCGTTCTCATGTCATCCATTTAATGTGTTCCTGTGATGGTGCAACAGACAGATGAGCCGGCATTCTCGCTTACCACACACCATCAATAAATGGGACTTCATTTTATTTCATCCCTCGAACTGAAATATAGATTTCCCTCCTTTTTACCAATCTATTTGATTTTGTTTAATTTGCCCGTTATTATGGTCTCTACGTGTACTTTTATCGATTTCTGAATCCCAAGCAGAACTAACATGTTTTATATAATATTTTGGATTACTTACTTACTCACTGGCACTATCGAACCCGTAGGTTCATGGCCGCGCGGACATAAGCTCTCCATACATCCCTATCCTGAGCTAATGCTTTCCAATCATTCCCTGTATAATCTACTTCCCTCAAATCATAGTTAATGTTGTTCTCCCACCTCATTCTTGGTCTACCAACTGGGCGTTTTCCCTCTGGTTTTCCTACAAGAAGCTTCCATACACTTCTTTCATTCCCCATACGTGCAACATGTCCTGCCCATCGCAGTCTACGAGACTTGACTGTTCTTATTATATCTGGCTTCCTATAAAGACCATGTAGTTCATTGTTATGTGGTCTTCCCATTCACCTGTCTGTTCGTCTCTCTTTGGTCCAAAAATTTTCTAAGAACTTTATTCTCAAATACTCGTTAATCTCCTTTCCTCCCTTAATGTAAGAGTATATGCTTCGCACCCATATAATATAACTGGTTAGAATAATATTTTTATATATTTTAGCTTAACGTTTTTTGAAAGGAGTTGGGACATCAAAAGTCTCTGCAATGCATAATAGCATGCATTTCCAGAATTGAGCCTGTGTTTAATTTCTTTGTGCATCTCATTCCAATTTGTGATTATTTATTGTTCCTAGGTATTTGAATTTTGGATTTAACTATTTAATTACTGCTGAATTTTTTATACCAAGTTCCAGCCAACATTTCTTCGTAATATTTCTCATTTCAAACTTCAACATTCTTTTTTTTTCCACCATCATATGACATAATATATTGGTTGTCATACTCTGTTTATATTTTATGAATTTCTAGAAATCCGTTGACGTGACGACATGAAAGACAGCTAACCGATTTGAAGCATAGTGCTGACGTAGAGAGAAGTAAGATCCCACAATCATTGAAAGTATTTTTTCCGTATAATTATATATATATATATATATATATAAACTTTAAAGAAAAGTTTGCCAGTGCATTTTATGGGAGGGATAATTATGACAATGTTATCTTAATATTACTGTACATTTGACGAACAAATGGAAAGAAAAATATCAAAAAGGAGGAATGGGAAGATATAAGCAAATAGATGAAAAGTTCAGGCATAAGGTATTGTGATAGCAAGATGTCTATAAATTTCATATACATGGTTATAATATTATTAGCCTATTTTAGAAAAGCATATATCCAAATTTTCAATTTTTATTACATAAAATATGGTCCTTTAAAATAAGTTTTTATTTTCTTCGAAAGAGACGGTTACATATATGAAGCAAAAAGTTACAAATAATATATATATATATCATTCAATTTGACGGTAACCTGTAGGTAAAATAAAAATGTTGAAATGTGACCATTGTCAAATAACCGATTAACTTCAAACGTTTATGTTGCAATACGATAAAGTATGTTCCACATTACATGCAGTCTTTCAACTTGAAGTTTAATTCACAACAATTATTTAATGATGGCAGTATCGGTTTATAGTGATTAATTGGGGAAAGTGCTATAGATGAATTATACAAATATTTTATATTTAATTTTATTTATTGCTAACATATTAGTACCTTATAAATCTTACAGTTATCAAAATATCTATTACCTATAAAATATTTTCACAGATTTGAGATCAATATTTCGTATTGTTTAAAATGCATCGAATTCAAATACAATATGACAATTCCTTTATATATATATAAAACTTGCATAATTTTTAAACCTAAAATACGATGATAATAATAATAAACTCAAATTTGAAGAACGGGTAAATTATTGTAATGATTTCGCAGAAAATTTGTAGCAACACAATTGCAAAAAAAAAAATATCACACTAGGTTTATATATGGATTCAAATATATTGATTAAATTGAAGAAAAATTGAGAGCTCATTATTTTTTTTTTGTTATTATAAGGTTACAAGTGCTCACTGATATTTAACACTAAACTTATATATATCCACAACAATGTTAAATTTCATTTGTTTTTATAAAATTATGTCCAATAAAAAGAAGTTCGTCATCAAATTATATATATGATATAAGATAAAATTGAAATACTGGTCTGTATGCCCTATATTCTTGAGAAATGTTGATTGATATGTGAACTAAAAATTGAAAATTATTTCAGAAAATATTTTCATTTAATTTCTGTAATAGTTTTAGTTTTAGTTCTATTTTAATTAATTTCCCTAATTCGCATTAATTTAATTTTTTTTCAATTTCATCTTATACATTTTTAAAATATGTTTCAGTTATAATTTTGTATATTCCATTTCTAGTACTTTTTCATCATCAGGTAGAAGTCACTAGTAAATACAATTAATTGTGTACAGAATAGTTCAATTTGGACTTCAGGATCATGTTAAAATGATACACTAAAACTACGATTTATGACTGTAAAATTATGAAATGCACATTTAAGGAGTTTCAAATGTAGGATAACGTCAAGATCAACAATGCATTATTCCTGAGAAAAATATCCAAGTTCATATCACAAAGTCATCTACCAACAAAAACAAATCCTAGTTTTAAAGATAAAAATCATAAAGAAACATTGTATAAAATCAACTGTGTATTTAATAAAATGTTTATTAATGTTCATTTCATTTCAACCATCACGTAATTGATCATATAGGATGGGAAAAGTATAATCCAATACTTTTTCATTGCATCATAAAATATGATTTCACAACATATTAAATTGTTTTTAAAAATATCCATTTGATTTCCAACATCCTCTCTGTATTTTATTAATGCTTCTGTAAGGTCTATTACGATTTTCCAAACTGTTTCTCTTATATTTTTTAAACTCCTCCTATACAAAAAACAGCAATCATTTATTTTACCACACATTAATTTATCTAATTTATTTAATGATATTTCTCTATCGTTTTTTTACTGCAATATATACTTCTTTAACTAGTTCCACTAAGTAATCTTGAGCAACAATTGTGTCTTCGAACATTTTTTCTTATTAGCATCATCCAGAACTCCTTTAATACGAAAACATTGTTTTACTCGAGTGAAGCTTGCAATGTTTCATGTTTATCTTGATGATTAATTGTTATAGTACTATAGGCTACTTCGGAACATTTTTCAAACGTGACATTTTAAAATTGTTCCTGTTAGGTTTGTTCACGAATATTTGTAGTATCAATAGAGATTCCTGAAGATGTTGATGGTTGTACTAATAGTTCCTCTATAGATAAATATCGCCTAGGTGGAAAAATGTGTTCTATATAATTAATTGTACTTTGCATTTTTTCTTTTACTTTTTTTATTGCGTTCAGTGTTTCCTGTTTTAGGAAATGGTAAACGCTTAAGAATATAGTGCTATAAAGTGGTTCTATAGTTTCACGAAGTACACTTTTTAATTTCACGATAGATTCGCTACATTCGTCCAATAATTTTTCTGTTTTACTTCTAATCTCGTTCGTTATCTTCGACACATTAGACGCTTGGTTTGAAGTTTGCAGTCCGCTATTTTTTCGAAGCATCAAACAATTCTTGTGGGATTTTTGAAGCTAGAATTTCCCAATGATACCAGAAATTTCTTCCGCAATTTTCAAGCTGGAATTTTCTGAAGTACCTGGCATTACTTCGGTAAGTTTTAAGCTTGAGATTTCCGACTCCAACTTATCAACTATTTCTTCCGAAATATCCATTATAGAATTTTCAGAGGTACCCGATATATTTTCCACAATTTGCAATCTGGAATTTTCCGAAGCATCTGTTATTACTTCCGGAATATGCAAGCTGGAATCTTCAGAAGTAACTGATATTTTTTCTTCAAATTCAAATCTGACGTTTTCCACATTAACAGACAATTCTTCTGCAGATTGCAAGCTGGAATCTCCCGTCGTACCAGAACTTTCTTCAATTATTTTCAAGTTAGAACTTTTCGACTTACAAGTCACCTTTCTGTTTCTCGAAATGTTGGGCTTTTCGATAGTAACAAAAAGAGTCACTGATAATTGTATTTCTCTGTTCCTGTATATGCGCATTAATAATGTACCATGTCTCTGTTAAGGAGTTTCTGAGAACCAAATCGAACTCAGATTTCATTGTAACTAAAACATTCTGGAACATATCCTGAACTTTAGTAATTACTCGAGATCTATAATCTACTATTTGTTTAAAATTGGTCTCTATTGATATAGGTTGATGAACTAAATCACTTATTGTTAATGTATTTTGCGATGCTGTAAATGTTTCCCTAAACAATGCTTCCAGATCTGCAGGTAGAGCTGATTGAAAATCACGTAATTCTGTATTCTTAGCTTTCTTCGTAACATTTGTTGATGTTTTATTGTTGCTCTCCTCGCTTGAATCCGATTTCTTCTAAACGTTCAGTGGTTTGTAAAGCCTCTGCGTCTTTAAATCTCTTTGGAGTTGTGCAGGTTTCTTCTGCTGCAAGTTCATCAATCCATACTGGGCTCTGGGTTCTTGAATTTTGAAGCACCAGCATTTTGTGGGAGATATATAAGGACGTTTGAGACGTGTGTCCATTTTTGATCCCCAGTATGTTTTTTCCAAGATCTATATAAAAAACAAACGTATTTTCAATTAATATTTTTTTCGGAATTTTAATTAGTTTTCTTGAAAAAAAATCAATAAAAACATAGGAAGAGAATGTTAAACATTCTTGTGATAAGTGACATGAGGAATATACAGGATGTTGTAACAAGGACCTCCAACGAAGGTCGTACAGAGAGGATAATGTTTTGTTAAGGTACATATGCTCCTAAATTCGTCGTTTTGGTTTTGGTGAAGGTTTCTCGCTATGTTAATAACCACATTCTTTTTTAATCATGTCAAAAAATATTGTGTCTAAATCCGAGTTTTCACCATGTAACTCCGAATGAAATAATGCATTTCACCACATGAAACCAGAAATCCTGTCATTTTCGACAGAGTTTGGTGATAGTTGTTGAGACGGTATCATTGAGCAGCACCAGTTCAGTCGGTTTCAAAGCATATTGTAAGTTGTCAAAACAATATATTTTTATTAAAATGCATGTTGTGTGCAATTGTTTTTAATCAATAACCGAAAATAGTAATGCGCAGAATTCAATAATGGAGATGTTTGGAGGTGTATGTTCCTTAACAAAATGATCCATCTTTTATTTATTTATTGATTTATTTCCGCTACACATCTGGTAATAATAGAGAATATTGTATAAGAAAAATAATGTGTTTGCTCTGGATTCGCCTGGTAGCGTATAGATGTAGAGCACTGAGATATCAACTCAGAGGTCTTGGTTCAAATCCCGTCCAGGCATTATTTATTATCTTGTCATATATATATATATATATTATATAATATTATATATATAAACAAATAGCATAAAATACATATTTACAGCCTGGAATTTAAAGATAGTTGTTTCAGTATTCATAACCTAGAAAACGTGCCTTTACCATGAAAACTGGACATTTACAATTTTTTTTTGCGCTCACAGCTTTTATATAAGGAAAGATATAAGATGGACCCATCATATTCATAATTTGTAATAATTAATTTATATTATTATTAATTATTATTATTATTCTTATTATTATAAAATTAAATTAAACCTATAATGCTGCTTGTTACATATGTGTAACATCGGTAATTTATTACAAATTTTCCATAATAAGTTAATATGTACCGCAAATGCCTACTTAACAGTTATGTAATTCACAGTAACATTATTATTATTATTATTTTTTGGTCATTGAAGTGACTATGATTGATAATATTAACAGTCTCTGTGAAATTACAAAACAGTGGAGTAAAAGAAATTAACTATAACACAAAAATCTCATATTAAACTAAAGTAAACTATAGCTTAAACATATAATGAGGGAAAGTTTGATTTTGTAGGAATTAGGACTGAATTCAAAGTACCTAGGAACAATAATCACAAATAGTCTGCATGAGATGCACAAAGAATTAACATAGGCTCAATCTGGAAATGCATGCTATTATGCATTGCAGAGACTTTGATGTCCCAACTCCTTTCAAAAAACGTTAAGCTGAAAATATATAAAACTATTATTCTACAGTTATATTATATGGGTGCGAAACATGGACTCTTACTTTAAGGGGATGAAAGGAGATTACGAGTATTTGAGAGTAAAGTTCTTAGGAAAATTTTGGACCAAAGATAGATGAACATACAGGTGAATGGAGAAATGACATAACATGAACTACATGGTCTTTATAGGAAGCCAGATATAATAAGAACAGTTAAGTCCCGTTAGAATGCGATGGGCAGGACATTGTTGCGCGTATGGGGAATGAAAGCCGTGCATGGAAACTTCTTGTAGGAAAGCCAGAAGGAAAAGACGCCCAGTTGGTAGACCAAGAATGAGGTGGGAGAAACAACATTAACTATGATTTGAGGGAAGTAGATTATACAGGGAATGATTGGAAAGCTTTAGCTCAGGATAGGGATGTATGGAGAGACTTATGTCCGTGCGGCCATGAACCTACGGGTTCGATAGTGCCAGTGGAGTAAGTAAGTATTAGCTTAACATATATATTTGTTTAACCTGGCAGATGCTAGTGGATTGGTTGTACCTGTATAAAATAATTTTTTTTATTTACATATTTCTGAATACATATGACTATTGAGAAACATCTATATGAATAATTATGTAAAAATACAACTAGATCCAAGGCAAAAAAAAAAATGGGACAATATGGATAAGAATGTTACAAACAACTCATACCACGGTAGAGTACACGGGTCAATATGAATACGTGGTTATAAACGTATATATATATATATGAATACGTAGGCCTATATTAAAAACTTACTCTGTGCAGGGAGCAAGAACACAGGAGATATCTAAAAGTCTCGATCCACGATACAGAAACGAGCAGACTATAGGAATACGCATGGTACGAACAATTCTATGAACGAAGAATATATGATTAAGTATGGTATAAACATATTGATCTATTTTCTTCGTTTATACTAGTTTTTCCTTATTTTTTACCTTTTTCTTTGCTTGTTTTACCTATTTGTTAACTTTATTAATTCTCACATAGACAAGGACAGGACACACACACCCAGACCCAAGGTGGAGATTTAAAATCCCCTACCCCGCCAAGAATCGAACCCGGGTCGCCGGAGTGGAAGGTAGGGACTCTACCGACTACGCCACGGCGACGGACTCCATGAAAGAGTTACACGATATTATTCGAATACGATTAAAATAAATAATAGTTTAAAAAACTAAAACAACACGCTTTATTCGAACACCGAACTAAAAAATGAAAACTAATTTTAATTTCCAACACGCTTGGGATAAAATTGAAGTGGTCAACAAAAAAAAATCATCTCCAGCACATCTAGAATAAAACTACAATTATCTACAAAAAATCTACCATCAAAAGCGTGGGGTGCTGTATATCAATTAATATATTTGATAATAAAATTATATTGGTAAAAGTAAAGTATCTAAGAAGAAAACTTAAAAACCATAAAAAGCACCCCACGAGCTTTTGATGGTAGAATTTTTTTGTAGATAACTTAGTTTTATTCTAGATGTGTTGGAGATGATTTTTTTGTTTACCTCTTTAATTTTATCCCAAGCGTGTTTGAATTAAGATTATTTTTCATTTTTAGTTCGGTTTTCTAATAAAGCGTGTAGTTTTAGTTTTTTAAACTATTATTTATTTTTAGTTTAGTTTTATAATAAAGCGTGTTTTAGTTTTTTAAACTATTATTATTTTTTATTTTTAGCTTGATTGTCATATATACCGGAACCCCATGAACATGTAATTGCTTAATACTCTTCTAAAAAATTCGTCCGGGCCGGATTTGAAGCAGCGACTTCTGGATTACTGAAATGATATACCACTACAGTCCACCCCTCTACCAACTGAGTTCTTTACAACGATTGACTAGAAAGTCGATAAGTCCGCAACCTATTATACCGGTTTTTATTTTTTTGATTTTCTGATGATTCCGGTCAGGAGTTTAGAAAAAAATTATGAAATTGTATTGTCATTGATCCTTTACAAGTACACAAAATTTCAAGTCGATCCAATGTTTTTAAGTGGGTGAAAATAGTGTTCAAAAACTCCGTTAAATAGATAGATGGACAGATACAGATCAAGCTAATATAAAGCGTGTAAAAAAGAGAGACTAACCACGGAAAGAGGAACGCGTGGCTATTTGTGTACGAATGGTGTAAACTACTTAAGCCGATTTAGTTTATTGAAGTAATAATTAAATTATTTAGTTCGTCAGGTTACAAATTATGTGTTAGCGCATATCTATGTTTAAAAGTATGTTCGGGTATTAATCGCGAAGGTTAGTCATACCAGCTGCACAGATACTCCTGTCATCTATGGGGCTAGTTCTTAATCCTTGCGCATACGCATTCTGCAGGATTTAGAAAAAAAATCATGGTATGGCATAAAGTGCGGTTTCTCCATTTATTTATATACAGAATTCTAATGTTTACACATCTTTCTGTGCCCAAAGTTTTATTTTTCTTCTCCATTCGTCTCTCTCCATCCAATCCATGTCCCCTTGCTCTCATTCCAGTTCTTACTTCCTGCATCCACGAGTTCCGAGGTCTTCCTCTCCTCCTCCTTCCAGGTGGATACCATTCCAATGTTTTCCTGGATAATCTTTCTTCTTGCATTCGTCGTACGTGCCCATACCAAATTAATTGCTTTTACTGTATATAATAAACTATTGAATAACCAATATTCATTTTTTATCTTATGACAGTATTTCTTATTTTGTCTAATTTTGAACATCTTGTTGCTCTCCTCAAGATATCCATTTCCATCGACATAAGTTTTTGCTCTAAGTTTTTGTTGTATTTCCAAACTTCAGCTCCATATGTGATAGTACTTCTCACTATTGAATGATATATTTGTAACTTACTTTTCCTGGTTATATGTCTGTTCCATAAGACTCCATTCATCCATACTTTTGTAAAAACACGGATCGCAGACAAGGATCACAGGTCTAAATTATTACGAATGTTAAAAGCAACTTATGCACGATTCATGAAAATGGGACGATGTGAATACGTATGTTATAATCGGCGCTGTTCACTATTAGGAACAAGTCTCACTATGAAACATAGGTACATTATAACCAGCTCGATCCAAGGTACAGGAACTCGGTCGGTACTATAATATAAAGTATGTCAATCATCTGGTACAGTGACACCGGACTGTATGATGTGGTACCTTATAAATAACTATCCACGGTACTATTTGAATACATGTGTTATAAACAACTGAATCTACGTTAGAGAAACATGGGTCTATATGAATAGGCCTGTTTATGTTATAAACAACTCCAATCGCGGAGTAGTAGGAAAAATATATTATATGAAAACATACGTTGTAGTAACCAGCGGTATCCCGGGTACAGATACACGGGACCATGTGAAACGTATGTATAAACTACTCGTTTTTTGGTACAGATAAACGGGACTATGTTAAAACATATGTTACAAACAACTTGTTTCTAGGAACAGAAACGCGGGACTATCATAATACGTATATCACTATTTTTACAAAGAGACCTAAAACACGTTTGGGGAAAAGAATCTTATATATTCAATCTAGGATTTAAAGAGGGATCAGGGCTTGCTTGGTTCAGGTTAGGGGCATAGAAATTTTTAAAAATTAGCGACGATCACGATATGCGAATATGTCCAACGTGCGGGAGCTTTGAATGCGAGATACATATATTAGTAAAATGTAACGATATAGAATATTGGAGGCATCAGTTATTACCGGAAATATTTCTAAATTCAAATCGTGGAAGATTGGCATACTACGAGTTACTGGTAAACCCAGAAAATTTGATAAACCTGGGTAGATTTCTGGACAAAACGCGGAAAATAAGAACAACACTTATTCAGGAATAAATAAATATGTTAGCAAATTGCAATGCCATTATTTCTTAATAATTATACATAACTAAGTTAATGTATAATGTAATTGTATTGATATCTAATTGTAATATTATTGTGTTTTTTTTAAACAAACTTATTGTAACGGACTGTCAACAGCACGTACGACTTACTGCCCGTGCGATCCGCATTTGTAAATAACATTGTATGTATCTTACTTTTAGTTTAATAAAGTCCTTATGTATGTTATAAACAACTCAATCCACGATACAGGAACAAGGATCAATATTATTTGTATGTTTTAAATAGTTCGATACAACGTACAGAAAGTGACTATACGTATTTTATATCCACGGTACAGAACACGGGACTATATTATAAACTACTTTCAAGCACCTAATGCCTTGTTATAAATCATTTTCCACGGAAGAAGAACATTTTTAAGTATAAGTGACTCGAAACTAGAACTTTTTAAATAACAATCGATGAAAACAAATTATAATTTACTCATAGAGACAGCATTTATTACTATGTTAATAGAACACACGTACCTGGTAGGGAACCTCTTGTGCTAATACCGTCTCTATTCACTGCTATTACCTGTGTTAATTTCATACTCTCGTACGAGTTCAGAAATCTTGTAGTATTTTTAAGTGTGTGCATTCATGTTAGGGAATTGGCATTGTACAGCCTTTGAAAAAAACTGATAGCTCACTGATAATATTTAGATCCCAGAACGAAGTCACTGTGCTTTATCAGAGGTCGCCTACTTGGTTTACAAGTGCACAACTTCGTATTTGAGAAGCTAAAATCCGTTCTATTTCGTTGTGTATCGTGCAAGGGAAAATAATTTCGCGTAAATAAGTAGTGCGGTAAATGCCGTATATGAAACAAATAAAAAAAATTAAATAAAACAAACAAAATTATTGAAATAAGGACGAAAGAAAAGAAGCATGACAACGGTATATAACACTCGACCTCTTGCATGGGAAACAAGACGTTCCCTATATCATATTCGTTTCTGACTGCTTAGAAACAGTCTGTATGAAGCAATGCAATACTCCAGGACTTACTTGTATATTGAAATTACATATTAATTTGACTTAGTTTAAATTAAGCAGACGCGTTTTGCATTAGTTGTGGAAATAAACAATCTTGTTATGCCTTGTGTTTTCTAACTTAAGTACTGATATGTTACAATCGTTATTCATTTTCTATATATGACCCGTTTCATTCTATTAATTTGTTTCCCTATATATACAAATTTATTTATTAAACGAATCCTTATGCATTATAAAAATTAGTGACATTAAAAAAAAAATCTTCCTGACCAGGATTGAACCTGGGCCTGCGTCGTAGCAAGAGCGTATTTTACCAACTGCTCCACTGAAGCAAACGAGACTAATAACTTTCGATTGAAGAAAAACTTACGCCACCCGATTTGAACCCAAACGAGACAACACACGTAACAATTTACTGGTGCGAATCGCTCTTCAAAATGTTACTTCATCAAGAGTTGCGCCATCAATTTTTTCAAAGGCTGTACATATAATCGGATATAACCCCAATCCAAATGGTATATGTGAATTTAGACATATCCGTCACACAGTAATTGCTTTATCTATTCAAAAACTTGATAAAGCCTAATTATTGATCCAATTGTGTTTCTTGACATATCTTCCTTTCGTAATAAAATCCTATAAATAAGTACATGTAGGCTGCTGGGGCGATTTTTAAATATTAGGTTTGATTTAATCTAAGAATGCAGGATGGAAGACTACCATAGGCCGTCTATGCATGGAAAACTCAAAGAAGGACAGAAAAGAAGACCAAGAACAATCTGGAAGAACAACATTCAAAATTCAATGAGGAAATTTGGTGTAACAGATGAAGACACAGAGGACAGAGAACGATGGAGAACTTTAATTAAAAGGAATTTGTGAATGTTTGTTGCAAACTGATAGTCTATAAGTGCGTAGTCATTTATATTTATTTATTTATTTATTTTTAATCATGTTAATTACTAAGATTGGTTGGAGAAAACCCTCAATGATGAGGAAAATTCTCAAAATGAAATGAGTTGTAAAAGTAGCACTTGCTGATTTTTGGAGAATAAATCTATTGATTTATTTCAACAACATACATTTGTTGAATAAAAAAAGAAAAACAGGAATTTCTACCGCCAGTCCTATTGGTTCGTTATTGCTGGATAACACAACCAAAACTCAATTTTCTAAGTTTGGTTGCTATATTCCATGTTTGATTCTGAAAAATAAATAACATTTGTTGTCTACTCTGGGCATTAAAAGAAGCACACACAAGGATATATATATATATATATATATATATATATATGTAACATGGTTCTCAGTTTGCGGATATCACTGTTATTAGGATTTTTAGAAGAAAGAAAAAAGCTAAACCAAACATAATAATAGCTATTTTAATATCGAATCAATGGTAACTTTTATGCATTACAATTACACTTACAAAAAGATTGCTAATTAATATTATATACAACTTTCCTCATTAGAGGATTGCCTCAAGGACAAAGTGATATAGACAATTAATTTTTGGAATTGATGAAATACATTTTGTAAATACATTTTAAAAAAATCAAATTGTAGGCCTAATTGAAGTATACATACTATAAAGTAGACATTTTGTAAATATGGTTTCTTAAAATTGAAATTGATCCTCTAATGGCGGCGATGGCAATTTTAGGAAGATACACCCTGTCCAAATCTAAGGAATTTCAAAATTTGGCTAAGAATCCTGGTATAGTACCTCTTGCCCCGATCATCAATCCTGAGACAGGTATGCTATCTAATTGGTATTTATCTTTGTAGTAGTCAATTGCTGGCTCATATATGGCTTTCTTTTCACAGTCAACTTCCTCAGGTTGCCCACTATGAGTCTCAAAACGAATTATGGGATCTAATATCATACCAATTTTAGAAGATGGTCTAAATGCAATAATATCTATTCGTCTGTTACTTCCATTAGTGGCCACACCATGGACTTCCTCATAAACTGTGTATCCATAATCTCGCAAGGCTTCTGCCATCACATTTCGAATAGTGTGGTACCGAATGTTTCTCAGTGATTCTCCAAACGGACAGGCCCCAAGGACGTGTGCAAGGATTTCGTGCTCTCTGCGACAACGTCTAGACCTGCTCGGCAAAGAACGCACCGCCGATACATTGGCTTGCATTTTAATCGCTTCTCTCCATTCGGAACAAGACAATCCCTGGGCTTAATTATCCAGCCAGGCATAGAATATTCAATAGATAACTTCAAACGATGGGTACAGGAAAAAAAATAGTCATTTATCAATTAAATGTAGAAAAAGCACTTTTAATTGTACAACACACCTATTCATTTAGGCCCCTACCTGTGTGTTGAAATTTGAAGGTAAGTAAACCCATGAATGTTTCTTTTACAAGCTTCACACTATTCTAAAATATAGTCGTTTCCATGGAGAATCTAATGGCAACTGAAATCCTTGGACCAAAAAAGTTACTTATCTGGTTCTTTCCATGGAGCTTTCATCTCTGTTAACTTTGTCTGCAGCTAAACACTATAACATAGAATATTCTTGTCAATCGTAGCGAGACACAGTGAAACATTACTCACCGCCAAGTGACATATTTTTCCTCTCCTTGTTTAAACTAGAATATCAACAGATCCAGTTTGTCTCAGGGGTTTTATATTTATACATATAATAGTTTATAGCGTGATAATAACAAATACAATAAAACCACCTGTTTTGTGTCCTTCCTTCTTTTCTACCATTATTAACAAGTGACCCCTTCCCATATGTATACAGTGAGCAGCAAAAAATGCGCTAAAAATATTAATTTTGTCTGTCTCCAGGCAGGGATGAAGGATCATACGGCTGGGCTGCCTGACATTTGTTTCAAGGCCGTCCTCGCGCATCTGTACCGTAGGTTAATACAGAGAGTGAGACGGTCGCATACTGAGTACGGTAATGTTGGCACCATTTTAACCGTTTTTTCTACTAACTCTGTATATATATATATATATATATATATATATATATATGTGTGTGTTATAAGGTAGGAGCCCAAGTTTGTGTATGACATTTTTAATGTGAAAAACTATTCTAAAAATGTTCCGAGAAACATAATTTCAATACAATAATACGTGAAGTAATATAATTTTTGTCACACAGGAACTCGCTGAAAATAAAATAATCTAAATATCCTACACTGGACATATGGCAAGAATGGGGAGTGAAAGAGGAGCACGGAAACTTCCTGTAGGAAAACCTGAGGGAAAACGGCCAGTAGGTAGACCAATAATGTGTTGGAGAATAATATTATTTGATGGTAGCTGAAGATAAGGAAATGTGGAGAGTTCATGTCCAGGCGACCATGAGCATATAGGTTCGAGAATGTCAGTGAGTTAATTTATTATGCATAGGGAACGTGAAATGGATAATAATTAATGTAATTGTGAATTAAACATTTCTGTATTATCTTTAGTATACTTTACTTTTAATTTTCATCCTCGGATGGTAAGAATTAAATGGTATGGTATTTTATAAATATTTCTTAATCTTTTGGTCAGTGGATATAAAAATATTAGTTTTAGTTTTGCATGTCAACCGAATTAATGTATTAGAAGCAATGCCTGACGATATAATATTCTGAATTGTGGAATGCAGGCTTTCACGGCCGGTAATCATAATGTTAAAAGATTCCGGGCTATGTGGACGTGGTCTGTAACTGGTGTTTCTTCCAGACGTTTCTCCCTCAACTGCGGAGGGCATCTTCAATGGCAAATGCTTCTAGGTGGTGTTTCCTTGTCGTAGACTCGACTGTGAATGTCGAGTTTACGACAAGGGAACACCACCTATTGTATAGCTGGCTTAACTTGGCAGAAGAGAAAAAAGAGAGAGAGAGAGAGAGAGAGAGAGAGAGATGGAGATACAAGGGTAGATCGTTGACCGCTTTAGTCCACATACAAAAGAAAGAACCCACCCTGTTGTCAGTTTTCCTCTTCCCCTTTCCCATATTAACATCTGGAGAAGAAACACCGTCAACACTGGTGCGAGTGATAGAGGTGAGTACAGTTGTCTCATTCTAGAAATTTCTCGTAAAGTTAAACCAGAGAGACATTAGAAGCACTCGCCACTGAATATGACATTCACAGTTGAGGGAGAAACGTCTGGAAGAAACACCAGTTACAGTCCACGGCCACATAGCCCAGAATCTTTTAATATTAGATTCTGTATTTCTGTCACGAAGTCGTCTATTTATCGTGAATATCATTTAAATACGTATAGCTGCATGAACCGCAGAGCTCGTCTCATCGCCTTCGTCTGCTCTCTGGTGAGATCACTTCAACGCCAGTCGGAAATAACTGCAACAAGAGGAAACGTTCGTTGTCGTTATCTAAAAGTTGAGTCTTACCTTATATAATACTATATATAATATTGTTAGTTGAATTAAGTAAAATGAAAAGTATTAATAAATTTATATCGTAATTATTTTAGATCCCTCCATGGTATCTTTTACCTTGCCGTTGCGCATTGCTTGACCCCGAGTGCTGCCGAAAAGATTACCCATTCCGGGCAGATCGAAAGCGATAAGGCAGAAGAAAACAGAACCTTGGTTCAAAGAATGACGATTTTTCACCGAAAAAATACAACCTCAAGAAACGCGGATATGTATTCCACCGGGGTTAAATAATTTAGATACCCGTTTATCTGAAATTGAAATAGATTTATAAGTAGATTTTTACAGATATTTTAACTGAATGCAAATGTATATACAATATTTTTTTTGTTTTTCCATTTTAGGTAAGCCTCTACTTCGAATGATAGGATTTCGCTGATTTTTTAGCAATGCCTACGACGATTTACTTTAATAGACTGCACTTGCTTTCATAGTGAAACATCGAAAATTGCGATCGCTAGAGCAATTTTTTAAATTTTCTTTTCAGGTGAACTCCTACACCTAATGGTTTTAGAACGTAATAGATAACGGCTTAACACTCGCCGCATCTGATATCCTGTATATACAAATTTTCAGGAAGATCAGTTGAACGGTTTAGACGTGTATAAAGAACAAACAGACATACGATACCAATTAGGCCTAGATGTTATCTTTAAAGTTTTATTTATTTTGTTTTTTGCGCGACCATGATTGAAAGTTAAACTTCCTACATTTCGAGGTTGCCAACCTAAATAACTATACTATAGTATTTATTACAAATTACAAACCTCATGCGGGAAGCAAAACCACTGCCCTTTATGTATACTACGTACAATGTATATACAAAAATATATCCAAAGAGTAGTGTTAATATACATTATGCGAACAAATTCACTGTGTTTCAAATTAACTCAACTTTGAATAATATATCCTTAACTCGTATCCAACTCAGGATCAGATCGAGGGATGAGATGAGATGATGTCCCTATATTTATAGAGGTCTGTGAACTACAATGGGCCGGTCGACCATCCCTGACGCACCGTCACAGGGGCAGATGAACGAAATGAAACGAAATGGGTGAGATGAGTATGGAGAAATGGTGGAATGAAATTTGTGGCAGGGGAAGACGGGAGAAACCCCGAGAAAAACCTGCTCAAACTCCGTTTCGTCCACCATTAAACACAAATGGGGTAACTGAGACTCGATCTCGGGATCCCAGCGCTGGGTGGCGAACATCTAACCGCTTGCGCCACGGAGCCGCCTTGAACTGAACTTTATTTGTAACAATATAAAACAATAAATACGTACCTGCCCCCATTTTATGACTGATTGGTGTCACTGCCTGCTGTGGTCTCAACTAATAAACATTGTCCACACTGTTAACGTTAGTCAGTTTGTCATGACGAACGCAAATATTTCCAACAAAGATGTTATTATTTTACTATTATTTATTATTTTGAAAACACAATCGCGCAAAAAATAATGTAAAACGCACGTTTGTGAAGTGTTTTACAGAATCTCGGAAATTAGAAACCACACTATCGCTCGGCTTTAAACATTTCCTCGCTTCTGTAAAAATCACATCCCAACCTCGCATCGTAATATACTCTGATTGTAGCTATCAGTTAAGAAATGTAAGATCATGTATGTTAACCTGTAAAATCGGATCACTGGTAGAGGGGGCCAACTTTAAACGAATATTTAAAAATCGCTCTGCCGGCAGCAGTTTTCTGTAACGAACTCGGTACATGCCTTTGAAAAAAAAACGGAAACGGAACTCTCCAAAAATCAGCGAAATCCTTCCATTAGGTGTGGGTGTTTACGTGAAAGCACTGAATTAAAAAATTGATCTATCGGCCGCGATGTTTTGTCGCAAATTAACGACTTAATTAATAAAATAGACATATTCCTTAAACAACGAAATCTGACAATTACGCAAATTTTTTACATAATGTTAGATGCGTAGATCAAAAGCATCAAATCAGAAAAATGAAATTCTGGAAAGACGGAAACCACAGCACTTCCTTTTTTCATTATTTCTGTCTGTGGTTTCCTTTATTACCAACATTTCAATCCTCACATAGGATTGCACATCCTAATCAAGTTTCAAGGCCTTCCCGCATTTAATTTCACAAGATAGGCCTATACTTACATAAACTAAAATGTCCGTCACTCAGGTACTACGTAAACTAATTCGAATTTATGGTCCACTTTTTATACTGGTTTACAGAATATGTACTTTTAGACTTAGATCTGCTGAAATGAGATACCTTCGGAGGACTGCAGGATACACACTACTAGATCACAAAAAATTAAAAACATCTTACAATAATTACACATGGAACCTTTAGAAAACAAAATTTCTGATTATAAGTCAAGATGGATGCAACATGTTCATCGAATGGAAGATCACAGGATACCCAAACAAATGTTAAGATATCAACCTGCAGGAAGAAGAAGACCAGGAAGTCCACTCAAAAAACTTATGGATGGTGTATCTCTTGAGGCCGAAACAGGTCAACAAATGACCTAAATTCGTGAATGTACTATGATGATGATGATGATGATATTAATCAGATTGAAAGAGGATCGGCTACCAAAATGTGATTTAGAACGGAAACCTGAGGGAAGACAAGGCAGAAGAAGATCTAAAACCTACTGCAGTCATGAAATATATTTGTATTTTAAGAAGAAACATCTACGACCAGAAGATTGGATGGACCGACAAAATTGGCTATTGGGAATCGGACGATGCCAAAGACATTAATCAACCGATGATCTATCTAATTAAATTGTGAGGCACACAGTTGCATTGCGACAAGGTAAACATGGCCGCTGCTAAAGCATTTATTTTAATTTCTGGTTTAAGGTAAACTCGCTTATAATGGTCTACACGCACTGCTTACTGCGGTCGCTAGAGAGATTTTAATAATTCATTCTTAAGCAAATGTCGAGTTTGGTTCTACTTGGTGTAAACACAAGTCAAAAGGCCTAATTCCATGATGTAGAAGAATAAGAATAAGAAGGTTCCAAAGAAATTTCAATCGCTAGTCAGTTACCAGTTCCATACTCATACACACACCACACACACAGATATATATATATATCCTCCGCTGTGGTCTCGGGGTAGCGTGCTGCCTTGTCCACGCAGCGGGCCCGGGTTCGATCCCCGGTCGGGACAGTTTTTCTGGGTGAGGTTTTTATCGGAGTTTTTCCTCATCTGTAAGATAGATTTCAGGAAAACGTTAAGGCCCAAACGGCCCCCGAAATCATATGGCCATCATCACCATCCTTATCATTATCATCATCATCATCATCATCCTTCACCGGTGTGGAAAGCAACGGGAAGCTACAACACCAATTCCCTAGTAAAGCTGCAAAGCATAGCATGAAAGACCTGGCCTCGAGCAGAATTACTATGGATGGATATATATATATATATATATATAATTATAATATATATATCTATATAATTCGTCTGTAACGTGTGTTTTGTCACTGAAACTCCTCCTAAACGACTGGATCAATTTTGATGAAAATTTTTGTGTGTGTCTGATTGGATCTCTCGATGGTTTTAGATTCACAATTGGACACTCTAAAATCATTAAGTGTATGATTTCACATAAAGCGGTCACATTTTTCGATGTTTAAAACAACGAAACTCGGTATATCCTATTAAAATAAACTGAGCTAGGTATTGGGGGAAAAAATGGCGAAATCCAACAATTAAAAGTGGAGGTTTACTTGAAATCAGAAATTAAGAACTGGGTAAACAACTGGACTGATTTTAATTACATTTTTTGTGCGTGTCTTATTGGGTCCCTCGATGGTCCAATTGTGAATCTGGATCTCTCTAAAACCATTAGGGTGTAGGATTTCACCTGAACTGAAATGTTAAAAATACGCTCTAGTAGTCACAATTTTCGGTGTTTTGATTTGTTTTTTGTGCATTTGAGGGCGTCCCTGGATAGTTCAGATCCACAATTGGATCCGGTAGGAGAAATCAAATTATTTCTAATAAATAAATTAATTATATTTTAATTAAACATACTGGCGGACGAATTTTAATAGGCAACTCGGCAAAAATGTATTCAGTAATTCACAATTTTATGAAAAAAAAAATGATTTTGTTTATACACTCGATGAACGTAGTAATCTTGCAGCCGGATCTTGGAGTATCGTGGTGAAGGGTTTTGCGTGTTTAAATGACCCCTAGAGGGCTATGATGAAATCGTTATCTATTCTGGACAAGTAATGGGCGATAAGCCTGACTTGAAAGAATGACAATATTTCAGCGTAGAAATATAAATGTCAACAAACGTGAGCATAAGTTATGTAGAAGTAAAAAAAATTCGGAGATATATTGGTTCACTCCGGTATTCACTCCAGGGCTTTTAACGGAATCCACGTAGGCCAAGAATTAGGCGGGAGAATAATGTACTTACAATGATTCCAAAATTATTGCTAAATTATAAACCGCGCGGAAGGAGAAATGTTGGTCGCCCACACAGAAGATGGTTGTGAACAATTTTAACAATTCTAGCTTTCATGAAACCGGAACGAACCAACAGGCTTAATCCCTGGAAGATGATGATGATAATGACAATGATTTGAGGGAGGTATATTATAGAGGGTATCATTGGAAAAAACCGCAGAGGTTTCGGGGTAGCGTCGCTGCCTCGTACGCACTGGGCCCGGATTCGATACCCGGTCGGAACTAGATTCCTGGGTGATGATTTTTCTTCGGGTTTTTCCTCACCTATAAGACAAATGGTAGGAAATGTTAAGGTCCGAGCGTTCATTGGACATCATCTGGCCATCATAATCATCATTATAGTCGTCGCCATGTTTGTGTGTTTCAATGGAGTGTTTTGTCTTAATGTGGTGTAGTCTTGGAGGAGACCATACCATTGAGCTGATCCCTCGTTCAGGGATGTCCTCTATGTCCTTGAGTGGTGAGAAAATTATGTATGTTATCTATAGTTAAAATCCCTCTCCCGACAGGTAGTGTCACTCTAAGGCCCGGGTGGCGTGTGGCACGTAAAAGTACCTATAAGCCAAGAGGCTAAACTGCATTAATGGGAGACATTAGCACGGGATAGGGATGTATGGAGACTTTATGTCCGAGCGGCCATCAATCGTCGGATTTGATAGCGTCAGTAAGTTTGTTGGTTATCTGCGGTGTATAATGCCCATGTAACAATAATTATTGATTCTTTCTCAATTAGGACTCCATAGCAATGTGGACAAAACAAACAGATCTTAGAAGTCGAAAGCTATCGTTATCGGCCATCAGAGTCTATTAAACAAAATTGATTATTCATTGATAGTTTCTCTAAATCTAAATCAAACAGATATTACATTTAAACCTTCCGTGAAAAATATCGGTGTATACCTCGACCAAAATCTTAGTTGGCAGGTTAATTTAAGAGAAACCTGTAAAAAATATATTTTTTCATTCCCTAAAACGTTTGAAAAATTGTCTTCCTTCTTCATTGAAAAAAGTGACATATGAATTCCTGAATCGGATTTGAACCCGGACCTCTGGGTTGGTACCCCAGTGTGCTATCCATTACACCACCAGGCAAATACAATTCAAACACTTAGAAAGATAAGAGTTTGAATTGGATTTGCCTGGTGATGTAGGTGTAATGGATAGCACGCTGGGGTTATCTTTCTTATAAAGATAAGTGTTTTAATAGGATTTGCCTAGTGGTGTAATGGATAGCACGCTGGCATACCATCTCAGAGGTCCGGGTTCAAATCCCGTTCAGGCATTTATTTTTCTTATCATGTCATATTAAGCTTGAATTGCTCAATGTCAAAAATTTAATTATAAACACACACACACCACACACACACATATATATATATATATATATATATATAATATATATATATACGTACATACAACAAGGAGATTGAATTGGCCGAATAAATTGGCTATTGGGAATCGGACGACGTCGAAGACATTAATCAACCGATGATTTATCTATACGTATATGTATTTTTTCAGTCTCTAGTAAATAGGGTCGGGATTTTTTTTTTCAAAAATAATTTCATGAGAACAAACTTCAGTAAATTTCTTCGGAATTCGCGGGAAACGATCAATCAATCAATTGTTAAAGACTGATGAGCTCTCTAAAAGGAAGTAAAGTGCATTGGAATGTGAATTAATTATTTGACATAAAATGTAAGTTTATTTATTTACCTAACGTTAACATAATGCGGATGTGGCGAATATTTTGACATTTCTTCAGCGGAAGTCTTGTCCTCGGTTACCAAACGGAAGACGTTCCTAGAACTATTAAAGTTAAATTATTGTTGCGCATTATGTGTTTTAAGGTTAAAACTACTGAAACACAAGATCATGTAACCAACCGGATATTCGATGTGTCCACACTTTCAGCTAATGTTTTACGCATGAAAATATTTTTAAAACTATTACATATGTTCACTGAACATACTACACCGGTTTATGTTCACATATGACAGGTGAATAAAAGACAGTTACATGATCTTTATAAAAATAAAAGTTAAGTCTCTTAAACTGAATTGGACAGAACATGTGATACGAATGAGGAATGAAAGAGAGGCATGGCAACTGTGTAGGAAAGCCAAAGGCAAGTTTCCCAGTAGCTAGGCCAACTGTGATAAGAGAAAATTATTTAATTTAATACCCCCAGGTTGTCATTTCGACATTTCTGGTGTTCTCTTCTGGTATTGGTAAAACTGTAACCCACTTCTGCGGTTAGGGCGCCTGGAAGACGGAGTTACGCTGCCCCGATGCTGTAATGGGTGATGATGATGATAGTGGTGCGCCAGGAGAGTCTTTAATCCTAAACTTAATCTGAGACGAATCTGAATGATAATGATTATGAAGGCCTTATGATGTTCGGGGACCGTTTGGGCCTCATTTTCCTGACATTTGTTTTACAGGTGAGGAGAACCCCAAAAAAGAACCTCGCCCTGGAAACGTCCCAACCGAGACTTGAGCTCGGACCCGCTGAGTGACAAGGCAGAACATTATCTCAAGACCACAGCGGAGGACGTGAGAAAAGAGATTAATTTTAATCATGATTCAAGGAAAGTGAACTGTACTGGAAAATATTCCTCAGGATAGGAATGTGTGGAGAGCTAATATTCTATAGTAACATATATATATATAGTATAGTGGTCTTTATTCGACTTCTTGTATTACATTCCGTACACCCCTATTTTGTTTTGCAAAAAGTAATTTAAAGTCCATTTGTTGAAATTGAAGATGAGGAAACCGTGCCGCATCGAACTAGAACAGGCGCGTCATGTTGTTATGTAATGGTAATGATTTAAGATGTATCAGTTAATTTCATTAAAACAGCTCTATTTGAAAAATGTATTAATTTATTTCTCTTCTTTTAGACAATACAAAAATAATAAAAATACCCTTGCTCTAAGTATGTATTAAATATTTATAAATTAATGTTAATTTATTGTTACAAAATCTATCAAATTGAGCCTAAAGGAACATAAAATTAGAGGATTTGCGATGAACTCAGAGGACATTTTAATTCCATCCCTCTAAATAAGGATCACCTTTTATATATCCATCCATCCATCCATCCATAGTAATTCTGCCCGAGGGCAGGTCTTTCACTGCAATCATAGCATTTTCATGCCATGCTTTGCAGCTTTAATAGGGAATTGTAGGTGTGGTAGCTTCCCGTTGCTTTCCACACTGGTGAAGGATGATGATGATGATGACGATGATGATGATAAGGATGATGATGGCCATATGATTTCGGGGACCGTTTGGGCCTTAAAGTTCTCTTGATATTTGTCTTACAGGTGAGGAAAAACCCCGATAAAACCTCACCCAGAAAAACTGTCCCGATCGGGGATCGAACCCGGACCGGCTGCGTAACAATGCAGCAAGCTACCTCGAGACTACAGCGGTGGCTTTAAACCTTATATATATATATGTCATGAAAGAAATAATGCCTGAACCGGGATTTGAACCCGGAACCTCCAACTTTATACATTGGTGCGTTGCCGACTCACGGTATCCAGGCATTCCAATGTAAACATTAATTTTCGTTTCATTATATACAATTCTCAAATCATAAGAAGCAGCGTCTGCAGTGCCATTTTACGGCTTCTCTAAAAGAAAGCATTTTAATCAGAAAAAACATTGGACCACAAATGGAGTTGTGAGTTCAACCAATTTTATAATGAATGACTTTATAGTTTATTTCAACACTCTCGATTGCATGTCATTGACTATTTAACTCATTTCCCAAATAGGAGTCAATGGCCAATCACGTTTCAATGAATTTTGTTTTGCAAACACTGACAATCGTGTTTCACCTCGATATTTATAGAATTTTGATTACCAAAATAAAGAAAGCTCCTCCTTTTTAATATTGTGAACAGATCAGAGCATTATTTTGCAGTGACTGACTCTCTAACCAGCGATAACCCACTCTCTAACAAATACGTTGAATATAGCAAATGATGAACAGATTCCTTCCACCTACACTTTTGATAACTGTGTGTTCAATAATTGTGTTTTTAACCCGCCAGTGCAGGGGTAAGAAAAAGTTTCATGGATAGTCGGGTTGGGTATGTGGGACCCATGGTTTTGTTTTATTGAAATAAATAGCTCATGTTTCTAATTTTATATAAATTTTAATATTATATAGTAGGTTATAATAATATATTAATAATCATCATAATTTTGACCACTATTACTGTTTGGAAATCAGTTGTTTTGGAAATATAACAAACTTCAAAGATACAAAGATACATTCTGAGTCTTTATCCCTCCCAAGAAAATAATTATCTCTATTCGTTTCGGGAACAGACACATTTTCTTCTAAATCATCATCTTCTGAGTCTGCATTGTGTTCACTTTGAATAACATAATCTTGATCTGAATCAGAATCACAATCATCTGATATATCATCCTCCGAAAAAGATTCTTGTATAATTGATAATACCTGGTTCAAGTGGCATGGATTATCAAGGTGATACAATTCCTCTCTTCTGGACCTACAAAAATAAATAAACAAATGAATAAATAACGATATATATGTATATGAAAAAGTGCAATAATTCAAATAAATAAATTTGTAAAAGACAATGAGAAATAATTCATTTTTATATGTTCAGGCAACAAAACTATAACTTATAAAACTTGTATAAACCTTATAGAGTCTGTTATAAAAGTTATTATATTTATGTATGTTTGTATTTTTCTCATGTAGTTACATAATATCTTATAATTTGTAAGAATTATATTTAGTTATAGCAAAGAACGAAAAAATAAA
Source organism: Diploptera punctata (assembly GCA_030220185.1). Taxonomy (NCBI): domain Eukaryota; kingdom Metazoa; phylum Arthropoda; class Insecta; order Blattodea; family Blaberidae; genus Diploptera; species Diploptera punctata. Next base: position 61,452 of record JASPKZ010002730.1, on the reverse strand, counting down.
ACTTGCACAAATTACTTACATGATGGTACGGGTTGGGTATTACAGACCCAAAGCCACTGTAGAAATAAACGGACGCAGCTTATCTCTTCCAAGTCTGCACAACTACTGAACATGTTCGGACAGGAAGGTAGCATAAGACACAAATTGACAGCTCACGCCTTCTCTGAGAAAATTAAGAAAATATTTCTGACCGGGTCTCTCACACCCAACCCGTGCACTCACGGATTAAATACTGATTTTACTAAGTTGTTTCCGAAAAAATCATTAATAACCTATAATGTAGTAATGCACATTTCTGGTTTTGAAATATTTAGGTATGTTTAATAATGCAGCTTCTATATTTTTTTAATATCAATCTATTGAAAAACGTTTGTCATGAACAACTTATATACGATGACTATGCACTTTACTCACTGTCAAGAAGTTCCTGTATCATTCAGCAAAATAGGCGTTTCAAAACCTACCATGTTTTTTTATCAAGTTATATGATTTGTTAAAGTTAAAATCCAACCATACCCTATATTAAAATATTATAAGAACAACAGTGAAATTACTAGAGAAGATTTTTATGTATGATGACTAGAGTACTTAAACCTTTACTTTCACATATGTTATAGAAAATGAAAAAAAAAACTTTATCTCAATACGACCAAACTTAAATTTAAAAAAAATCACGCTTAATGATTATAATATGCAAAATATACAGTTTTGAAGTTAAGTGTTCCTTTAATTGTCACACTTTTTTGATAATAAGAGATTATTCAAATAAGATATATACATATATATATATATATATATTTATATGGTGGCCACTAGATGTCAGGGGGAACGACTTCCCGCTACCTCTTGTGTGAATTGAGAATACTATATCTATATATCTTCGGGTTTTTACAGCTGCTGCCGTCTTCCCGTGCCAAACCTCCAAAGCCTACGGTCTTGGGCATCTTCGATGCTTAGCCCTCTAGCTTGCATTACTGTCTTCATGTTTTCCTTCCATGTTAACCTTGGTCTTCCTCTTTTCTTCTTTCTATTCGGATGCCATTCATATAGTTGCTTCGGCCATCGCTCATCTTCCATTCTTAAAACATGTCCTAACCACTTATAAAAAAGTATGTTTGTGTTGGAACACTTGGGTAGCTCAGTTGGTTAGAGCGCTAAACGAACAGAGTTTAGATACTCGGGTTCAAATCCCGACTCAAGCATTCATTTTTCTTTTCATATCACACACACACACACACACACACACACACACACACACATATATATATATATATGTTTATTTATGAGCTACTTTTTACCCCTATTCACTACTACTGACTGTCATTAATACTTCAAAACTGTGTTGAAATTATGAGAAACTTTTTTTTTTCGAAAATGAAATTTTAAGAGTAATACATATTGCTCGAGAATAGTGTATTACATATAACAATCTTCTATCGTATATAAAATTAGTGGTGAGTCTGTCTGTCCTTCATGGACTCAGAAACTACTTGACCGATTTGATGGTATTTCACATCATTTATAGAATTTTTTCTGGTACAATTCACGTTTATAACATATTACCGTACTACCAATGGGGCCGGAGCTAAAGCAAAATGAGGGAGGGATTGTTGCAAAAAAAAATGCAGCTTATGGTCGCTTAAATGGCTTACGCTGCCTAAACTATAAACAAATACCCCAAATTAATCTACATATAATTGAATATCTGAAAAAAAAACTCTATAAAACTCCGCGACAACATATGGCTGTCTTTTGCGAATAACTCACAATACCTATTTTTTTCTCTTAGTTCATTGATGCCAAGAAGATCGTAACAAGTATATTCAGGGCAATGCCAGGTAATCAACACGGGGTATCTAAACATACTTACGATATAAATTTATAATTATTTTTCTGTTTACTTATTTAACTAAAGATAAAACACCTTTAATTTATTTAGGCGTAGCAGCGCCATGTCGTGTATTAGCTAGTTGCCATGTAATATGTGGGCAATATAAGTAACGGCAAATTAGCAATGAAGCAACAGCACAATTCTCATCTAAATAATTTTAAGTCAAGTCAAGATTAATATTTTATGTGGAATATCTTAACACATGTTAAGATATCAACCTGCAGGAAGAAGAAGACCAGGACGTCCACTCAAAAGACTTTGGATGGTGTTTCTCTTGAGGCCGAAACAGGTCAACAAATGGCCTAAAATTCGTGAAGTACTATGATGATGATGATGATGAATATTTTACAAAAACGTAAAACCTTACAGTATTTATTCTACTGGCGTATAATATTTTGAACTGAAAAACTATTAGTTTATTCCAGAAAGTTATCTATTTCCATGCAAAAGCTGCAGTTTGTTATCACATTTCACAAAAATAATAAAAATAAGTTGTTTGTCTTTCATAAATGTTGTCCAAGATGTCACACCCTGAAGAATAATACACTAACATTAAATCATGCTGAGTTCAACATTCAATAAATAATTTCAGTTTTCACTGACTGTACTCGATTCAGTTTCTTGCCCTGGTCTCGAAAAAGCCGTTTCAAAGCTGTTCGGGAACGATGGATTTACCAGGCCGTAAAAAATCTGAACATGTATTAATTCGAAAGGGATTGGGCCCATGTCGTAGATCTACCAGTTCGGGAAAAACAACAAAATATATGATGTCTCTGTGTAAAATTTGTTGACTCTTTCACGCCCAGATTTGAATTGTGACGCGGGGAGTGGATTATGAAGAGGGGTAAAAACCAGCTGGCAATCACTAAATTACAAGCTATCCTTTGTTACAATTCCATGACAATATTTTAATTTTTTGTAATGGCATGGTAGCCATTTTATTTTAGAAAATTACGAACTGTGGAATCTATCTAGAATGGTGTAGCACATTGTTGAACCTTAGCCTCCACTTTGTTAGGAGTTTATTGACCAAGTTGTTTGTTACCATTATTCACCCAAAGATTCATACACGGACCCAATGAGACATCTAGCAGCCAACGAAAGTATTACTAAAATGATGAGGTCAGTAAAGTTTACTTAGATACCTTTTTATTCAGGCTTAATGATCTTTTAGGACCCTGCAAATGTTCTGACAAGAGACTCACGGCTTAAATGCCCTCCGGAGAATTTATTTTCCTTGGATTTTCCATCTAAAAAAGTCAATCGATCCGGCTGGGTTTGAACCCACGACCTTAGAGACCAAAGATAACGAGCATAACCACTAGTCCACCAAGGCCGACATGTATGGAATCATGTTCGATATTTCTAATAGGCCTGTGATTTGCATTTATTATGTATGCAACCAAAGAATAATAATCTATGTGTATTGTTTCTTTTAGGTTTTAAGGAGGCGCAAGTGATTAGATGTTCGCCTCTCACCACTCGAGTTCGCATCTCGGGTACTCCATGTGAGGTGTATGATTATATATTTTAAACGATTCATAGTGAATATGTTTTTAGATAATTAAAGATTGGCCATCGCATGCCTACAGTATCTCATCGTCTACTTATTAATAAAACAATTATCTAAAGAAATAATTAGTGTAGCCATATATGAAACCCTGTCATCCAGTTTATTGTTGTGCCTGTAATATTTGAATGGAAGATGCATTTTAGCTTTAAAAACATATTTTCCTTAAATCTATTGATTTTTTCCTCACTTATAAGACAAATGTCGGGAACCTTAGGGCCCAACGATCCCCGAAAATCATCCGCCATCATCATCATCCTTATCTTTATCATCACCATCCTTCACCGATATGGAAAGCCACGGGAGCTACTACACCTATAATTCCGTAGTAAAGCTGCAAGCATAGCATGAAAATGCTATGATTGCAGTGAAAGACCTGCCCTCGGGCAGAATTACTATGGATGGGTGGAATCTATTGATGACAATAAGATTTTTTTAGGACTAGTTTACTAATTTTCTACAGGGGGCTTCACAAGTTAATTTTCCTCAACATTTCACAGCCCCGTTTTAAACTAGTTCTTGAGAAAATTGAACAAGTAGTGTGGTTTTTTTACGAATTACCGTATTTTTAAAAAAATTAGTTCACATTGAATTACTTAATATAATTATCAAAAATATATTTTAAAGCAGAATTTGCTCTTAGTTAACACATACGTTTGTATTAAACCCAGATAATTAGAATCAGAGATATATTTGTTTGATTATGTATTAAGTTTTAACCCTCTTCACAACCTTAGAGCGCGTCGTTAAATAAAATACTGTCCGCTCAATTATCTATCAAAAAATGCGTGAAAAACAAATGTAAGAATTATTTACAAAATTATAATTCAAAAACGCCCGCCGCTGTGGTCTCGAGGTAGCGTGCTGCCTGGCCACACAGCGGACCCGAGTTCGAGTCGCGGTCGGAACAAGTTTCCTGGGTGGAGTTTTTTCGGGATTTTTCCTCACCTTTAAGACAAATATCAGGAAACATCTAGGCCCAAACGGTTCCCGAACACCATCATAATCATCAACATTCATATCGTCTTAGATTAAGTTTATCATCATCATTATCACCCATCATATCATAGGAGGCAGCGTAGCTCTGCCTTCCAGGCACCGCAGCCTTAAACGTGGGTTTACAATTCGGCAATACCAGGAAAAAAAAACACCTGAAATGTCGAAATGACAACCTGGGGCATTGAATGAGCACACACTATTGAGTAATACTAAGAAATTTAGGACTGGAAGTAAATATCAATAAAATTAAATATACAGTCACACGTAGAAATACATTATATAATGGAAATGGACAGCTAATGACAAATAAGGGAAATTATGAGGAAGTGGCTAAATTCAAATACCTAGGAACAATAATCACAAATAGGAATGAGATGCACAAAGAAATTTAACATAGGCTCAATTCTGGGAACGCGTGCTATTATGTATTACAGAGACTTTTGATGTCCCAACTCCTTTCAAAGAACGTTAAACTGAAGATATATAAAACTATTATTCTACCAGTTATATTATATGGATGCGAAACATGGACTCTTCTTTAAGGGAGAAAAGCAGATTACGAGTATTTGAGAATAAAGTCCTTAGGAAAAATTTTGGACCGAAGAGAGATGAACAGACAGGTGAATGGAGAAGACTACATAACAATAATGTACATGGTCTTTATAGGAAGCCAGATATAATAAGAACAGTTAAGTCTCGTAGACTGCGATGGGCAGGACATATGGCACGTATGGGGAATGAAAGACTTGCATGGAAGCTTTTGTAGGAAAACCAGAGGAAATAAGCCCAGTTGTAGACCAAGAATGCGGTGGGAGAATAATATTAACTATGATTTGAGGGGAGTAGATCATACAGGGGATGATTGGAAATCATTAGTTCAGGGTAGGATGATGTATGGGAGGGCTTATATCCGCGCGGCCATGAACCTATGGGTTCGATAGTGTCAGTGAGTAAGTATATAAGGGGCTTTGAATGAAATGTTCTTCATCAAGGAACTGCATAAACCAGGGAAATTCTCTGCAAGTCGAGTGTATGGTCCTTCTTTTGTTGGTTTACGGAATACACATTTATTTTGTTAAATTGGAGAATCTCAGATTATTTAAACGTAAAAGCTAATAATCCATGACATTAAGTTAATCCATTTGCATACTATATACTTGAAACAATATCTACCAAGACATATTTCATTACTTTATTAAAAATATCAAATAGGTTAAAGTTTTTATATCTCATATGATACATTTTTAATTTAATACTTTATTAAATTGTTGGTATACGTTACAAACCAAACATTGCGGTTGCTGATGTAAATTTTTAATTTCATTTCTAATAGTCGGATTTCGTTGATTTTTAGAAATCACTTTCCTCGAATTATTTTAATATCATATACAGACTTTGTTATGAAAAATCCAAATTTGCGACCGCTATAGTATAATTTTTAATTTTCGTTTCAAGGTAACTCTTATACCTAATAGTCCAGTTTTTCTGGTTACAGAACTTTTTTAATTTATTGCTTTATGCCAAATTTGGTTTCGATTAAACAAAAATTGAGGCTGTTAGAGAGTTAACGGACACATGGACACACACATATATATAATTTAAATGTTTTTTTTTTCGTTCGTATTTTATGCGCTGCCATACCGTCGATCCGATGTAATGGAGCTTTTTGAAAAAAAATCAGAAGTTTTCTTGGGAACATTATAGGCTATAAAAATCACCCTTTGTAGTGAAAAACACAACTTGAAGCAGTTTGGAATTTCTGCCCCTCTTTGGAAGCCATTTGAAGCAATATCTAATTCCGCCCCGTTTTGTGGCGTCAATTTGAAGAATGTGTTTGTCCAAAATAATAAATCAGAATTACTGGTTCTGGTTGGGTTTGATTTTCCGGTAGAGCTAGATTCTTTTCTCAGGGTCGAAATTGGTACACAGGATAGGAAAACACTTCACAATCATAAGATCATTGATAACTGTTTCTTGTAGAAATAATTCCACATATTATTAACTTTGTAGTTTCCCAGCAGATTAAGTATATTTAAGTGAATTATTCTTCACTATTAACTAAAATAAATTCTTTTCTTTTCTGAAATCAATTACATTTTTTTTTTTTATCAAGAGAGCTCTATTTAGTTCTATCTTTGTTGAATGTTAGATGCAGACTCCTAGAATAATTCTGTTATAATATTAAAGAACATTTATTACATCACATGATTTTAAATTAAATTCTATTGGGGTTTAAAGGTCCATTAAATACCATGTTTAAATTTGATGTGGTTCAAATCAAAAAAAATTAATTGTTTTTAACATCCAATCAGAATTTAGTATGCTTTTATTTTAAAATATTAAGTTAAAGCAGGTGTTCTTATTACAGTTATAACAGAAAAGCTTTATATTTCAAGGCAACAATGACTTAAGACACAATTTTAAAAGCATTATTTAGAAAGACTGTTATATAATACAATTTCTTTAATTGTTATTGAGACATTTTTATTCAACAATAAACAACAATTAATTATTTAGATGTTTTCTCTTTATTTAAATTATATTTAAATATTAAAAAGAATTTTAACATTAAAATTATCAACTTAAACTTTCATATTTAATATGATATTAAAATACTGCTATAAATGCCCCTGATGATTTTTGTTTTGTTTCCGGTAGGAAGAACAAAAGAAAAATGATCATTCCCCCAAGAAAATATTAATTTAATTAATAATTTTTTTTTTAAGTACTTATCTGCTTGGAATAGTTATACATTTACATATACATACAATGACATTTAACACTTTACATATCTTCATTTTTCCTAAAAATAAGAAAATTGAATTGACCACAATGTTATACATTTTTTATTATAGAACACAATATATCAAAATAAAATTACAAATATTGTTACAACAATCAACATTTTTTTTCAATCTTACATACAATCTTCAAATTATTATAATTGCATCTTGTTAAAAGTATAATTCTAACAAAAAAATCTTATCATCTCCTTTCTTTGACACACTATTCTGCTTCAACATATCTTCGTTACATTCATTTCACATGTTCTATTTTCATAATATAACATTCGTGTTTTTTAGCAACATATTTTAATTTTTTTTTCAATAGAAAATATCAACTTGTCTTTTAAATTACACATTTGAAATTTTCTTTTTCTTCATTAGATCTTACGCTACATGTATTTTATTTATTTTATTTTTTTTTTCAGGCTACATATCTCAATTTCTTTTTCATTGGATCTCACGCTACATATCTCAGCCTTCTTAATTAGGGGTACACATTTTAGAGTCAAGTCGTCTGCTTGTTTACTAATGCTCAGCGGAATCGGTCTGCTTTTGATCTTAATCGGTTCATGTTCTATGACCTTGAACGAGTATTCAAAACAATTGCACAATCCAGGCTTCTTTGAGAATGAATTTTTATTTTTCATCAAAACATCATATAGTCTATATTTCTGTTGTTCAGAAATTCCATGTGTATTGGCTACCTTATCTCTTATCTGTTGGCAAAAATCGTCTTCCTCATCATCTACCATGCACATGAGAAGAGGAATTTCATTGTTTTCTATGCAATCAGCACATTCATTTACACACTTATAATCGTCAATATTATTTAATAAATATTCAACTGTGGAATTATCACACAGGAATTCATTAGTATACACATGAATATCTTCATTCATGGTTTCTTGGGTCACATCCCCATCTTCATTATTTCTATCACATTCTTCTACATTTATGTTTTCAATGAAAATGTGCTCATCTTTTATCAAATTTTCTTGTCTACTAATATTCTGAATCTCCTCAAATTCTCTTCTGCAAATGGTACGACAATTCTATTATTTGTCTCGTTTACTTAAAGACACATTATAATTCTCAAAATCCAATGATAGCTCTATACTGATCTAACATGTCACATCCAATTAACATATCACATGATAAGTAAGGTGATACTAAACAAATAACTTTAAATTTAGTCGAACAGATATTTACTTCTAATAAACATTGAAGTCTAATGGGTAACTTCTTCTTTCCAATCGCTAGGGTTGCAATATACTGCCACAAATTCTTACTGTATTGATCTTATTTCCTCTAGAAATTAAGGTATTGTAAAATTTCTGATCAATTATTGTGTTAGAACATCCACTATCTGCAATTACCAATAATCTCCAATCCGCAAATATTTAATTTTTAGTTTAGGTGGACGACCAATAATTATTCATTTCTCTAGTACATGTTCTATTTAAATTCTTCATTCTCCTTGGAAATATTTATATTATTACTAATTTCTCCTTTATTACCATTATCATTATTAATGCTAACCATATCTGTTGGTTTAAATTTTGATAAAATATCTACACGATCGAAGCTATTGTTGACCCCTAATTTTAGACAAGTTGAGATACGCAACGGAGTCCCTGACGTATCTAATTGGCATTTAAATTCTGAGGTATTCTATTCACCTCAGCTTCAACTCTGTTGTTACTATTTAACACAAGCTCAGGATTATTAATTGAATTTATTCTAGTATCATGACGTCTGACACCATTTTCATTTTGAGTGCTTGTATTATTTATACATTCTTGCCTACCAAAATATCCTTCTCTTTGGTTATTATAAGAGAATCCATTAGAATAACTATTACGTCTACGTTTCCTTCTATGGGGTGATGTCCAATTTCTATCATTACCTTCCCCAGAACTTTCTACATTCATAAAGTTAATTTCTCTCCTATCATTTCTATTCTGAAAATTTCCAGAATTATTTACAGTTCTGTCATTATAAGGTCTATTCCTATAATTATTTCCATTTGGTATGCCTCTATTTGCTTGGGCGTTCCTATTCCTATTATAATTATCATGAAATTGTTTTTTCACATCTTTATTATGATCATCGTAATTTTTCTTTTCATTGTTCTCTGCCCCTACACCCAAGAAAATTTTTGTTGGAATTTTCTTGTCCATTCCAATTAGCTCTCTTGTTTGTGATCTCAACTTCTCTCTTATTTTCTAATAAGGATAACAACTCTAACATGTCTGAAATATTTTGAGGTCTAGCAATAATCAAGTGATATTTAATTTCATCTGGGTAATGATGGGATATTAAAGACAATAAAGATTTTTCATCAATAGGTGGTTGGAGAAGTGCAGCTATCCTTGCTTTTTCTAGAGAAATACCCAAGGTAACTATGATCTGTTTTAGGATTATATTTACCACTGGTAATCTCTAACCTAGCTTTATTTTGTCTTTCATGACCCCAATAGTAATTCATAAAAGCACTTTTAAATGTATTATAATCCATCGAGTCATGACATGCTATTTTGAACCAAGATTCTGCCGATTCTTTTAATGACCTTTACACAAACATCATTTTATATTGCTCACTAATATATTTAATTGAAAATATTCCTCTATCTCTGTAATAAAATCAAGAGGACTTTGGCTAGAGTGATCTGAAAAACATGGTAAATTTATTTCTGACAATAAATTTGTTGGAATTTTAGAATTTTGCACAACATTTGAGATTGACTCTCCATGCTACATTCTTCTGATTTGTCAAACTTATTTTCACTTACACTAGTTGACTCTTTACTCTTATTCACAATTAATTTATATTTATTTTCCTAAATCTGTAAATTTTTCAGTCCAATTTCCCATCTTTTCATTTACCACTTCTTCTAGTTTTCCCTACCTCACTTTTGGAATTATTTATTTCTTTTTCAACCTTGCTTTCTAAATTTTCAATTGTACTTCCTAAATTTTGAACTGTACTTCCTAATTTATGAAGCTATCTTTACATTGCATCATCAATTTCTGAAATTGATTTTACTACATCATTTACTCTATAATCTAATTGCTTAATTTCACTATCATGTTTATCTTTCAAATCTAGTATATTTTGTTTTCTACCCTGATTTGATTTAAATTACATTCAATTTTTAATTGTTCAAATCTTTCTTCTACCCTAACACCAAATATTTCAAATTTATCATTCATTTCTTTCCTAAGTTCCAAATTATTTTCATCTATTTTCTGACTAAGTTAGGAATTATCACTTTTTAATTCGTCCATTTTCTGATTAATTTTAAATTTTCACTTTTTAAATTCTTCATTATTACTATCCATTTTTTCACTAAGTTTAGAATTATCACTTTTAACTCCTACAAACATGGTCATTCATCATGATTATAATGTCATTCAAAGCTTGACTATTATTATCATGATTAACATCACTTTGTCCCGTATTAACAGATTCACTTGTCGACATATTACTGTCCTATTTACATTATTTCCCTCTGTATTCGTTCGCCATTTCGATATCTTCTATATAAAATTTTCTTCTATTCTTAAAATCACATCAATGCACTTTCACTATTAAAAATTTTTGTATTTTTTTTACTTACATTCGTCGCTGTGTACTAACTCCGATCTCGTGTATAGGCACCTGTTTTGATTTTCCCACGATGTTCCTGGTTCCTTGATGCATTAAATTCTTGTAGTTCCAGAAAGTGCAATGCATCTAGTTGAATGATGGTGATTCAGGTTGTATGATGATTCGGCCCGCGTTGGAAGCGTCATTTTGAAGCAGTTTGGAATTTCTGCCCCTCTTTGAAGCCATTTTGAAGCAATATCTAATTCGCGCCTTTGTTGTGGCGTCAATTTGAAGAAGTATTTGTCCAAACTAATAAATCAGAATTACTGGTTCTGGTTGGGTTTTGATTTTCCGGTAGAGCTAGATTTCTTTTCTCAGGGTCGAAATTGGGTACACATGAATAGGAAAACACTTCCACATCCATAAGATCAATTGAGAACTGTTTCTTGTAGAAATAATGGTCCACATTTTTGTCACTATGTAGTTTTCCCAGCAGATTTAAGTATATTTAAGTAAGTGAAATTATGTCTTCACTATTAACGAAAAATAAATGTCTTTTTCTTTCTGAAATCAATTACATTTTTTTTATCCAGAGAGCTCTATTTAGTTCTATCTTTTTGGAATGTTAGATGCAGACTGCGGTAGAATACTTCTGTTATAATATTCAAGAACATTATTACAGATCACAAACAAATGATTTTAATTTAAATTCTATTGGGTTAAAGGTCCTTTAAATACCATGTTTAAATTTGATTGGTTAAATCAAAAAAAATTAATTGTTTTTTAACATCCAATCAGAATTTAGTATGCTTTTATTTTAAAATATTAAGTTAAGCAGGTGTTCTTATTACAGTTATAACAGAAAGCTTTATATTTCAGGCAACAATGACTTAAGACACAATTTTTAAAAGCATTATTTAGAAAGACTGTTAGATAATACAAATTTCTTTAATTGTTATTGAGACATTTTTATTCAACAATAAACAACAATTAATTATTTAGATGTTTCTCTCTTATTTAATTATATTTAAATATTAAAAGAATTTTAAAATATAAAATTATTAACTTAAACTTTCATATTTAATATGATATTAAAAATACTGCTATAAACTTTTTGGCCGCTAAATGGCTTACGCTGCTTACTTAAACCATAACAAATACACCTAATTAATGTGCACAGAATTGAATATCTCAAAAACCTCTACAAAAAGTCAGAAACAGTAAAATATATCTTTTACGGATAAATCACAATAACCATTTTTTATCTTTCTTTGCTGCCAAGAAGATCGGGATAAGTAGATTCCCGAGCAACGCCGGATAATCAGCAAGGGCATCTTAAAATATGCTTAATTACGATATAAACTTATAATTATTTTCCTTCTACTTATTCAACTAGACATAAAAACACACTAATGTTCGTCTTTCAACTCATTTATGCCAAGAAGATAGGGATAAGTAACATTCCCGAGCAACGCCGGGTAATCAGCACATGGTATCGAAAATAGGCCTAATTGTGATATAAATTTATAATTATTTTTCCTTCTACTTATTCAACATAAATCATAAACATAATAACTTTCATTTATTAACGCGTAGCAGCGCACACCGGATAAATTTCATCGGAATTCGATAAAACTGAAGTCCACTCATTTCATTGTGGCATCACTTTTTAGTTAGAGTATGTTATTAAATTTAAAATGATTATTTGAGAGCACGTGAGAGTACTTGCGGAGTTTTGAAAATAATAATTCATGTTCAACGACAGCGCATGCTCAGTAAGGGATATTGCGGTGGTTATTGAACCAAAACTAGAAAGTTTTTCTCTAAAATAATGCAAAAAATATATTTGTCTTAACATAATAATTAAATATCTGAAGATAATAGAATTGTTCATGTCTATTGCTTCAATACAAATATTAAACATTTGCACTATTTACTTTGCTCCTTATCTCTACAGTTTAATTCTCAGAATGAGGGGAGTAATAAGTAAATAAATCTCTGATTGCAATTTCCTGACACTGTTATTTGTTTTGCATTAATTGAGGACATATTTAGCTCTTAAAATAAATATCGCATGTCCTCTAAAAATTGTCATAAACATAGAGAAAAGGTGTTTGGAGATTTTTCATGTACTTACTGATGCATATATCAACACAACATTTCTTCATTATTACAATTCTCCTTTATTATTCAACATTATGTTTAGTTCGCTATTTATGGTTACAAATAAAAGTGAAATTTGATTTAAAATAATTATTATATAAAGAGATTAAGAATGTTGTAGATGATAAAAGGAGTACATTTCTGAAGTGGTTAACTACAAAGAATTTGACAGCCAAAATAAAGTATAAAGAAGCTTAAGCAAAGGTAAGAAAGAAGGTGGCAGAAGAGTAGAATAAATATCGAGAAAAGAACGTGCCATAGAATTCAGAGTTATATTGGAGGAAGAAGGTGTTCAGAGGCGCTGGAGGACATTGTCAAATTTAAGGAAGCCAGTACACAATAAAATAAATGTTCAGGGAAATTTCTTTAAATGAATGGAAATTACATTTTAGCAAGCTATTGACTGAAGATCGTTCGGAATTTATAAGTGAAATTGTAGAGAAAACTGATTATCAAAACAGAAACGTGTGTACATTTAAATATTGAGAGAGAGTAGAGATAGCAACTGATAGTTTAAAAAATGGAACGGATTGTGGAGAAGGGGTACAACACCACAATTAATTAAATATGGAACAAAAAATGTAATTATCAAGGTGCCTTTTTGAGAGATGCCTAAATGGAGAAGATGTCCCACTAAATGGAAAATTGGATTGTTATCAATCACTCATAACAAAGGAAGAAAATATGAGTGTAATAATTATAGAGTAATCATCGTAATTAATGTTTTTGAGCCGTATATATGGACAAATCATCAAACACTATTTGGAAGAAAATTATAAACATAAGGAGAATGAAGAACAGGCAGACTTTATGTCTGCGAGTTCTACAATTGATCACATATTTGTGGTAAAACAATTGATTGAGTAAACTAATAATAATAAGCAACACGTTGATTTCACATTTGTGGATCACATTTGTGTCACGTTTGTGACACCGTATCGTTACAAAAGTTGTGGGAAGCATTAGAAGATATGGACATAAACGATACATTATTAATGCAATAAAAATGTGTATAAAATGCAGTATCTAAAATTAAAATTGGAAAATGTGTATCAGAATAAATTAAAGTAACAAAAGGCCTTCGTCAAGGTTGTAGCATATCACTCACATTATATAAGATGTTTATACATAAAGCACTGTCAAAATGGAGCAAAATATGTTCAGGAATGGGAGTACCAATTGGAGATGGATCAACGGATACAATATATACACAGTTATTTGCGGATGACCAGTTGCTGGTCAAGAATATTGCTCAAAAATATGAAGACATGGAGTATATGTTCAGAAAATTATTTAACGAATACGATAACTGGGGTTTTTAAAATAAAATAAATAAAATAAAACATTTTATAGGGGATGTGGAACAGAAACTATAAAGATTTGATATTTGGTTTAGAAGAACAGAAGGGACTTATACTTAGAAGCATTGTGAAACAAATTTAAGAATTTGGGGGTCTAAAGTAGATAAAGAGGATAGATACAAAATCCCATATTAAGAACAGCACGTAAATTAAAGGTAGAGCCAATACCCCCCAACCATGATAAGTAAAAATAGTGGGGTATGAGACAACATATATAACTAAGAAAAATTAAGTTACAAATATATAGTTCAATAGTGAGAAGTACTGTCGCATATGGAGCTGAAGTTTGGAAATTTAACAAAAACTTAGAACACAAACTTATGTCAATGGGAATGGATTTCTTGGGGAGAGCAGCAAGATGTTCAACATTGGAAAAAAAAGTAATATCATTCGATAAAAAATGAATATTAAATATTCAATAGTAGATTATATAAGATACAAGAAATTAAATTGGTATGGGCATGTATACGACGAATACAAGTAGAAAGGTTCCCAGAAAAACATTGGAAAAGAAAGAAAGAAAGAAAGGAAGACCTCGAAACTCGTGGATGCAAAAAATAAGAACTGGAATGAGAACAAGAGGACTGGAAGATATGGAGTGAATGGACAGAGACCTGGAAACGGAAAATAAAACCATAGGCACAGAAAGATGTAAACGTTGAAAATCTGCATATAAAAAAATATATTTTCAGGAAAAAACTAAAATAAAATTAATAGGTCACTTTTTTTATATTAATGTGGTGATATTTCGAGTAATAATATGATCCTTCCATCTATTCTACTTAATTTTATTTCCATTCCAATACATACATACAATAGGAATAGGTAAATTAGTTACTAACATAAATAAAATTGTTTTTAGGAAATCACAAATTCCTGTGAAATATATCTTAAAAATGCGAGACGTGGTTACTTGTGCCAGACTGTTACGATCTCTCAGTTAATTTTTTATTGTGAGTCTACACGTGTTAGCTCTTTTTAATTCTTCTTAAATATTTACAAGTAATTTCAATTTCTCCAAACCATCATCATTGTACGAATACTTTTTGAATGTTTGGTTTGCCCTGAACAACTTTAATTGTCTTTATTTTAGAAATAATTGGATTTCCAGGTTGAAACAAATATAATCTGCTAATTTTTTCATGGAGAAAATTACAATCCTTTAAAAATCACCTCATTTATTTTATAATAATAATAATAATGATGATGATGGTAATAATGATAATATTAATAATAATAATAATAATAAATAATAATGCCTTTATTTTACCTGGTACAGTTAAGGCCTTAAAGCCTTGTCAACCACTGAACTAGGTTGAAAAAATACAAAATATTATTCTTACATCTAAAATATAATATAAGATTTATCATTCTTTTTGACATTTCTTATTATCATTGCCTTGGTCTTCCAATTCGAGATTTTTCTCGATAGCTTTTTCGATTATGGAATGCATAGAATCGTGTTTATATTGGGTATAACCAGTAATCAGGTATTGATTCGATTTTCGAATCCTTTTTAAAAGCAAACATATATTGAAAGAATTAGGCCTATTTGTTATTTTGCTATCCGCCAGCAATTTTCTGGGCAAAATACGAAGTCAGAATCTCTACTACTGTAGTCAGTCACTATTTATAAAATTTTTAGACCAACGAGAGATGAACAGGACAGGCGAATGGAGAAGACTACATAACAGTGAGCTACATCATCTTTATGGGAAACCAAACATAATAAGAACACTTAAGTCACGAAACTGCGGTGGGCGGGACGTCTGGCACGAATGAGGGGTGAAAGAGTAGCATGCAAGCCTCTTGTAGGCAAACCAGAGGGAAAACGCACAGTTGGTAGACCATGAATGAGATGGAAGAGTAACATTAACCATGATTTAATGGAAATAAGTTATACAGGGGATGAATGGAAAAACATTAACTCGGGTTAGGGATGTATGAAGAACTTATTCCGTGCGGCCATGAAGCTACCGGTGTCAGTGAGTTAGAGACTGAAATGACATACTCATACACAGGGTGTATCATAAAGGATGCGCAAAACTTATATGGTTGAAAGTACACGATAATAGAAGCAACAATATCCCAGTAAACATCGGTCCGCAAACGAGCCCTTTGCGAGATAATTACGATGTATGGTTACAAGCCGCCACTGACGTCATTTTTGTAACATCTACTAGGAGATTATCTCATTGGGCCACACATTCTTCCACGAAAACTTAATGGACGGAGGTACCTTAGATTTCTGCGGCGGTCATCTTCCAGGATTGCTTGAGGATGTTTCCCTTCAGCAACGTCGGAGTTTGTGGTACATGCACGACGGAGCTCTGGCACATTTTGCTGCTGCTGTGAGACGGCATCTAACGTGCAGATACGGCCAAAGATGGATAGGTCGAGGCGGATCTGTACCTTGGCCTCCAAGATCACCTGATCTAAATCCTTTGGATTTTTATGTCTGGGTCACCTCAAAAAGCGAAGTGTACAGCCACACCCGTTAAACACGATTGAAGAACTGGAGCAGAGAGTTGTACATGCTTGTAAAAAATTCAGAAATGATCCAGAGGTTTTCGAAAGAATTCGACATTCATTGCAGAGACGAGCTCAGTATTGCATCCAGATACAAGGAAGACACTTTAACATCTGCTTTAACAGGTAACCCATAAGTGAAGTGAACTGTGAAATGTGAACTAAATGAGATGAAAAATTAATAGTAAAGTCTAAATTCAAATAAATTTGTACTAACTAGGACGATGCTTACAATGAAGTCAGTGGCTGCTTGTAACCATACATTCGTAATTATCTCGTAAACGGCTCGTTGTGGACCCATGTTTACTGGGACATTGTGCTTCTATTATCGTGTACTTTCAACCTTGTAAGTTTGCGCAATCCTTTTTGATACATCCTGTGTATGTATTTTTCGGCAGGCTCCACAACTTAGATTAGAATGGGCTTCTGAACTGTTTTTGTGTGAAATTTCCAGTCTTAGATCCCATTTCTTCTTTCTCTCAAGTCTATCTACATTGTTTTGCCATATATATTATTTTTGACGCGCTAGTGGGCCCATTTTTTCTGTAAACAAACCCGGAATGTGTGAAAGAAAAGAAAGTTCGAGATCGTTAGCCAGCAAACTTCAACCATTTGGAACGGAAGTTCACCCCAAGGAAAAGTTAAGAATCGCTCTAGCGGCGGGAATTTTTTATTTCGTAACAATACTCGACATATGTAATTTAAATAAAATGGAAAATGACATTATCCAATAATCACCGAAATCCAACCAATAGGAGGGCAGTTTACCACATAGTCGAACATTAAATTACCCTTTTGATAGTTTGCGAAATAGAAGGTACATTTTTTAATACTTTATATCTTATATACAAACTTTCAATGCGAGAGAACCAAAATTGCGCCAGGCAGAGTATTGATAATTTTCGCACTAAAATTTCAGTTTTCATGTCAAAACCCTCTCTTAATGTTCCGAAAAAAACTAGCTCAATGAGAGGTTGTTATTCAAATGTTATTTATGAGTTCGTCTACCGCTATTTTCTTGAGGTAGCGTGCTGCCTTATTACGCAGCAGGCCCGGGTTCGATCCCTGTCGGGACAAGTTTCCTGGGTGAGGTTTTTTCGGGATTTTTCCTCATCTGTAAAAAAATGTCAGGACACTTTAACCCGAAGCGGTCCCTGAACACCAACTGGTCGGCATTATCATCATTTATCATATTCCCCTAATGAACTTAGATTAAGTTTATTTTAAAGTCTCTCTTGGTAAATTATCACCATCAACATCACCCTTCAGACCATCTAAACAGCGTAACTCCGCCTTCTAGCACCCCAATCTCAGAAAGGGGGTACGCCATTCCAGGAGAGAATACCAAAATGTCATAATGATAACCTGGTGACATTGAGTAAAAAGAACTAACGAGTTTAGTTGAGAGAAAACAAACACAGGTTCAGCTAAAATATTCTTAAATTTCCGACTTCAGGTAAATCCCCAATGATAAGATTTAGCGGATTTTTCTAAAATACCTGTCACCAATCATAGCAATAGCACGTACTAAGTTTTGTTGCGAAAATTGCTCCCGCTACAGCAATTTTTAATTTTCGTTTTAGATTAACATCTATTCTTAATAGTGCGATAAGGCTAATTAACGAAGCTGACGTCAATTTTGTCAACTGTTTCCAACATACCGAGTTTGGTTTCGAAAAAATAATTGCGGGTGCTAGATAATTTATATATATGTATGTAATATGTATGTAAATATATATATATATATATATAACAATGGCGGTTTCCAACACCACAGATGAAAGAGGATGGACCACATCAATAGAATGGATAACAATAGAATTCTGAAACAAATTCATTACAAACCACTAAGACGAAGAAATGTTGGAAGACCCAGTAAAAGATGGACAGACCAATTCTAGCATGAGATCCTTAAGGTCTAATCCTTGATGATTATATATATATATATATATAATATATATATGTGTGTGTGTGTGTGTGTGTGTGGGTGTGTGTGTGTGTGTGTGTGTGTGTGTGCGTGCGCGCGCGCGTGTGTGTGTGAGGAAAATGTTCGATGTATGGTGGATAGGATCGATGAAGATTTTTTTTCAATATATTTTCATGAGAAAAACCTAAATATATTTCAATCCTTCATAGTTCGGTATACAAGTCACTGTGGCACGACTGTATTGTATAGCCCTGTGTTGAGCTGTTAATTTGTTTTGTCATAAATATCTTGTGATATCACGCCTCTTCCTTCACGCGAACTTTCTAGCGATAATCACTAGATTAGTGAATGACATTGCTTGGCAAAAACCCCAACCGGTGAAGTACCAGTACTTCCCCTCAAACCTATTTCCTGGAGCACGACCTCCCAATTCATCTATATAAATACACGTTGAAATCCATTTTCATCACAAGTATATTCATCTCTGAATTACAAACATGAAGGTCACGGCTATTGTTGTTCTACTCGCTGCATGTGTTCTTCTGTCTGCGGCAGCGCCTCTCCAAGACGAAACAGGTACTTGTCTGTACAGCCAGAAAGTTCACAATCTGTAACCTTGTCTTTCTTTAAAACTGCAGAAAACTAATACATTCTATTTCTATTATGAAAACATTGATTAATGAATTTTATTTGTTTTATTGAAAATTGAAAATTTAGTCAATAAGGTAACATTATATAATATGTACGAGTATATAATTATGTCCACCGCTGTGGTCCTCGAGGTAGCGTGCTGCCTTGTCACGCAGCGGGCCCAGATTCGATTCCCGGTCGGGACAGAGGCTCCTAGGTGAGGTTTTTTCCTCACCTGTAAGACAAATGTCAGGAAGTTTAGGGCCCACACGATCCTCGAAAATCATCCGGCCATCATCATCATCATCCTTCACCGGGTGGAAAGGAACAGAAAGCTACCACACCTATAATTCCCTAGTAAAGCTGCAAAGCATAGCATGAAAATGATATGATTGCCGTGAAAGACCTACCCCGCAGAATTACTATGGAATGGAATGGCAAAAAAATAGTGTTCTTATTAAAAATTCAACCTAGTCCGGATTGAAAATATTTACAAGTAAAATAATAAAACGTCTATAGCAGATTTTATCTTTATATATAAAAATGAGTGTTAGTTTGTTTGTCCTTTAGGGCTCAAAAATTACTTAACCGATTTGAAAAGGGTTTTTTCACTATCATTTAGAGCGTTTTTCTGGGACAGTCAACATATATAACATATTGCCGTACGTTGGGCCGTAGTTACAAAGAAGTGTATCGATGAACTAAAAAAGTAGCTTTTTGGACAGTTAAATGGCTTACGCTGCCTAAACCATAACAAATACACACAAATTAATGTACACAGAGTTGAATACCTGAAAACATTCTACAAAAAAAAAAGCCCGCGACAGCATATGTCCATCTTTATTGATAACTCACAATAACCATTTTGGTCTTTCAGTTCACTGATGCCAAGAAGATCGGGATAAGTAGATTCCCGGGCAACGCCCGATATTATTAGAGGCAGTGGGACATCGCTCGCAATGCCATAGTCCGTTAACGTTCTAGCGGCCTATTTTGTGTTTCATCGAAATCAAATTTGACATTTAGCAATTAATTAAAAACTAGATTCCCGAGGAACGCCGGGTAATTTGCTAGTATATAATAAATACTTCGAAATATAAGCTCGATTGTCAAACTCGATCTTTTTAAAATTAATTCAACTTAAATATATTAACCTATATTAAATGAAAATGTATCTTAATTACAACAACAATCGGCAAGTAAGCACAATCAGTTGTAGAAGTTAGTTTTTACTCTCTTTAACAAACGACTCCCCTTAAATTTAGCAAATAAATTTAGTTTAAAAATGATTTATGCTCAAGTAAAACATGATAATTAAAGTCCAACTCATAATTTACAATGTACCCTCCATGGTATATTTACCATGTGATAGTGGAGTGGCTTCCATGCTTAAATGATCCCGAGAGCTATGCCGCCGCTAACATTGCTGCCGAAAGGGTTACCCACGCCGGACAGGAACGAAGGCGACAATCCAGACGAAAATAAGTATTTTGGTCGAAAGAGTGACGATCTTTTGCTGTAAAAATACAACCGTCAAGAAACGCGGACATCAGTTCGACTTGGGTAAAATTTTCCGGAGGTATTGGAAGACATTAGCTCAGGATAGAGATATATGGAGAGCTTATGTCCGCGCGTCATGAACCTAAGGGTTCGGTAGAGTTAGTGAGTTAGTTAGTTAATTTAAAATATAATTATTGAGGCAATTAAAAATAAACTCAATCACATTAGCCGCCTCCATTATTGGAACCCATACATAGATAGTTTATTGTCTCATAAATTAAGTGTCTTATTTAAAGAAAATTGTATTTGTAATGTTTTCTGACAAAACTCATAAAATTAAAAAAATTAGATTCTATGATTTTGACCTTCCTTTCAGCGAGGTTTATATTATCCCGATTTTTGATGAGAAAAATTCTTTGAAACGAAATTCCACAGCTACAATGTTTTCAATGTTTACGAAATTTTGCGCAAGTAATGGGGCATGGATCGAAACAGAAAGCAATCTGAAGGCGCAAGATCAGAGCGACATACTGGGTGTGGTAGCAGTTGTATTCCTTCCATTTCCTGAAAATTTGTCGTAGTTGTTTATGAAGTAAGGGATCTCGCTTTGTCCTGGAGGAGAACTAATGCTGGAATCTCCGTCTCATAATTTCATGACTCGTTCCAGCTGTTGAGAATCACGTCCGCCTGGAACAAACAGCATTATTATTATTATTATTATTATTATTATTATTAAGATTATTATTATTATTATTATTAATATTATTATTATTACTGCTATTATTATTATTATTATTACTTATTATTATTGTTTATTATTGCTATTATTAATATTATTACTATTATTATTTTTATTATTGTTATTATTATTATTTATATTATTATTATTATTATTATTATTATTATTACTACTACATCTGACACAAGCTAATACTGGTCTCAGTGCTTGCACAAACACGAAGCTGAGTACCCGGCATTTGGACAATTTAACAAACACATACCCTGTAATTAAATGCGAAATAAAGTTGAAACAAAATTGATAAAATGTTTAAATGAATTGTAAGATGGGATTTATGTTTAAGTGATAAGTTTATTATCCCTTATGATTCAGATGTTTTATTTATTAACCTCTCATGGACGGGACGATAAAAAATGTTAGTTTTTTACCATAAAATTCACTAACTAATAAGTTCGCAAGAAAACTCATCAGTGCCATCTGTTGTGGCTCAAGAAGCGTGCATTATGGGGTCATATTGTTCTCGCGCGGAAAATGTCGATAATGCAGGTGACTCCACATATGATATAAAAAGAAATCCTATAACCCAATTGCAGCGCGACGTACTTAGTCCAGTTGTAAATCAAAACCATCCAAGGATCCACTCAAACACACACACAAAACAAATTCATCAAAATCGGTCAAGTCGTTTTTAATTTCGGATTTCAAGAAAACCTCCACTTTTAATTATTTCGCTCATTCTTGGATAATACCTACCTCACTTTATTTAATACGATATTCTGAGTTTCGTTCTGAAACATCAACAAATGTGACCGCTAGACCGATTTTTTAAATTTTCACTTGAGGTGAACTCCTACACCTAATAGTTTTAGAGGGTCCAATTGTGAATCTAAACTATTGAGGGACGCAATCAGACACACACAAAAAAAAATCATCAAAATCGATCCAATCGGTTAGGAGGAGTACAGTGACAAACGCCCATACAGAACAATTATATATCTTCTTCTTCTTCTTCACTCAGTTTAGGCTTATTTACTAGCCTGTTCCGGCTCCAAATTGCTGCTCTTTCCATCTTTTCCTTGGTCTTCCCAAGCTTCTTCTCCCTCATGGTGAATAGTTGTATGATGCTTTTGGTATTCTATTCTCAGTCATCCTTGCCAAGTGTTCTTTCCAGTTTGTTCTGTATATCTCTATTGTTGAGTTTAATGCGTCTATTTTTAGTTGTTGTCTTATTTCTGTGTTGTTTTTTTTTTGTCTGTTCTTTGATATCCTGCTATTGGTCTGTGGAATCTCATTTCAGCAGCTTGTATGCTGGCAGATTGTTGTGTTGTCACTGTCCATGTTTCGAATACATAAGTAATAATAGGCACTGCCATTGTCTTGTATAATTTCATTATAGAGTCTTTTCTGGCTTTATTTTTCAAAGTTCTTTTTAGTGTACCTGTTATATAATTAAACTTATTTATTTTGTTATTTATATCTGTTTCTGCTGTGTATGATATTTCGCAACCTAGGAAGTTATATGTTACTACTTGTTCTATTGGTTTATTTTCTAATATTATCTTTGTCCGAACTGGATGAGCTCTCTTGAAGGCCATTGTTTTTTATTTTTGTGGGGATATTTCCATGTTGTTATTTTTTATATTTCATTTAGTTTATATCGCATTCTTTGTAGTTCGTCTTCTGTTTTTTGCTATTAAAACCGGGTCATCTGCAAAGGCTACTGTTTTTATTACTATATTTCCTAAGTTAATTCCTCCAGTCGTCATTTGCTTCCATGATCTTATCATGTCGTCGAAATAAATGTTAAAAAGAGTGGTTGATAATGGACAACCTTGTCTAACTTCTCCTGTTATATATATTGGTTCCCTTTGATTTATTTTTATTTGTGTTTTCTCATACATTTTCTTAATTACTGCTATCAGGTGTAGTGGAATTCCTTTTTCACTTAATATGTTCCATAATGTTGGTCTAGACACTTTATCAAAGGCCTTCTTATAATCTATAAAGAGGATGTGTGTCTCTAAGTTGAATTCTCTTCGCTTCTCTATTATTTGTTTTAAAGTGAATACGTTGTCTGTGCAGCTTCTTCCTTTCCTAAATCCTGTCTGCTCTTCTGATATTTGTTAATCTTTGGTTGATCATTTTTGCATATATTTTGTATGCTGCACATAGTAAGCTTATGCCTCTATAGTTTTCTGGCTTTGTTTTATCGCCTTTTTTAAATATTGAGATTATTTTTCCAATTTTCCATTCTTCTGGTATTGTATTTTGTTTCCAGCACTTGTTATAGAATTTTAATAATCTTTCTTGAAAATTCTTTGGGGCATTTTTTATCAGTTCTATGTTTATATTGTCTATTCCGCATGCTTTATTATTTTTACATTTCTTTAATATTTCTATAATTTCTTGCATCTCTAATTCATCTACTTCTGCATATTGTTCGTTTGTTTCTATGAGTGTTATTTCTTCTTTATTTTGTTTGTCCGTCCACAGTTCTTTATAATAATTTTCTAATTCTATATCTTGTATAGTTAGCAGATTTGTTTTGTCTTTTACTTCAGAATTAAGGCTGTTTATAAATTCATATACTTTGTCTTGTCTTCCGTGTAAATTGTGTTCCATTTCTACTAAGTATCTTTCCCAATGTTCTCTGTTTAATTTTCTGGTATATTTTTTTACTAGTGCTCTTGTTGTATTATATTCTATCCTGTTTTGGTCATTCTTGTTGTTTAAGTATTTTAAGTAGGCCTCCTTTTTATCTCTTACCAATTTCTGGATTTCGGGATACCATTTTTTTAGTTCTTTGTTTCTTCCTCCTACTTTCTTTGTTCCTAATACTTCTTTTGCTGTTTTATGTACGAGTCCTTTTATACTATTCCATTCTTCTTCAATTTCCTTTTTTTGGCTTTTCTGCTTTTGTATAATCTTCTAGCCTTCTTTTGTATAAATCTTGTATCGATTCTTCTTCTAAAAAATTTATTTTATAAAATTCTTGTTTGTTTTCTTCCCTCTTCTTTAATTCTTTATTCCAATTTCTATACCATTTCTTTTGTATATCTATTTTACTAATCTATAGGTAATGGTCACTATGGATATCGCTTCCTCTGAAGACTCTTGTGTCTCTGACTATATTTTTCATTTTTTGATTAACCATAATGTAATCTATTATAGAGCATGATCCTCTCTCACTTCTCGTATATTTATGTATTTCCTCATGTCAACAATTATATATATATATATATATATATATATATTTACCATAACTTTTCTGGAACCAAACAGGCCATATAGCAGTGAATTGAGAAAAGTGAAAAGTAAAGATCGAGTTAGTTAACCGGAAATATCGGACCATTAGGAGTGGAGGAGGTCAATCTGAAACAGAAATGTTTCGTTCGACACAATTTTCCATTTTCGCATCGAAAGTCGGTATTGAATTAAAACCAGAAACATGTTGTCCAAAAATCAACGAAATCCGACCATTAGAAGTGTTTTTACCTGAAATCAGAAACTAAAAATACGCTATAATGACTGGCGCGTTTATTTTCTCACAACAAAACTGGAACGTAACACATGGTTATGAAAACTAATATTAAATTAAGTTTAAATGCATGAGAGTGGATAATTTTTTTTTCAAAAATGACAAATAAGCTGTATCCTCCGTTTATGATTCTTTTCTGCGTACCAAATGTGTTTAGTGGAATCATAAAGACTCTGAATCTCAAATTTCGTGAGAGAATATTTAAAAATGTATCGTAAGGAGCATTTTTTAGAAAATATAAAAAATTGTTTTAAAAATTATAATTCTGAAACTATTCAACTTATAAACACCAAATTTCACAGAAATACTTCTATAAGCACATCATGTATGTTATAAAAATGTTCAAAATAAACAGATGAAAAATAAAAAAAATTGAAATTTAGCAGTTGGTCCCCTAAGTTCGTTAATCAACAAAATCCGAATATTTAGAGCGAGGGTTCACCCGAAATAATTTCATTTCTCTATTTCAGTTTTTTTTATTTTAAATAAATAAAAGAGAGATGTGTTCTTTGTTCCATAATCGTTCGAAATATTGCACTTCTTTGCTGATTTCCTTGTAGTTTGTTCACATATAAATTAAGTTCTACCAATATAAAACTTTTCACAGCTATTTCAACTTTCTAGACCTCACACTAACAAAATCTAAATAGCAATTGTTTAGACATCAGCATTTATAGAAAATCAACCAATGATACAATTACCATTCATAAAAATCCAGACACCCCCACAACAAAAAAATCAGTACCTTATACCAACCTCATTAGCAGAATGAGAAAACTACCACTTAACCAAGTAATTTATAATAAAGAAGTAAAATACATTAAACTTCTAGCCTCCAAAAACGGTTATAACGAAGAAACAATTGATAAATTAATAAAAAACAAATAAAGATAGAAGAATTAATAAATATAACAGCATTAAGGGGGGTGGTAGGTGAAATTTCTATTTTCTACAGTTTGTAAGCTACATACTTGATTGTTTGTACACACATTCATGCTATAATAGGTAATATTATACTGACGTTTCATCCTTCTAGGCTTAAAGGTTTTGAGTTTATGAAGAAAATCCATTCAAAAATTTGCACAATTAAATTTTTAATAAGTCCCATAATGTTTTAGTAAATTTTTAAATTTTTTTTCTACACGATCACTGACGTATTTAGAACAACACCAGGGGGCACGCCGTAGCGTAGTGGTTAAGGCACTGGGCTACAAGCCGGAGGGTCGAGGGTTCAAGTCCCGTTGGGGTCAGGATTTTTAAACTGACCCAAACCCTCTGGCGGCACTATGGCCCTGGGGTCGACTCAGCCTCTAACGGAAATGAGTACCAGACGCTTGTTCTGGGGTAAAGGCGGCCGTCACTGCAGGGCTGGCAACCCGGCTGACATCAAGTGCCGATTGTCTAGAAAAAGTGGGAGCCTTAACCTCCTACTACCCCAAAGGCCTCCTGAGGCCTGTTGTGGGATCACTTTACCTTTACCTATGCATTAACGTTACTGTATCACTACAATATAGGAAGAAAAAATATATACGTCCTCTGCATATGATTTTTTTTAAAATTACTACACATATTTTATTTTTTATTTAAAAAACTATCAACTTTGTTTCAAAATTCATGCATAGAATTATTAGTCATAATGTGTGGACATGCAGTTGAAATTTCGTGCTTCTATCATTAAATTTGTCAATGCTATTTTGATTTGAATGTATTGAAATACAATGAAAATATAAGTGTGGAAAAGCCAATTTGAAAGTTTGCACGCAGTTAAATTAGAATGTAGCACACATGCCCTCCTACAGTCATTAGGGAGACTTACAAACGCCATAGGACACTGAAACTTCACCAACTTATACTTTGAGGCACATAGTATTTTTTAATACAAAAAATGCCAAATTTGACCGAAAATGTCGAAAATTTCACCCATCACTCACCTTAAAATGGGGACATTGATGAAAATAGAACTAAGTACATTGTTACAACTGTGTGAAGTTAGTCTTTCAGTGACGTAATATTCACTCCTCATTTCCACTAGCTCTAAGATAAGGCAGATCACATTATCCTATACAAAGGAATCGGGTAATAAATTGAGAACCTCTTGAGTCACAAACTTTAAAGTTATCATATTCTGATAAAACATTTACTTGGGGTTTTCACGTCTAGAATATGTTAATTGCTCTTATGGAACAATTATTTCTAGTAAACGCGTCTTTTTATGTGAGATTGATTCATTATTTAATTAATTTTTAAATAAATAATTGAATTAAATAGTTTCACCCTAACTTCGTCAAAAAAGAGAGTGTCCGATTTATGAACAAATAAATAAAACACCATTACTGAACGTATAATTATCACACAATTATTTAATACAGTTAGGGGGTAAAGTCAATTACTGGAACAGCGTCTAGAGGAGATGCCACTGAAATAAGCCCTATGAACGAAACTTGTTTTGACACGTACAGCGTGGACATAAAAGAAACGCAACTAATATATCACGTGTAGTATAAAATGTTCTGAAGCTATTGGCGTGTCTGGTCACAATCGATAAAATTCCAAATGTTAATTGTTCTTTAGTAACCACATTAAAATGTTCATTAATTAGATTTAGTAGCAGTAGTGTAAGATAATTGTGCCGTAAAATAATGTTGATGTTGTACTTATGATACGAAAAGAAGAGGGAGATATGTTTCCAGCCTATGGCGTCAAGTGGCAACACCGTTCCCATAAGAACAATACTACTTTTTAGATATGAAAAACCCTAAAATGTATTGTTAGTTTATTAAAATTATGTATTCAAAGAAATAAAGTTTCTTTTTATCTAATTCACCACACATAAACACTGAAGTGGTGCTTTCTTAAAAATCATATCTGCCACTGTAACGTTGTGCAGAATGCGTTTATCTCTCTCAGTAAGTGCACAGTCAGATCTAACTAATAATTAACTGCTTTTGTTTGTTTCAGTGCACGTGAGAGCAAAAAGAGCAACGTGTGACTTGCTCAGTTTTGAAATTGGTAGTTTCAAGCTCAACGACAGCGCATGCGCAGCACATTGCATCAGTATGAGGAAAGGATTTCGCGGAGGCCACTGTAACGGCAACAAAGTTTGTGTCTGCAGGAAGTGAAAACAAAGACATTTGGATCAACAGAATTTATTTAACATAATTATAATTTAATTTACAACTTTCGCAATCATTTTCAGGGATTAGTAGAAATGTCTGTCAAATTTCTGAAATCATATTTATATAACAAGCATAATTCTACAGTATAATATTTCTAAAATGCTGCCAAAAATAAAAACTATCATTACAATTTGTGTTACTTTTTGTATCATTAAGTAAGTACTTTCATTCCGTGCTATATATATATGCAGGGTGTAACAGGACCTCACTGACAAAATGACAGAGATGATAGGCCATATAGAGAGGATCAATTTTTGTGAATGAACATATAGTCCCAATCGCGTCATTTATGAGTTATGCGCAGATGAAGGTGTTCACCCGCAAGGGTCGGAATTGAACATAAACAAATGTACACATATCATTTTATTGAAAAAGGGCATGTTTTTACAATAAGTGTTCAAACAGTCGACTGTCCTGTGCCTCACTGCAATTTGATATCGTCGCCAGCACAAGTTGGCCTTCCTGATATTTTACAACATTACTAGCCAAAACCCGGCGTGCATTGCTACGCCTAAATGAATTAAATATTAAAGGTACATTAATTTGTATGGTATGCGGAGACGAAACAACATGGCGGTTGCTAGTCAGTTTTTAATTTCCGATTTCAAGTAAACCTCCATTTTTAATTGTCGGAGTTCGTTAATTTTTAAATAATACCTACCTCGGTTCATTTTAATAGAATATACTGAGTTTCGTTGCGAAACATTGAAAACTGTGACCGCTACAGAGACTTTTAAATTTTCACTTCAGGTGAACTCCTACAACTAAAGGTTTTAGAGGGTCCAATTGTAAATCTAAACCATCCAGAGACCCACTCAATCACACACAAAAAATTTCATGAAAATCGGTCGTTTTTTAGGCAGTTTTTAATTTCGGATTTAAAGTAAACCTCCACTTCTAATTGCGCATAACTCATAAACGACATGTTTGCGACTATACGTTCCTTCACAAAAAAATGATCCTCTCTGCATGACCTATCATCCCTATCATTTTATCGGCGAGGTCATGTTACACCCTGTAGGCCTATATATATGGCAGTTGGAACGACTTCCCGCTACCTCTTGTGTGAATTGAGAATACTAGGCCTACATATATAAGAAAAATGTATGTTTGTGTTGGAATACTTGAGTGGCTTAGGTGGTTAGAGCCTAAACGTACAAGTTTAGAGACTCGGGTTCAAATCCCGACTCAAGCATCATTTTTTTCTTTTCATATCATATATATAGCTTACATTGCAATTTAATTAATTGTATTAATTTATTAATTGTTATATAACTTATTGAACAAGATACATCGGTTGCATAGTATGATTTGGAGAAAAAAATCCTAATGAATGGAAATAATCGATTCCATAAGAATCTATAAGAAATGAGATTGCACCACTTATATGGAGCATCTCACTACTTTCAACTTCTTACAAAATTCTAACAAATATATTAGTACCCATATTTACTCTCTACATGGATTTAGAAGAAATATAACTAACAAACTCACTGTCACTATCAAACCGTAGGTTTGATATAAGCTCTCCATACACCCCTATCCTGAGCTAAAGTTTTCCAATCATTCCCTGTATAATCTACTTCCTTCAAATCATAGTTAATGTTATTCTCCCACCTCATTATTGGTCTACCAATTGGGCGTTTTCTCTCTGGTTTTCCTTCAAGAAGCTTCCATGCACGTCTTTCATTCCCCATTCATGCCACATGTCCTGCCCATCGCAGTCTATGAGACTTAAACTATTCTTATTATATCTGGCGTCCTATAAAGACCAAGTAGTTCACTATTTAGAAACAAATATATGTTCAATAAAAAAAAAAATTAATATAAGACAAATTTTAGATTAATTTCTAAAATGGGAATAGGCCTATAACAATATAACAACACTGTGCAGTAACTCTATATAGAATTTAAAAAGCAATATAATTAAATTAAAAGGAAGAAGTTGTACAGTACAACTCGAAATTTCAAATAAAAAATTTACTCTAGCAACCGCCATGTTTGCTTCGTCGCCGCAGTGTGTACTATATAATTAATTAACCCTTATATTAATTACGTCGGGTATTCCCTCCCTAGTTACTAATACATTGTGTTATTTAAATTGAGGTGAGTTGTTGATATTCGAATTAATGTAAATTTTATTGCAAGAGGAGACATTTTACTTTCAGTTATTTTTGTTGTCTTAATATAACCCTAATGCACAGTGAGTTATTCAGGAACAGGATTTTAGAAATTAATTTAAAAATGATCAGCCAGAGAGAACAATTTATTGAAGTCTTTTGTAATGAACGGCAAAAAAAATCTTCGTAATAATAAATTCCGTAGACATATATATGAGTATAATTATCTGACATTTTAATTGATTTTTGTTAATAAAATATGTGTCTTAAATGTATATGTTTCAAACTATTCACTCTGAATTGCTTTTTTGAATGAGATAAATGAAAAAAATAAATCACATTTGATACTTTTTTTATGAAGTACATGAAGCAAAATAGAATAGAATTCAGTCATCGGGATCAATATAAGCTTTTCACTGAACGACATAATGAAGTTAGGGAAAACAGAAATATAGTTGAAAATTTGATACGTTGTTTATTGATAGTGTTTGTTGGGAAAAACGTGGGTTATCGTTTCGTGCTCATGACGTGCCTCGAACATCTCCTAACGGGGGCAACAATATAGAAATATTAAAATGTGTTTTTTTTTGCGCGATACTGCGTTTTGTCATATTTAAGTCAACTTCCTATTTTTCAGGATTGCCAACCTAAATAACTATACTGTAATATTACATTTACACCCCTTGCGGAAGTAAAACCACTGCCCTCTATGTATACTATGTACAATGTATATACAAAAAATATCCAAAAGATAGTGTTAAATACATTATATGAAACAAATCATTGAATTTTATTAGAAATCAATTTATAAAAACAATAAACAATAATGTACTTGCGGCCATGTTATCAATAATAATGGTCTCACGGTCTCCTGTACTTTCAACTAATAACATTGCCCATACTGTTAACGTTACTCAATTGTTTATAATGAACGCACATATTTCCAACAAATGTTATTATTTTACTTACTTACTTATCGAACCCGTAGGTTCATGGCCGCGCGGACATAAGCTCTCCATACATCCCTATCCTGAGCTAATGCTTTCCAATCATTTCCTGTATAATCTACTTCCCTCAAATCATAGTTAATGTTGTTCTCCCACCTCATTCTTGGTCTACCAACTGGGCGTTTTCCTTCTGGCTTTCCTACAAGAAGTTCCATGCACGTCTTTCATTCCCCATACGCGCAACATGTCCTGCCCATCGCAGTCTACGGGACTTAACTGTTCTTATTTATCTGGCTTCCTATAAAGACCATGTAGTTCATTGTTATGCAGTCTTCTCCATTCACCTGTCTCTTCATCTCTCTTTGGTCCAAAAATTTTTCCTAAGAACTTATTTCTCAAATACTCGTAATCTCCTTTCCTCCCTTAAAGTAAGAGTCCATGTTTCGCACCCATATAATATAACTGGTAGAATAATATTTTTATATATTTTCAGCTTAACGTTTTTTTGAAAGGAGTTGGGACATCAAAAGTCTCTGCAATGCATAATGCATGCATTTCCAGAATTGAGCCTATGTTTAATTTCTTTGCGCATCTCATTCCTATTTGTGATTATTGTTCCTAGGTATTTGAATTCAGCCAATTCCTAAAAATTTCCCTCATTTGTCATTAGCTGTCCATTTCCATTATATAATGTATTTCTTACGTGTGACCATATATTTAGTTTTACTGATATTTACTTCCAGTCATAATTTCTTAGTGTTACTCATTACTACTATTTATTATTTTGAAAAACACCATCGCGCAAAACATAATATACAATGCATGTTTGTGAAGTGTTTTACAGAATCTAGGAAATTAAAAACATCGCTTTCGCTCGGTTGTAAAGATTTTCCTCTATTCTGTAAATACCACTTGCATCGTAATATACTATTAATTATGTTTCTGACTTACAATCTGTGTTAGAATGTGAAGGTGTTGGCATACTAAACAACGTAGCAGGTTCTGTATCTCAACATTTAATTCGCGAAATAAAAGAGAAGTGTCCGAGGCAACATTCGTTATGAAGCGACAGACATTCCATGAGAGCTCAGTTAGCAACTGTTCTGAGATACGTGACGAAGAAGGAACAATGCAAGAAGGTTTGTGCATTTTAAAACAAATAAATCATGGCTGTACGGCAGATGCTCTCTTTCTGCATGCGACAGATGCCTTGCATAATTTTGATTGTGATACCAAATTAGTGGCACAAACATACGATGGTGCTGCTGTAATGGCAGGCGAACACAGAGGTTTGCAATCTAAACTGAGAGAGCAATACAAAGATGCAATATTCGTTCAGTGCGATGCACATCGATTGAATCTAGTATTATCACAGTCTGCAAGTTATATCAAGCCTAAAATAGTTTCTTCTTATCTCTATCTGGTTAAGGTACTTTTTTTTTTCTAAATCCACTAAAAGGACTGCGGCATTGGATGCAGAGGGAAAGAAAAGATCTCTTTCGGCTGCTCCTACAAGATGGAACTATCAAAGCAGACTGCTAGAAAAGTTTCAACATCACTAAGCTGATATTCAAAACCTATTATATTTGTGTAATTGAAAATGCAGATCAGTGGGATGTGGAGGCGTCATTTTCTGCTCGTGTTCATCTAACCAATTGAGAGACGTACTCCTTATATTGATGACCAGAGACCAGAACTTTGGCAGAATGCCTTTTTAAATGTGTTAAATCTATCTTCAGTTTGAAAGTGAATCTGTATGAATTATTAAAATATAATGATATTGTGAAAAGAAAAATGAATGTCTGAACCAGAAATCGAACCGTAGACCTCTAGTTTCCAAACTAGTGTGCAACCCTCTACACCATTCTAGACTTGGCACAAACATTAATAATTCTTTCCACATATACAAATCTATAATTCTCGTTTCGTCCGCTGTCAGGTAGGTGTCACTACTATCGCCAACGGCCGGCTTCGTTTAGAAGTATCTATATTTGAGAATTTTACACCACCACTTTTATAAGCAGTAAACGATGTTATTTAACATTTTCCAATACTGTTATTTTAACACAGTTCCAATAATGGATCATATTATAATATTGTGAAAAGAAAAATTAGCAGGAATTGAACCGTGGACCTCTAGTTCTCCAGACTAGTGTGCAGCCCACTACACTATTCTAGACTTGGCACAAACATTAACAATTCTTTCCACATTTACAAAACTATAATTCTCGTTTCGTCCGCTGTTAGGTAGGTGTCATTACTATCGCCAACGGCCGGACTTCATTTAGAAGTATCTATATTTGAGAATTTTACACCACCACTTTTGTAAGCAGTAAACTATGTTATTTAACATTTTCCAATACTGTTATTTTAAAATATATAAATAGCCGAAAGCATTTCAATTACTTCATGATTTATTTGAAAAGGCAACAACGAGTGCGGGTCTAACTTAATTTTCTTTCAGTTTTCATTGCGACGTTATTGGGACTACAAGCAATATGCCGAATTCAGTGTTTGTTTACGCAATAAAATGCAAAGTTAAGTTAGTACTTTTGGATCCGACGTATTTTGTACTGACGGTAACGTACTCACATGCGAACAGTCAGTGAACTACGAAAAGAAACATATTATATCGTAACATATCAGTACAATCAAACACAAAAATGCACTTTCCAAGGCTACTAAGAAGAAGATTTCTTTGCTTCCAATAGTAATTACAACATCGAGTCGAAAATCTCAATTTGTAAGTTTTTTTCTAATTGTTTTATTGCCTATTTTAGCTATTTATCATGTCTTTTTTTCTGCCTATTTAGCTACTTATAATGCCTCTTTGCCTGCCTACTTTAAGGATTTATTATGCCTAAACTTCCGGTCTCTGTTGGTGATATAATAGTTCATCGATGTGGATTTAGAAGAAACAGGTATACAACTGATCAGATTTTTAATATGAGACAGATTTTAGACACGAAATGGGAATGTACATCAACTATATATATATATATATATATATATATATATATATATATTTTAATGGCATATGATTCAATTAAGAGGGAGAAGTATATAGTATCCTGCTGGAGTTCGGAGTTTCTAACAAGTTAGTTAGACTTATTTGAATGTGTTTGAATGATACAAAGAGCAGAGTACATGTAGGCAAAGAGTTTTCAAAAACTTTTCAAAATCACAGTGGGTTAAAGCAAGGCGATGCACTTTCTCCTCTTCTATTCAATTTTTATTAGAGCATGCCATCAAATCTTTACATATAGGACGAAGAAGGCCATAACTCAATTGTATTAATAAGCTGCTAGTTTCTGCTGATTATGTAATATTATAAGACAATGGCGAGGGTAAAATAGGGCCGACACTCGTAGAATTTTATGAATAGTCATACAGAGGGGGTAAGAGTCGCTCTTTGCGTAAATATGGTTTCATGAATACCGCTACAATGTAGAGCAGGTAATACTGCCTCAGTCCCCGCCATAGTTGAGAGGTTTAAGAGATCATGCCTTGGTGGATTCTATGTGACGTTCGAAAATTGAGAAATGATATTTTTTTATGTCCTAAATATTTCTTTCCATTCCTTTAACTTTGTTTAACTTCTCACCTTATAGGTACTGTCGCATTTCTCTCACAAGCGACAAAAAATAATAGACTTCGCTTCCATCTATTGTACCGTATGCAAATTTTAACTTTTTGTCTGGGGGTTTATTCTTATATGTTATATCCCTAATTTGACTCTGTTGAATCAGAATATGAGCTTCATTTGTCTCCAATATACAAACGTACACCTTTCAGACTAATTTTTGAGGAATCTATTAAAATTAAATAATTATCAAGAAGACTAAATATATGATAGAACAATATCATCTGATGGTGTATTATCAAATTACGTGTAATTTTAATTGACCTCTCATCCAAGTATTATCTTATTTGCCTACCAGGTGTCTCTTAGAGGCGATGAGTTAACCATTTGTCACCCGCTCTGACATCTGTAACTAAATTAACTTGATTAAGTAATTCTCATAGGGTGTTTCCTTACTCCATGTTGGAATGTAAGGTTCAAGAGTGGTTGCAGCAAAGCTGGAGTTGGTTATTAATATTAAAACAAACAAAATACTTAAATAATACTCGAATATTAATAGATGGGATTACTTTAGGCAGAGCTAGAAATTTACTATATCTGGCACTAACCCTACGTGCCAGTGATACGTAAAAAACAACACTTTTAACGAATGGAATAGATGTTTTATTACACTCACTGGTGTGAATAAAAATACGTCAATATACTGTATACCGTCATTGTTGTACAGAGGGAATAAGAGGCGAATTGGTACTATTGACTGACTTAAAAACATCGACTCATCTGTTATTATTGAAAATGAAATTAAAATGTAAATTTTACTTAAAAGTGATTCTAAGTTGAATAAAGCTTATATAACTGACTGCAAAATTATCGTATGTAGAAAATGACAGTAAAATCTCAAAATTGATACAAACAACACAGAGAGTGTTTTCTTTTCAAGCCTGTACTAGGGTTGTAATGTAGAGTGAGGTTATAAGAGGACAAATAAGTAGCCGTTCCCACCCGCCAGATAACAGTGCGTGAAGTATAAGTGACAAATACTTTGACCCAAAGGATAGTAGCGTTTGATTTGTGCCGTCCACGGCGAGAGTAAGAATCTAGCATTGTTAGTGGATTAAAAATCGGGAGTTGAAATGCCGTGCAGAATTTCGGTATGCGTTTAGCCTTCCATTTCGGAAGGTTCTTCTCTACACCTTTACCCTCCTTATTAGGATATTTCGATGCTAGAAGCTTCAATACCAGAAATGTCTCGATTCGAAGCCGATAAATTTCCTTCTCCGCTCTATATACATACTGCTGCCAGGATGGGAGTAACTGTGATTTGACAGCGATACAGTGAATTGAGATCGGAAGAAATTGTGCCAAGCGTAATCATCAGTGACTGGAAATAATTGTGCGGCAAACTTTAAAACAAAATTAATTATTGGAGCCAGTTGTATGTAAAGTGTCACTAAAAGTTTATGTAAATCAATGTAAGTTATTGTGAAAGTTTTACGTGAATATCTGTTTGTTTTATTGAATGAAACAACCCCCCGCTCAGTTGCGAGCCACAGTAATTCGTAATGACAAATTGTTTTCTGAGTTTCTGATTCGTACAATGGAATGATATTCTGACAAGTAATTTTTTTAAGTTTATACTCGCAACTTGTTAATGACAAATGATGCAATTTGTTGCTTACGTATTTGTTATTATCATATCAACACATTCTCATACCCCAAATTAGTTCTGAAGATAAGCATTTTCAGTTATAAACAAACCACCTTTCGCTGCCACCTCGCATTTGTCCTTGAAAAGACGAGACAGGAAATCTGCCAAATTTTATCTTAATGCAAATTACATGGAAGATGTCTTCATAGACGCGAAGTTAGTGTACGCGGCTGCGTCGACTGACATCTCAAGATCGAATCCTGGCGGTTCTAAAAGGGCCATACTAGGATATTCCAGTTTTTCTGGGATCCCTTTCCCGAATTTAAACCCAACAACAATTCATGTTCTATACCCCCCCCTTTATGCTATTATCACGCTTCACTTCATTTCGTGTTAGGAAAAAAGTTTAGCTGTCTCCATGAATTCAAAGTAAACTCCAAGGCGCGACAGGCCTAGAAAGTCCTTGGCCTTCCAGCCGGTTGCTGGCTTCACATCCACATGTGTTAATCACACAGGTAGATGATCGTCCAGCTAATATAGGGGTGACATGTGGTCAGCACATTGGGTTCCCCAGCCATTATAACCAATTTTCTCAACCTGGAGCCGAAATAGGGATCAACTTATTTATAAGTTTTTATAAGTGGTTTATGTTGTACAAATGTTGTGGATTTAAATTTGGTTAATATTGAAGTATGTTACAATTTGACTTTGTAGATTTTTTTACTTTAAATTTTACTATAATGTTTTAATTTACTTATTCACTACCCAAATGCCTCACGATGCTGAGTGGGCAACGGTCCCATATTGGCTGAAGTTCCATGAGATTATTTCTTCCCCCATGGAGACTCGAACCAGCACAAGTCCCGTAGCTCTGCGTCAAATAATCTTACCTTAATCAGCTGGCTACGTCGCGGAACTTGGCGGTTTACAGGTGTTGAAAAATGTGTGGTTGCCGGAATCTAAGCAATCTAGTGACAGGGTAGGGGTAGCAAATTACTGGCTCATGATTCCGAGCATGACCAATTAAATACGACAGAAGAAATAACCTCCTTTTAGGAAAACCAGAGGGAAAATGCCCAGTTGATAAACCAAGAATGAGATAAGAGAATAGCATTAACCATGATTTCAGGGAAGTAAATTATACAGGGGATGATCGGAAAACATTAGCTCGATAGGAATGTATGGAGAGGTTATCTCCGCGCGGCCATGAACCTACAGGTTTGACAATGCTAGTGAGTTAGTTATTATTATTATTATTATTATTATTATTATTATTATTATTATTATTATTATTATTAATAAATCAATGACAATATACAAGGACCCACGCCGTGTTAAATTGTTAATTTAGAAATAGAAGGGAAGGTATAGAACAGGTCATGAAATTCAAATATTTAGAAATAGAAATTAATAGCAGCAACAGAATTACTGATTGAAGCCTCCATCAAGCAAATAATGCAAACAAAATATTGGGATGTTTAAACAATAATCTTTGGAAAAATAAAAATTTAAGAATAGACAGAAAAGTAAGAGTTTACAAATCTCTCATAAGACCAGGTTCTAACATATGGTTGTGAATGCCAAACAGACTCTAAATAAAAAAAAATAACGAAGCAACAGAAATTAAAGTTTAAGGAAAATCGTAGGAAAATCTCTGACAGAAAAAATTCGCAGTTTTTATTATAGAAGAATGTGAAATTGAACATATGAACCTATGGATAAATAATATAAGACTAAATTGGAACGATCATATAAATAGAATAGAGAACAGTAGATTAGTGAAGAAAGTACGTGACTGGACACCCTAGCAGAAAAGGCCTTCATGAAAACAACTACGATGTAAGGATGTCACCATACGCCGGATCTGAAGTGAATGAACACGCATCAAGCTGCCTGCTTTCATGCGTAGAGGAAGATTATCATTTTATTTTATAGGCCTATATAGATTTTCAATGTTTACACATCTTTCTGTGACTAAAGTTTTATTTTTCTTCTCCACTCATCTCTATCCATCCACTTCATTTCCTCCAGTCCTCCTGTTCTCATTCCAGTTCTTATTTCTTACATGCACGAGTTTCGAGGTCTTCTTTTCCTTCTTCTCCCAGGTGGACACCATTCCAATGTTTTTCTGGGTAACCTTTCTTCTTGCATTTGTCGTACATGCCCACACCAATTTAATTGCGTGTATCTTATATAATCTGCTATTGAATATCTAATATTCATTTTCCCTCGTAAGACAGCATTTCTTATTTTTCTAATTTTGAACATCTTGTTGCTCTCCTCAAGAATTCCATCTCAATCAACATAAGTTTTTATTCTAAGTTTTTGTTGAATTTCCAAACTTCAGCTCCATATGTGACAGTACTTTTCATTATGAATTACATATTGTAACTTATTTTTTCTGGTTATATATCTATTCCATAAGACTCCATTTATCATTAATGTTATCGCTCTACCTTTTATTTATTCTGTTTCTTAATATCACTTTCTTGTTCATCTTCTATATCCACTTTTACTCTCAGATACTCAAATTCTCACATCCTCTAATATACCCCTTCTGAACTGTTGTGGGAACTCAACGAGAAGAGAGAACAGATATGGCCTGAGTTCTACGCAATGGATGCGATGATATACAGGGAATGGACAGCAGCCACATACGACCTGAGACACACCGTGACGAGAGTCGCGGTCCATGTGTTCCACCACAGGATATGCACAACAGTGAAGCGCCATAACCCAGAAGAAAAGTGCAAGTACAAACTATGTGGGTCGCACTGCGACCGTATCACCTATTACAGTGTAAAAACATAGGAACATCGATAACAGACTTTTGTAAGACATGAAAACAGTTCTTTCTACATGGCCATTGGCTGCAATGATACCTATTATATTAATATACCCCTTCTCATCTTCTAATATTAAATCTTCGGTTTCTGCTCCACATCCCATTTTTTTTTGTAAATTTATTTTCAAGCCCCAGTTATCTTTCTTTTTTAACTTTTATAGGAATTAATCACTATGAGGTTTAATTTATGGTGATATTAAATGTTTCTTACCTCTCCTCATATAAATCTTCTAAGTAGATCGCGATTTCGAGACCATAACGATCTCATCTTCAGTACAATCTTGGCAACTGATGTATGTCGATCGAATTTCATAACATCAGTCGCCAAGATTGTACTGAAGATGAGACCGTTATGGTCTCGAAATCGCGATCTTACTTAGAAGATTTATATGAGGAGAGGTAAGAAACATTTAATTTCACCCAGTTATCTTATTCGTCCAATAATTTTCTGAACATAAACTCCATGATTATATTATTATTATTATTATTATTATTATTATTATTGCAAAGTGTGCTGTGAATCTACATATATATTAAATAATAAGGAACGTGTAGGTTAGAATAATATATATTTTCTACTCCCTTTCGAAAAATTCTTTCAAACTGTAGGTGTACTTATAAAAACGAACAATTAAAAAGTGAAGATTTATATCCCACGTTTTTCAGAGGGTTGTAGTCCTCCCTTCCACAACTTGCAACTGTCACGAGAAAGAAGTTCAGACGGTCCTGCACTTACTAGCAAAGTGCGGAAGAGAAACACCAGTTTCCTGAAGTCAGTACCTTTGCAAGTCGCACATCTACAAAACGCAGATAACAGCTTCATCAACAACGTCTTCCGCTGCATTCAATAAACTCAACTCTATGATTTGTAATCATTACACATTTCTGTAAATTCCCTGCAACACGGGGTGTAACTTAACTTCAACAAATTAAAAACGAAAAAAAAAAAAAACCTTTCCTGATAAGTCGTTCTACTGTAGAGCAAGAGTGGCGTGTGGCATGTGAAAAGTTAAAGTAAATTAATGGAATAGAAAACTTGTTTAATAATAATATTTCCATCCAATGCGTCATTTAATTAGATCACCGCTTTGTTTTTGAAGCAGCATGCTGCCTTGTCACGAAGCGGGCCCGAATTTGATTCCTGGTCGGGACAGGCTCCCGGGATTTTTCGGGATTTTTCCTCACCTGTAAGACAAATGTCAGGAAGCTTAGGGCCCAACGGCCCCCGAAAATCATCCAGCCATCATCATCATCCTTATCAGTATCATCATCATCATCCTTCACCGGTGTGGAAAGCAATGGGAAGCTACCACACCTATAATTATTCCCTAGTAAACCTACAAAGCATAGCATGAAACTGCTATTATTGCAATGAAAGACCTAACCGCGGGCAGAATTACTATAGAATAGAATTAGCGTTATTGAATTCCTCGCAAGAATAAAACATTGCATGGAACTTCTTCTCGGAAAACCAGAGGGAAAACGCCCAGTTGGTAGACCAGGAATGAAATGGGAGAATGGCATTATCCATGATTTGAGGGAAGTATATTGTAAAGGAGATGATTGGAAAACATTAGCTCAGGATAGGGAGTATGGAGAGCGGCCATGAATCTACAGGTTTGATAGAGTTAGTGAGTCAGTGTTATTGTCTATTTCAATAGCATATTACAATAGTGTAGCAACTAAAGACGGCCCCTACACCATCAATATTTACGTCAATATATTGCACAGTATTTTGTACAATAGTATTACTTGTTCACCGCTGTGGTCTCGAGGTAGCGTGCTGCCTTGTCACGCAGCGGGCCCAGGTTCGATTCCCGGTCGGGACAGGCTCCTGGGTGGGGTTTTTCTTTTGGGGTTTTTCTCTCACCTGTAAGACAAATGTCTGGAAGCTTAGGGCCGAACGGTCCCCGAAAATCATCCGGCCATCATCACCATCCTTATCATTATCATCATCATCCTTCAGCGGTGTGGAAAGCAATTGGGAGCTACCACACCTATAATTCCCTAGTAAAGCTGAAAAACAGAGCATGAAAATGCTATGATTGTAGTGAAACACCTGCCCTCGGGCAGAATTACTAAAAAAAAAAGTATTACTTGGCCAATCCACACGTTGCAATATTATTGTGCACCGTGTGGATTGGCCAATTGTACAAAATACTGTGCAATATATTGACGTAAATTTTGATCGTGTAGGGACCGCTTAAAGGACCTAATATTAATGGAATCGAGTTATAAAAATAGCAGTTTTACAAAGTGTTCGTGCGTTTACCTTGAAATGACTTCATTACTCCACTGGCAGAAATCACCGCCCGCCAGGCGAACCCTGACTTGCCGAAATCGAGTATAAACCTTCAATGTGAGTTGTTATTGCTAAGGCAACGCTGTAGCTGCTCTCCTCATTAAACAACAGGTACTCTGTATACAATACTTATTGCGGTTTGTTAATTGAATAAAACACATAAGTTACATAAAGCGTAAATTAAGATGAGTTCACTTTGATAACTGAGGACTTATTCTTCTTCTCCATCGCAGTTTAAACCGCTCACCTACACATGTCACACGAGTTATCGGGACAGAGATTTTAAATTTGGATGACACATCCCTTTTTTTGACCACATAAGGACATAGATGAGTGATCAGCTGAATCCTCCGAGACAACACATCATCCTCTCAGACATTCATTTACTATATAAATATTGCGAATATGATAATAACGGATGATGTTTGGGGATTGTATGGGCCTTAAAATTTCCTGATATTTGTTTCACAAGTGAGGATAAACT
Source organism: Diploptera punctata (assembly GCA_030220185.1). Lineage (NCBI taxonomy): Eukaryota > Metazoa > Arthropoda > Insecta > Blattodea > Blaberidae > Diploptera > Diploptera punctata. The sequence continues at coordinate 19,125 of JASPKZ010002730.1, read as the reverse complement.
CCAAAAAAATCATCATCTAGGAAACTTGTCCCGACAGGGGATCGAATACGGGAAGCTGCGTATGAGGCAAAGACGCTACCCAAAGATCGCAGCAGTGAACATATTAAAATGTTATAAAGTTTTAATGTGGGGGGAATCCCGTTTTTATCTTCTCAGTGTCACATGATATAGGCTATGTCTAGTTTCTAAAAATTAAAATAATAATGAGTAAAAAATTAAATGTTAGCTCCTAAAATAAATTTCATTCGCAACTATAATAGGAACTTATATTGCTATTTTATTATTCATTGAGAATTTTCCTCATCATTATGGTTTTTTTTTCAACCAATCTTAACAATTAACATTAGTTCTAAAAAACACATAAATGACTACGGACTTGCATTATCAGTTTGTAACGAACATTCACAAATTTCCCTTAATTAAAGTTCTCCGTCGTTTTCTGTTCTCTGTGTTTTGATCAGTTACACCAAATTCCTCATTGAATGTTGAATGCTATTCTTCCAAGTTGTTCTTGGTCTTCCTTTTCTGCTCCTTCTTTCAATTTTCCATGTCTGGGCAGCCTTTGGTAGCCTTCCATCCTGTATTCTTCTTACGTATCCATACCATATTAGCCTTCTGTGTTCAATCTCATCCATTATACTTCTTTCTGCATTCATCCATTTTCTAATTCATGTACTTCTAATTCTTTCCAGTCGAGATTTTCTGGCAGGTCTTCTCCAAAAATCCATTTCAACTGCAGTTATTCTGTTGGCATGTTGTTGTGTCATTGTCCAAACTTCCGATCCATATAACATTATACTTTTTAGTATGGACTTATAAATTGTTCTGTTAATGATGTTTTACTCCAAATAATATAGAGTTTAACATATATTCCTTTTTAAATTATTATAATACGTAGGTTAAGATGTGTATTAATATGCTAAATAAACAAAAAGTAAATCCAGGTGGTTTAATAACACTAGATAACAAGGTTTTTGCCACATGCTTGAAACTATATGTATCAGATCACGTTTTATGTACTCTTTACAAATATGAATATGAACATGTTCCATCACCCTCAAATTTTTAGGAAATCACTAAAATGTATCTAAAAATTTGAAAAATATGAAAGAATTGAAGTTAGTATACATAAATTATTATAATTATAATATATTATTCATTATTAACGAATTGTGGAGCTTTATTACCTTCCTTAAAGCCAGTTTACACAACAATTGTCCATTCTTACATGCCTAATGATCCTTAGGGATGTGCGGTACTTTTCGAGGAAGGGAGTAGTGAAATTTATTACTTTATTGCTGTAATTGCTCGGCCGAGAGGAATGGCTGAATATGGGATGAGGTGGGATTTGAACATGAAAAGTTCAAATTTTAGCTTTAGTTTGAGTTTGGCTATGTCTCTGAAAAGTGTTTTAAGTGATTCATGCTTCCTACAGTTTTAACTTTCACCTGCAATGAAAAAATTATGCTGTGCTTGCGTTAATTCGCCAAATAATTTCTGTTACGTGTGTGGACAGTTTACTATTAAAAATCAACGTCGATGTTTAAAAGAAACATTAAAAGAGGCGTAATACAGGGAATATTTATTGGCCCCCAAATTCGAAGACTTGTACATGAGTATACCTTTGAGAGAAAGTTAAATGATAGAGAGCTAGCAGCCTGGAAGGCCTTATGTGAGGTAGTGAATGGGTTTCTGGGGAAAATTATTCGACTGGGAAATAATAAAGTAGAAAATGATCAAAAAACAAGAAATAGTCACTCATCATGTGAGGATCCCATCTACCTTGATATCTCTGCTCCATTTTCTGAATGTCCTGTCTTTCCCCTTGCTCGTCACTGACAGAAACCAAATTCTCAGGGAAAATTCCAGGTGCAGAATTTCACTTGCTCCTTGGATTTTCTCATCCTAAAAATTCATCTACCCTGGCCGGAGAGTCCACTGTGGCTGACGTTGTCATTTACAAGAATACAAATATACTGCATTTGCAAAACAAGTTCCTACTGTGATTTTGGATACCACATTTGAAACTATAATTTGGTCATTTTTTTAAAGTTTTAATTTTCTGTTCTATTTCCCTCTTCCATAGACTCTTCTTTTCTACTTCATTCTTCCTTTTCCTATCCGTTATGAGGTAAATTTCATTGTAATATGATCTTTAAATAACAACACACAACCCTACTGGCACATAGAACTCTGTTGGTATTCTAAATCAGAAATTAATCAGAAGTTTGTTTTACAAACGCGCTAAATTGTGACTTTTTACGTCTACAATTTTCTTAATCTTGGTGGTCAGAACGTTCTCATCCCAAGTGAATAAAACCAAAGCTCCATTTTCACGAGGTTTTGTTTGTTAGTGACTTTAATTATTCATCTTCTAATCCTTTTTTATTCATAACTAACTCATTGGCACTATAAGTTCATGGGCGCGTGGACATAATCTCACCATACAACCCTATCGTGTTCAAATGATTTCCCTATATAATTCAACACCCTCAAATGTTATTCTCCCATCTCATTCTTGACTTACATATTGACCGATCTCCCTCGAGTTTTCCTGATTTATTTGAATTGATTTGTTTTGCCTATAGATGGAGCTGTTATCAGTATTATTGGTATCACTGTCATTGTTGCTTGGTTTCATCATCCATTTCTTAATCAGAGTATGGAGACAACATAAGAAACTGGAAATGGTACCATCGAAGAAACCAAATCCAATTTTTGGACATACGTGGCTCTTTTTGGGACCTCGTAATCGTAAGTAAACTTAATTAGCAATGCTCATTTGCACCTCAACTAAAGTATTGTTTTTTTCATTATCATGGTGTTAATTAATAGCGCTGCACCACAAAAACGGAAGAACCTCACCTAGAGTTTACTATGATTTACGGATTATAACTAGTACTTTGATATATACAATACCTGTTAAATGTTGCTCACTAGGTGTGAAAATGTGGTCCCCCTTCCTTCCCGCATCAGGTTCACTGCCATTGAAACAACACAACTGACAAGTGAGTAGCAGTGTCTTATCTTGTCACGTAGGGTCACACCTAGTGACGGTGCTGGTGTATACGCAAAGTTATAGATCCAACAACATTTACAATTTGTATGATGGTTTCTACATCGCCACAGATAATGAAGTAGCCTTCCCCACACACGTGTTATTCCCTATTTTGTTCCTGACGGTTATTTAGCAGTTGGTATTGTATTTATTTGGGACCATGAGAAATTACATGTCACTTCTGTTCAAAATCACCATTACGTTTTCCTTGAAATTCTGGGCTGGAATTATTGGTATTCGTTTGCCGGGACCTGTAATTTAAACCAGCTTGATTAAATGGAGCGTCCCCACAGATCGCAGGTAAATGCAGTGCTTGCTGTGTGCAATAACCTCTAGTTCCAGCAAAATGGAGCCCAGCACACTCCCAACACACTTCAGTGTGCTTGATACGCAAGGACAATTGACTCTCGAATTTGGTAAATATTATACAGGACGAGTAGTACTTATTCCTTGCTCAGTGAGTTTATCTGACTTAACGTCCCTTCGTTTTTTTTGACGTCATTTAAAGAATATAGTGCATGGAACTCTAGAGTTTTAGGTAATTGTTCCAATCAACAAGTGTTTGCCAACATCAAATGAATACCGGAAACGAATAAGCAATCAGAATTTTCAATACATTTTCGTAAAGCATTCCTAGTTGCAGATATTCCTTAACGGCAACTGAAAAACAAGTCTTAGCAGATCTTTTTGAGAATAACACTAAACAATGAATATGAAGTGAATCCACACTTACAAAAAACATGTGCATGATTATGAAAACGTGATGAAAAGCATACGACTCGTATAAGGGAAAAGAAATGCAGCCTCCTTCGATGAGACAGCGGATGTAGGTGGAAGGCATATATATAGTCAACGTAATAATGATATTCATTGTGAAGAGAAGTGTGATCCTTTCGTTCGAACTTCTGAGGTACTTGAAAAATCAAATATCGTAATTTACAATCTCAGTTATTCACTATATCTTCTTCTTCGGCTTCCCCCCCCACTTATAAGTTTGCCGTCTTCAGTTTCCATTTATCTCTATCATTCCAATCTCCCTCTTCCAAATTCCTATCATCCATTATAGTTCTGACGTAGGTTTTTTCATTTCCATCTTGGTCTGCCACGTTTATTTCTTCCAGGGGGTGACCATTGGTAGGTATATATTTTTTGGCCATCTTTCATTTTCCATTCTTTGTACATGACCATACCATTTAAGCGTTTGATTTTCAATCCTCTTAACAACAGATGTGGCGACATTCATTTCTCTGCAAAGGGATTCATTTCTTATTTTATCCTGTTTTGTTTTTTGGATCACTAGATCTACAAACTTATGAATTTTTTTTCCCTACAATGTATCACTCAATACAAGGTTTTTCATATATTGCACAATTTAAAAAATGCAATAATTAAGTCAAAATGCATCAAAATATATTTTTTTTTATCTACATACACTCCCATTTAAGTGCGGAAAATTATATCATGCATATGTCTACCTCCACTCTCTCGGCAGGCAGTTACTCTGTGTTTGAAGTTCGTGATGGCCCTTTCACAGACATCTCTGTTGATATCGTTGATGACACTTTATATTTTTTCCTTAAGTTGGAGAACTGTTTGTGGTTTGTTCACGTAGACTTTGGACCTGTCAGACCTGTCACACATTCCATGAGACAATAACTGTACTCCATGAAAAATTCCCTCAGTCTGCGATCTCAATTCGTGGCGACTTGAAATGGCCTCCCAAATCTCGAGACCTTACTCTATGTGAAGCCCAAAATCTACATGAATAAACCACAAACACGTCTCCAACTCAAGGACATCAACAGAGTTGTCTGTGAAAGAGTCATCACGAACTTCATAGACAGAGTAACTGTAGCCGAGACAGTGGAGGTGGACATATGCCTGATATAATTTTCCGCACTTAAATGCGAGTGTATATAGATTATTTTTTTTTATTTCGATGCATTTTTGACCTAATTATTATATTTGTTTTAATTTGCATAATATATTAAAGACCCTTTATTTCTTATACACCGTTTTCATTTGTTGCTGAGAAGTTGCGCGGTTTGTTCCTCATTGTCGATCTTCAGTACCAAGATTTTTTTATAGTTCCATCCTGTGTCCAGGCATTCAAGTAGCTCACATGTAATTTTCCCCTACCTCCACAATCAGTATTCTTACTAGTTGGAAAACATGTTCATACCATGAACTTCAACATAGTAGATAAAGTCCATCAATTCATTTTCTGGAGATCATACTATTTACTTATATTCATAATGCAAAAAAAAAAACTAATAGAGACAAATGTCATATTCAAGACATAACCAAGTTTATTATAGATAGACGAAAATATTGGAAAGGTCATATAGAGAGAATGGAAAACAACCGACTTGCAAATATAGCTAAAGAAGATAGACCAATAGACGGGAGAAGATCATGAGGAAGACCAGCCAAGAGATGGATAGACAGTGAATGCACATCTTCCTCCGATTAGTGATTTTTGGAAATAAACAGGATGAAATCCTAAAATTATGAATAATAAGAAGAAGAACTTTTAAGTGAAACATAAATTAAAAACGACCTTGTTATTACCGCTGTCCATTATGCGAACTTACCTGAAATTGTTAGCAGTCTTGAAGAAAGGGGATTACACGTTTAAAGTTCCTTTTTCAGCTTTTAATCCCTCAACATCTGGTCCCTAGTAGTAACACGTAGAACTTTTCAATTACAATTGTTTAATTAAGGAGATGTCTAATAGGGTTCACCAAAATTTAACATTATTGTCTCTTAACAGTAGCGGAAACACTTGAACAATCTTACAATCTACCTTGACATTTCTTCCAGAGAAGCGTTGTGATGTACAAACGCCATATACAAAAAAATGCTATTTTTAACTGCAAGACACTAAAATCCAACGCTAAATCTCTCATTTAAACTACAGGAAAGTAATATAACTCCTGTGTTGGCAGACTGGACAACCTAAACTATCTGACGTCCGCGCCATGCCCCGCATCACTTCACTCCGCTCTTAACTCATGCAGGGATGTACATCTGCTCCGTACAGTGGGTTTCAATCGCTGGGTTCTGGTTCCGATTTCTGTGCCTTGCACTTAAAACGGCAGATAGCTTTTTGGACAAGGGTTTGGTACAAAACAACGCTTCACTAGGAGACAGACATTTCAAGATAGGTTTCGGCATGAAATGGTTGACAGTTTGCTTGTTAGTTCTGTGGGGAGCGTACACAGAGCGGCCACTTTCATTTTTGAAAGCTGTACAAATCATTCATCACAACTGGTTAATATTTCAATTTTGAATTACTCTCAAATATTACACTATTTATCTATAACGGCGTTGTTACTAGATCAAGTTAATTTAGTTAAGCTTATTTCCCACAGATGTCATGAATGGTATGCGGTCAACATACCGATCCAATGAGACGCCTAGCAGTCGACTAATGTATTACTAGAATGAAAAAGGTCGGAAAAGTTTGCTTATAGGCCTCTTTATTCGGACTTAAGGATCTTTTACGACCTGAAATTCTTCATAGTCCAGACCCATGGGAATTATTACACTAACCAGTACGATTTCAATTTAATGAAATTAATGATTATTGTTCAAATAATTTATCTTTTTCTTCTTCTTCCTTTTCTTCTACTACTACTTCATGAAATTAGGCCTTTTGACCTGTTTTCACATCGAGTGGGATTTAATGAATCTTCCCATCCAGTAAATGGGCGTCAAATACTTCTATGTCCTATTGGTTTGTACTTTAATAACAGCTAAGGAATTCTATCTGTAGGCATTCTTCTAACATTTTCATATAAGTTGTTTCTTATAATGTCAATTCTATTTGTTAAATTTAAAATATTTAAGTCTTTTCTAATATCTTCATTTCTTTTTCTGTCCAATATTGTCACAACTACTACTGAACGTAAGAACTTCATTTCTGCAGTTTCAATTTGTCTTCTGCCTGAACGGATAAGGGTCCCAATTTTCACTTGCATATGTTAAGACAGACACTGCCATAATTTTATAAAATTTTAATTGTGTGCTCCTCGAAGTTTTAATTTCAGTGTCCGTTTTATAATGCCACAATTTCTATAAAACTTGTTTAATTAACTTGTATGAAATTAATTTTATATTCCTATAATAGTTGTATGTGTTAAATATTTTCAGGTTTTCTAGCCAATTTGAAACAGATAGTAGATGAAAACGAACCGTTGTTTACGGTTTGGTTGGGTCCAGTGCCTTTAGTGTGCGTGTCTCAACCCAGACATATTGAGGTAATGCCATTTGTAATAAAATATCCTTGTTTTAAATCAACACTTTTAATGTCTGATTTATTTTATAAAAATTGCGTTTCGTACATTAAAATATAGAGATACAATAGTGTTACTAACCAATACATGACTCTTCTCAGTGAATGTCATACAATAGATTAAACATAAGATAAAATAAAATGTTTCATACCTCTCCTCATAATTAATCTTCTAAGTAGATCGCGATTTCAAGACCATTGCGGTCCCATCCCCTTCCGATCGACATAACATCAGTCGTCAAGATGGTACTGAGGATGGGACCGCAATGGTCTTGAAATCGCGATCCACTTAGAAGATTAATTATGAGGAGAGGTATGAAACATTTGATTTTATCTTAAATTAAACCTCATAAAAATTCAAACTTAGGTTACCTTAAACGATTGTCATAATATAAAAACTAGATTAAGCCCTCAGTATATTTTTGTTAAATGGCGGCTCCGTGGTGCATGCGGTTAAACGCTAGCCTCTCACCACTGCACTGGGGTCCGAGATCGAGTCTCGGTCCCTCCATGTGGGTTTCGTGGTGAACGAAACGGAGCTTGGGCAGGTTTTTCTCGGGGTTTACTTCTGTTTTCCCCTGCCACGTTTCATTCTAACATTTGTCCATATTGATCTCATCCATTTCGTTTCATTTCATTAATCTGTCCCCGTGATGGTGCGTCAAGAGCCGACACCCTTTCATTTACAGACCCCTATACAGGGACCTTAATTCCTCGAATCGACCCCGAGTTGGACACGAGTTGAGGATATATATTTTTTTAACTGTGATAATAGTGTTTTATCTTCAAATAGCCTATATGATATAAGGAGAGAACTAAAGATATTTAAATTAATAAACAGAATAAAACAAGGCAGAATTAATTGGAAACAACATGTGCAAATAATTTTCATGGTCTTTATAGAAAACCAGACATAATGAGAACAGTTAAGTCTCGTATACTGCGATGGGCAGGACATGTGGCAGGAATGGGGAATGAAAGAAGGACATAGAAGCTTCTTGTATGAAAATCGGAGGGAAAATGTCCAATTGGTAGACCAAGAATGTGATGGGAGAATAATATTATCCATGATTTGAGGAAAATATATTGTACAGGGGATGATTGAAAAACCCTAGCTCAAGATAAGGACACATGGCGAGCTTATGTCCGCGCGGCCATGAACATAGGGGTTCGATAGTATCAACGTGTTATATATGTACAAAGAATGATAGCCCACTCCATTCCGAAACCGATGATAACTTGCAACCCTAGAAACGTTGGAAGACCGGAGGTAAGATGGGCTGAACAGTGCGGAGAATGAGACCGGAACAAGCTTTGTGAGATACCATCCATGAAGCTGCTGTTCCTGCTGATGATTATATTAAAAAAGTAATGTTGTATCTCCATGGTGGAAACGATCCTATTTCAAACATCATATGAATGTCTATATGACATAGTGGTGTAAGTCATTTTCCTTAATTTTAAGAAAAACAGTGTTTTATTTTTCATTGCACAAAGAATCATGTTAGCTTAATATTGATAATCATGGAGATATTTATTATCCTAATTGATGGTATTAATTCTGTGGCACCATGCATAAAACCCATAACCCTCAAATTAAAAAAAAATGAGTTAATATTATTAATGTAATATTGAAGCTGTCATTTATCATCCCTCAAATTTTGATTGCTATACAATTAGTTAAACAGAAGATCCAGAGATGGACAACACATTGGAGGTTCACTTCAGATAGGAAACCTCCATGCATGAATCTTCATTTTCTCAGAACTACTTAAATGAGGGTTATTGGTTTCATGTATGGTGCCACAGAATTGTTGATGCATCTGAAATACAGTATGCTGTTTCTTCTTCACAACTGTGTACTTTAGTCATTTTGTAAAAATGAACTTACGCCACTATTTTAAATGTGTTTGTAATTGGGTTTGATATCCTTGCATTACAGGTTATCCTTGGAACCACGATGCACATAGACAAACCATTTCAATATGGATTTCTGGAGTCTTGGTTAGGCAACAGTCTGCTCATCAGCACAGGTCTCTAACGTTTTAAATAATTACATAGCTATAAGAAACACACTTGATACCGGATTGCAAATCGAGGGATGAAATGAGATGAAGCTCCTATGTTCGTAGATCTGTGACACACAAGGCCGGCTAGTCACATACTCACAGGAACAAATTACATAAAAATAAGTGGATTAATATGTACTGAAATGTAGTTTTTGGCAGATGAAAACGAGAGAGAGAAAAATATGACCTGGCTCAGATTTTTCCACCATGAAATTCTTTGCTATGAATACAACACGAACTCGGAACCCCCAGGTGGAGGGCGAGTATCTAACATTTACAGTTTGCCAGCATGGCATGCTTCTTTTTTTTTGAGCCATCTTTCGAATGCATATAAAATATATACAAATTTTGTGGGTTAAACGTATAATGTGTCGCATAGTATAAATAGTATATTACGATGAGAGGTTGAGAAGTGGTTTTTACAGAATCGAAGGAAAATGTTTAAAAACCGAGCAATACCGAGGTTTTTAATTTCCGAGATTCTGTAAAACACTTCACAAACGTGCGTTGTATATTATTTTTTGCGCGATGGTGTTTTCAAAAATAATAAATAATAATCAAATAATATCTTTGTTGGAAATATTTGCGTTCATTATAAACAATTGACTAACATTAACAGTGTGGGAAATGTTTATTAGTTGAAACAACAGGAGGCCTTGAGAACAATTACTGATAACATGACCTCAAGTACGTATTCATTGTTTAGTTTCAAATAAAGTTTCAGTTCATTTAAAATGCAGTGACTTGTTTCGTATAATGTATATTAACACTATCTTTTGGATATTTTCTGTATATACATTATACATGTATACATAGAGGGCAGTAGGTTTTACTTCCCGCACGTGGGTGTAAATGTAATATTAAAGTATAGTTATTTAGGTTGGCAACCCCGAGATGTAGGAAGTTTAACTTTCAATAATGGTCGCCATTACTGGTAAGTACGACAAAACGCACAATCACGCAAAAACGATTCTTTTGAACGCAAAAGAAAACGCCCGCATAAAAGATTCTTATCATCATTGCATTTAATTACTGAGAAATTATCTGTAAAATAACATTTATATGAAAACTTTGTTTTCTTTTATGAAAATCATGCTAGTTTTGTATTGCAGTTCATAATGATAAAGATTACGGTAATTACACACAAAAATGGATATAACTTAAATACCTTCATTGAACTTAAATGCCTTATTCTCCTAGTGCGATATTTCGCATGTCCCTTGTTCGATGTTTGCAAATCTCGGTTCAGAGTATCACCTGGTGATATATCAGAAACCTGTCTAAACATGGGCACTATATAAAAAAAGTTTACAGACCTGAGATCAACTTCAGATTAATTTCCACTTGATTTTCCATACTATATTCTTGTAATTCTGTTGCTTTACATACTCGCACTTCTTCTGTCTTTACCAACATTTCATACTATTTGAAACGTTTTACAACGATATTTATAGCATTTTTTATAATTATTAAATATATATCAACGTGGTCCGTGATAAGATAATTTCTTCAAAGTTCTACAGGACCGCAGTGCACATGCGAGAGATGCGCGAATGTTTCACGCAACTTCCACAAGATGTTCATCAAATACGTGTCACCTACATTTACAATTATTTACACGCCATATTTCAAGAAATCAACTTCATTTTATTAGGTTCTTATGGGACAAGTTAGTGAACACAAGATTAGTTTATAATTTATTAAATAATGTGCATGTAATTAATTTTGTTAGCTTAGGAAGAGGAAAGTTAGTGTACATCCATTTCATATAGTCGTTTGGGAATTTATTGCGAAGGCTGCTCACAGGGATTATGGCTGCTCATATCAATTTCATGGCTACGTAATCCCATCTAGCGACAACTCTACAAACTTTTTGTATGACTTCAAAGACATGTTCCACCTAAGGTCAACTCTATAAACTTTGCGCATGCGCACTGTTATTGTGTAGTTTATCGTGGAAATCAAGGTAAGTTCTTCCCAGACCTGTCTGTAGAACTCTGACACGATACAATTATCTCAGTTTTCACTTATTAGTGTACATATTAAGAAGATCCAAGTGTCTGCATCCAAATAACTGTGGTTTAAGAAATATAGCACAATTTGATTTAATACTGATTTCTTGTAAGTCCTTGTGTCTCTCAACGATACTTGAGAGTTCTGCCCCTACAGGAGAGAAATGCAACGATATTAATTCAGTTACACTCGTTTTCGGATAGATGTCATTGAGTGCCTCGTGGCCAGCGCCACTGCCTCATAGTGACAACTAGGAAATCAAAGGAAAATTCGGTAAATTTTGTTTAGAGGCCTTTTTGTATAGGCTTAAGAATCTTTAACGAGCCTGAAAATCTTCAGACTCGAGACCCACGGCTTAAAGTCCCTTCCGGAGGACTTACTACTAGGATTTTTCCATGCTAAAAAATCCATTGACCCCGGCGGCTTTGGACCCGCGATCTTCGGGACCAGAGAGAAGGAGCATAACCACTATCCCACCACGTGATTGAAATGAAATGTGGAATTTCTTCTTAATTAAAACATCACATACAAAGCAGAAGATTAAAGTTGGTAAAGTTTCCTTAATTAAAACATCACATACAAAGCAGAAGATTAAAGTTGGTAAAGTTTCCTAAACTTTAGGCACAGTTTTTAATAAAAAACAAAACTATGGTTTTTATGTTCCTGAATTATCTCATAATTGTGTGTATATTACATTTATAAATATAACGGAAACCTTCACAGATACTCTCCTTCTCCGATCGTTACGTTTTTAAAGTTACGTCAGTTACCGAAGTAAAGGGATTAATTTTAAAATATAATAAATATTAAACATAGACAGCTGTATCATTTCTTATATTCCTGATTTTCCAATCTCTACATGGTTTATAGAAAAAATCATTATTTCCACTTAATTTAAATCAAAAAAAAATTAATATAGAACTGAATTTTATTATCATAGAATTTACGTAAATCATAAAATCTGAAAGAAAAAAAATATCTTAACGTTCAGAGAAGAAAATAAGACTAAGGGCAAAAACAAGTAAATTCTAAAATAAAATTCTATTTCATCTCGTGCAGACGTGGAGAACATTCCTTTCTAACTGCCCTCAAACACTGAAACCCCAAGTATTGCTACAAGCATGTTAATATGTCATTATAATAACTCCATTCACCGACACAATCATTCAAGTAATAAAGTTCAGGTTGTTTCTATTTTTTATTTAGGACACAAATGGCAATCACGAAGAAAAATGCTCACACCAACTTTCCATTTCAAAATCCTAGAACACTTCTTAGAAGTATTCGCAGAGAAAAGCCAAGTTCTGGTCAGAAACTTGCAGAAAAACCTCGGTTGTGCTTCTGTGGACATGTTTAAATATGTTACAATGTGTACCTTGGATATAATTTGTGGTAAGAGTATAGCATTATTTTGTCATATTTTATTTATGTTATACCTTCGTTCCATATATATATATATATATATATATACATATTACACAGGGCTATTCAGAAAGAAGGAACAGACTTCAAACAATTATTTCTTCCAAACTACAAGAAATAGAAACACAATTCCAACGTTCCTGGAAAGAGAAAAGTTCAAATTTCACTATTTATGCATTCAATATTAGCATCATGTGTTACACGACAAATATCAAAACGGTGGCTCAAGAATCAGCTCGTCTCTAGTTATCGAATTCACAGCTTCAACAATTCGTGGTCGCAGATTTTCAAGAGTGTCAGCCGTACGGGGATAAAAACACGGTCTTTTATGTAACCTCACAGGTAAAAATCACACCGGGTTAGGTCTGGTGAGCTGGGAGGCCACCGGTGATGAAGTTGATCTTCTGCTCCTTCTCTTCCAATCCAACAGCGTCAATGAGACCGTGATCGTAACTTCATGCAACAGAGTCAATGCACCGTGATCGGAACTTTTCTCTTTCTAGGAACGTTGGAATTGTGTTTATATTTTTTGTAGTTTGGGAGAAATAAATGTTCGAAGTTTGTTCTTTCTTTCTGAATATCCCTGTATATATATATATATATATATATATATATATATATATCCAAAGCGTTTTAAATGTTTATCTTCTTTCTCCAATCCTCTCTATTTTTCCATTCCAATTCTTCCAGAACTATCTCCCTCATAACTCTTCTAATATCATCCATCTATTTAAATATAGACCGACCTCTCTTTCCTTTCCAGGTGGAATCCATTCCAAAGCTCTTCTGGGTAATCTTGTCTCTAGCATTCTACGTATATGACCACACCATTCTATGTGTGAGTGTGTGCGTGTTCATTCCAAAGCTTTTCTGGGTAATCTTGTCTCTGGCATTCTACGTACATGGCCGCACCATTATTTGTGTGTGTATATATATATATATATATATATATATATATATGGACGTATAAAGGAAAGAAATATGATAAGTCACTTCTTCTTTGAAACATAGAAGACGTAATTTTAGTTGTACCTTACCTGTATGCCAAATTTTGGACGTAAATAAACTCATGACTAAATATATAGTTTAATGTTTCACATTTCAGAAAGACAGTGCTTTTCATGGAGAATATAATGACACCTCAAACTCCATTACAACAACAAAAATAACATCTGGTTATTTTAAAACTATCTTTCATTATATACATATATAAACTCTGCCCTCATTTCTTCACATAAAAGTATTTTTTTCCATTTATACTCGCACTTCAACATGTGTGAAGTAGAACAATGAAAAATAATAAATGCAATTTTGTTTTTCAGAGACTGCAATGGGAACAGAAGTGAACGCGCAAGATCAAGAAAATGAGTCTGAATATGTAAAATCAGTACTAGAGTAAGTTTTCGGGTGAGCCTGGCTAAAATCACATACTAGTGATATCTTTATTACTTCCTTAACCACAGATCTACGGAAATGTGACTTTTGTTTTATTTTTAGGGGCGCTCCGTAGTGTACTTGGTTAAGATATTACGCAACAGGGCAGAAGGTCGGGGCCCGTGGCTCGATGAGATTTGGATTTTTAAACTGGCGATACCATCACTCTGGGTTCGACTCACTTCCTAATGAGCGGAGCTGACAATCCGGTTGACAACTCATGCCGATTTTCTGTAACAGGGGCGAGGAACTCGTAAACAGAGGGAATGTGTGACGTCATCCGCATTCCATATTATACAGTTAAATCAAGACTCTCTCTCACCTTGCTAAATACGCACAATATGGGAACACTTTAATCAAAATTACGAGTAGCCGAATACCAATATCTTGCACCTACTTTCATGAATTTAGTTTATCAAACCTTTCTTCGGGCGCATGATTGAACGTTGATTTTTTTTACATTAATTTATCAATGGCAGGCTTAATTGTAGATAAAGAGAAACGAAGTGTGGAGATTAAAATATAATAATTTAAATCGGATCGAATATAATAAATTCTAAGTACAGTTCAATTTCGAAAATAATTCCTCACATGTGTACTTTGAATTAAACATTTCAATAATGAATGTAAAATCTCTCATGTGCTTTCCAATTGTTCATCGAATAAAATAATAATGGTAGTAATAACAAAAAAATAATAATAAAAGTAATAGTAATAACAATAACATAGCAGTATGACTTTGTGTCTCAGTGAGTCCTACAGGGGAAATTTTCAACCATACTAATTTAGTTACACTTGTTTTCGTATAGATGCCATTGAGTGCCCCAGAGTCAGCGTTCCGCCTCATAGTGACATCTAGGAAGAAAGATATTACCAGGATGGGAACTTTTTTCACAGAGGACTTTTTATTCAGGTTTTGTTCTTTTACGAGTCTAAAATCATCAGATTCAGGACTCACGGCTTAAAGTTCATTTTGAAGAACCCGTCCCTTGGATTTTTCCATTCTTAAAAAATCCATCGACCACGGCGGGGTTTGAACTGCGAGCCTCAGGACTAGCAAGGAACATATCTAACAGATCATATTTGATCGTTTTCTTTACTACGCTCACCAGCATATCAAGAATTTATGTCTCATGTAGCAGAACACAATAAACATTCCATTATGAATCCAAAAATAATCGGTTTCCGATTCCTCACGAAATGTAGAGCTGCTACGTTGCCATGATGGAACGTCACTGACTCCTCCATTGTGTTGTCATTCATTTGTATATAAATATTCAGGTGTAGAGTGTGGGTATTACAATGGGGCATTTGTTGCGCTCTATAAAGTGCAGTCTTCCATTTAACGTCTAGAAAGATGGGAACTGAAATAGGACTGAAATAGTATATTTTTCTTACATGTTTATTTTTTGTGTATTCTAGAATAACCGAATTGTTGATGACAAGAATGTTTACTCCATGGCTGTTCCCTGACCTACTTTTCAATTTAAGTTCTTCAGGAAGACGAGCGAAAAAAATAATAACAATTCTGCATGACTTCACTGACAAAGTGAGTACGTCATTTATAGGGCGGAATTCTTATTTGTCACTTAAAATTGAGTGACCCCTTAAATAGTTACTTTTACTCATTTCAAATGCATGGTTGTCTTTCATTCATAATTAAATGGATTGCTTAAAGCAGCTCATCACTACACTTGAGTAATCCCTCAATTGAAATATTTTCAAAATGGATACCTAGAATGATTTTGAGTATTTTGGAAAGTTTGTTGAACGAAATGGGTATGTATAGTGAACCAAATTTTAAGAATACATATCGTTATAAAACGTCTACAGTTTTAGATATTTTTACTGGCTTTAATGAAATGAAAATATTGAAAACAACAGAGGATTACCCATCCCATCGCTGTTAACAATGTTGATAGCACAGACATGTAGGAGCCCTATTTCTCACAACATAAATTACTATATTACGGTGATATTGTTATATTTAAGATTTAAGATTTATTTAGCCTGGTGGAGTTAAGGCCATGTGGCCTTCTCTTCCACTCACCAGGACAAACATATATTACATAAGAATATAACAATCTTAATTAACTCTAATATTAAACACTAAGTAAAAATTTGATCAAAAGATAATATCTAATATACATATTACGATCTATAATACAACCAGTTAATATTAGTTAAAATTAAGACTAAAAATAATAATAAAATGTATACAAGCAAGACATATTAAATTGTCCCTGTCTAGTGTATATAAAAAACAGGAAAATAATGAGATATAGAAAACTAATTTTACGATTATACAATATTTAAAACAAAACAAATAAAAATATTTGTTATTCTTAATATTATTTACATAAATAATTAAATATATTAATATTGCTAAAAGAATACTATCAGTGGGCTAATTTTGAAGAAATTATGTATGGCGAATTTATAACAGTTATGATTGATCACACCTTTCTACAATAAACATTTAAATATTGAGTTTATAATCAAGAAATATTAAAACCTAACTCAAATGCGACGTTCCATTTACCTGACTTTCTTATAAGCAATGCTAGGCAAATGGAACAAATATAAAGTCAACGTGAGTTATTTTTATTAGCTTTTTTAAGTTTGAAATAATTTATTATGTATAAATAATTATAACTGTTATAATATTAACTGCTATAATGAAGAAATAAGAACCGAACTAAACATCTACAGTGTTATGGCTCCAACATTATAGAAAGAAAGACACCCAAGAGACTCCCACAAATTTTCCTCCACTACCAACCCAAAAAAAAGAAGACATGTTGGGCTCCCTAATTACGAGGGATACAGTCTCTTGATGTGGAAACAGGTCTATGACCTAACTCCATGACGTAAACGAAGAAGAAGGTAACTGATCTAAGTTTAAACAAGTTCTCGAGCCATAGCAGGTAGATATCAGACAGGTTTTTTTTTTTTTTTTTTTCCTTTGAGCATACCGATACCTATTATGAACTTAAATTATCGTTATTGCAATAAAATTACATAACAACATGTTATTATAGCAACTGAATTTGTAAACATCAAAAACGTCCTGCTATTAACACAAGGAGAGTGGAGTAATGGATACTTACGCTATTGTCATTATGTGTTATGTTTTTGTCCACCGCTGCGCTGTAGTCTCGAGGTAGCGTGTTGCCTTGTCACGCAGCGGGCCCGGGTTCAATTCCCGTCGAGATAGGCTCCTGGGTGAGGCTTTTTTCGTTTTTTTTTCCCCTCACCTGTAAGACAAATGTGAGAAAGCTTAGGGCCCAACGGTCTCCGAAAATCATCCGGCCATCGTCATCACCCTTAGCTTTACCATTATCATCATTTACCGGTGTGGAAAGCAACGGGAAGCTACCACACCTATAATTCCCTAGTAAAGCTGCAAAGCACAGCATGAGAATGCAGTGAAAGACCTGTCTTCGGGCAGAATTACTATGGATGGATGGTTATGATTGTCATAGGCCTATCCGGCAGCTGTAAGTAAACCCTCATTCATTACGTCGTCCGTCGGCATAGCGTAGTCGGTAAAATCCCTATCTTCCACTCCGACGACCCGTGTTCGTTTCCAGGCAGGGTAGTGGATATCTCCACCTGGGTTTGGGAGTGTGTCCTGTCCTTGTGTCTAGATGTGAATATAAAAGAAAGTTAACAAAAAGGTAAAACAAAACGAAAAGCTAAAACAGTTTAAACGAAAAGAAAGAAAAAACACGTGGAAATAAATGTCGTCTATGAACACAGTCTTTACTAATAACAAGAAATCCCTTATTATTTAAGGGATCACTTATTTTTTAAGTGACGGCTACGAATAAAGTAACACTGATTAGAATGAAATAAATCTAAAGTCTAGCTTGCAAGTTAAGACATGGGACGCTCTCTCCTATACAATCGCCATGAACATATAATGTAATATGTACAATAATATAGAGAGAGTTTCATAACTAAGTTAATTTAGTTACAGTTATCTTCCCTCTCCCATGACCTGTTAACAGATAACTTTACCTTTACAAGACTTTTTTTCCCCCAAGACGATATTGAATTAAAAAATTCGTAATAATTGTGATTTACGTACTTCCTGTGAAATTATATCAGTTAGCAAAGTTGTTTATTATAAGTTAGTGCAATGCTCAACTCTAAATATAAGATCATAGCCCAATTCGTTAAAAAAATCCTGCTCATTGAATTTTGTTGCGAAACTTGCCATGGATGTGTTACAGACTGTGAGACATACATCAATGAGTCTGATGTATGATGAGTTTTCGGATTTATATAAGTTTTCATTAGTAAAATATATTTTAATTATGGATGATTCTGTGGTAGCATTTATTTTACTTAATGAATTACTTTAACAGCTTTATAAATATTTTATTTTTACACGCTTTATATTAGCTTGACCTGTATCTATCTATCTATGTAACGGAATCTTTCAACGCTATGTTCACCCACTTAAAATAATTGGATCGACTTGAAACTTTGTATACATGTAAGGACCCGTGACAATACAATAATTTCATATTTATTAAACATTGAAAATGTAACAAAAATGATAATACGAGAATGAAACTTCGTATCATGAAGATCTAATCACACGTCATGTATGTGGTGGAGCCTAAAAGTATTCATGACAGCTGAAAAGCGGAAAAAATGTGCGTTCTTCCTTACGATGAGGGTGATTCGATTATTCTATTTTCATTGGTTGACATAAACAGCAGCGAGAGAGTACAGTTTCATCCCTCTATTCAATCCAAACTCATAATATGGAATATAATTGTAATATAGTTATAAATTATTCAATTATTTATGAATTGTAA